>VWZX01002966.1:740077-1078597 GCA_013399015.1 Galbula dea
AAGCTAGTCAGGGGTCTGGAAAACAGGCCTTATGAGGAGATGCTTAGGGAGCTGGGCTTGTTTAGCCTGGAGAAGAGGAGGCTGAGGGGAGACCTTATTGCTCTCTTCAGCTACTTGAAAGGCCATTCTAGGGAGGCGGGTGTTGGCCTTTTCTCCCTTGCGACTAGTGACAGGACTAGAGGGAATGGGCTTAAGCTGAGCCAGGGTAGGTTTAGATTGGATATTAGGAAGAATTGCTTTACTGAAAGAGTGGTTAGGTATTGGAATAGGCTGCCCAGGGAGGTGGTGGAGTCACCATCCCTGGAGGTTTTTAAGAAGAGGATAGATGTGTTTCTTCAGGGGATGATTTAGGGGTAAGAGTAGTGTAGGGCTATCGGTTGGATTAGATGATCTTGAGGGTCCTTTCCATCCATAATGATTCTGTGATTTTGTGAATATGAGCCACATTAAATGTTTGAATGAGTAAGTTTTACTAGCATTGACCAATTTTCATTTATCAACCTAAGGAAGTCCCCCCTTTTTCCAGAACTGTACCTCTACAGTAGGTTGTTTTCATTCCTAACAAAGGAGTCTCCTGGAGCCCCATTGTAAATGACAATATTCTCATGCGTTCTGCGCAACAAGATTGAAGTATTGCCTGTATACAGCAGTCATCACTAGGTTTTCCTATACTATTCCCTTCTTTGATGATTCTTAGAGTAATGGCTGCAAAGATTTTATGAGTGGCAAGAAAAACTGTTTTGGAGCCAAACGGTAGGAGAAAATAAAACCAAAAGAGGTGAAACCACAAAAATGGTATAAGAGATACAGATAAAGATAGACCTAAAAATCAAATGCCCAGAACCACACCTCAATATCTTAACAATTCATTGTCACAGCATTTTATAATTTTTCCAAGAGTACATACCTTTTTATTAGTGAACTTCTATGGAGTAAACCAATGTAATTTCTATTTGCATCAAATAAAACTTGTGACTAGCACAAGGAAACATAAACAACTGGACCAAAACCATACCCTGTGTTACAGAGTTACAGCAGGAAAGTAGACATTTCACCTATTTTTTGTAGTGTTAGTTTTGATGACTTCGAATTTCCTTAGACTCCTGTAAATTATAATTTCTCCTGAACAAAGAACAGTAATTACTCTTAACTACTAACTTTACTCTATTCTTGTAGCTGAAACTGTTGCCTTACATCCACTTGCAATATTTCCAACTTTGCTCCATCCATATTACATTCTGCTTTATATACCTCTGACCATATTTTCCATGATTAGCAAAGGCCAGGGCAATTTAAGAAATGAATCTTGAAATCCATTGATTTTTATTTTGATTTAATATCACAACTTTGGACTCTGCTAGTTCTTTAACATTTCTTAATTTTTGAAAGTATGAGGAAATATTTTAAAGTACTGCAAACACTGAATTTCTATTGTTCTTTCAGTGATTATTATACTTTTTAATAATAATGGGCACTGATTTTGATGATAGGAAATATTTTCAGAAATGTGTGTTTTCTATTTATGCTTATAGTTTTTTGAGAAAGTAAACTGAAATGAAGATGAAATTAGACTGTGTATGTAAGACCCTAATTTCAGTGTCAACTATTTTGTAGTATTTGTCTGGTCCATGCTAAGTAGGTTAATTCATTTTCTTTCAGAACATTTTTTTGAACAATAACATTCTATTAAATATCTAACTTAATAAAACCAAAGAATGAAAATAACAACATCACCTTTAGAAATACTGTTGACTTGATGCTTCACAGATCATATTTGCAAAGATCCTTGGGCTCTAGTGCATTCAGCAAAGCAAATAATATTGATAAAAATGAGTGAAAGTGTGTTAAATCAAAATTTAGAACCATCATAAAGGTAGAGGAAAAAATAGCATGCTACACTAATTATACTGGAAATAGCTGTAAAAATATTACTTCCATGAAATATGACCTCTGAAACCTGTGTTTTAAAATGCTTAGTGAGCACTGAGCACTTAGTCACTCTTCAAAACCTGTTAGTCAGATTGTCAGTGAGTCATTTTAGTGTCCAAAGAAGATTGATCAAGCTGGGAGCTGAACTCTGACATCCTAAATCGTACATACTTTGTTATGAACAAAATTATATAAAGTTGTGTGTTACCATGTCCAAAATGCTTTCAATGCATACCCAATCTTGAACATCTTTGCTCTACACTGCAATTTAAAAGACAGTACATCCTTCTGACTCATTCAAATAGGGTATGTTTATCATCTAGAACTCTGCAAGTTCCAGTCCTTTTTCTGAGACATTTCAGTGACACTACAATAAACAAAAAAATGAAATAAATAATGTCCACTCATTAACAAATCATCATCTTACATTCTGCCATTTAGTGTTATGTGAAAAACAAAATAAAATTCAGGAATGTAGTGGAAATTAAGAATTCCATCTCATTTTGGCGAAGACATTACTACAAGCTCATATACATTTTTTCATTATTACCTAGTGTAACAAAGGAACAATTAGAAAAGTCTACTGTGCTTATAGTTTCAGTCTTTTTATTTCTAACTTTGGAAGTTTCATAAATCTTGAGCTATAAATTATAGACAGCTGGTAAATGATTCAATGCAGCTCAGGTAATTATTGCTCATGTATCATAGAATAGTCTGTGACATAACAGTGTATTATCATGTATCATAATTGGCTAATCCCTTGTACTCTTTCCTTCTTTACATAAGTTACTCATGGGCACTTCCCTATAAACTCTCTCAGCAAATAATTAACACACTATGGAAATAAAGATCACATTTATATTCAAGTTTCATTTCCCATAAAATTTCATTTCTTGTTTTTCAGGAAGCAAATATAACTGTCCACATAGTAGGACATCACAATATGTATTTTTATTCTAGCAAGCATAACATTTTTGATTATAGGAAGTCAAACATGTAGTCACTGTGCCAAAAATTGGTGGGATCTTCTGTTTCATTTTATCATGAAGTTATTTTACCTTCAAGTGCATGAGAACCTTACATGTTAGCACAAAGTATAAGAAAAGAATGAAAAAAAAATGGGGAAAAAAAATCTTTGTATCCAGGTAAAATATCTTTCATCCAGCAGAGCTGCTTGAATGCCTCTTCAGCATTTACATTTAACCAAAACAGATTGGAAATGTTAGCATTGAAGTAAGCAGATAGTGTCAATAATGTCTGATACCCAGTGGAGTTTTATATAGAAACAGGCATAATTATAGTTTGTCAACCAGCCCATATTGTAATCAAATGATTCAAGTTACCTACTGGAAAAAAAAGTGTGAATGAGACCAAGTCATTTTAGAGTCAAGGTGCCTAAAACTAGTCTCTTCATTCATAGTCTTCTAACATACTTTGTTTTGCAGAAGTGATGCAGATGAAGATAAAATTTTAGCATATTTATAGCTGTTCTCCCACGGCAGAAAAAGAGTAACATTACCTGCTTGCCAACATCTGACCCAAATACATCTGAGGATCTGAATGACTTCACATTTGCTGAATGGAAGAGTTGCAGCTTTTCAAATATCTGAACAGAGCAAAATTGAAATAAGATTAGTGAAGATTTGGAAAAAAAAATAATTACCTACAGGTAAGAAAACTGAGGGAAAAGGGTAACGTTAGTTGATGAACTTTTTAAAAGCTACCTCAAAGTGGAGTCACCATTAGAGTAAACAGCAACAAACACAGTAGAGCATACTGCTATCATCATTTCCTATGCACTGAGCAGCTAATACTTTTTTAAAAGTGATTTCTGAATGGATTTGTAGTTGCCAGAGGACAGTGGCAAGTTATTGCTTTGCTCATGTTTGACTGGGGCTGTTTTTCCCGTTAGTATTGCTGGAGAGTCTTATGAGCTTATTCGATAAAACAGCTTTCTTGTATGGCCTTCCAGGGGAGGCATGGGTGTTTTCTGCTTGTTATCTTTCTGTCTGTATCTCTCCTCTTGAAGGTTTCTCTCAGTGAAAAGCATATCAGTAACCATCATATTATTTCTGTCTAATTCATTTCTGGCCCATATTTATGAATCCTTCCTTTTTCTCACTAGAAAATAAGTTGCAAAATTACTAAGCTAGCAAAACAGCCGAGAGCTGAAAGGAGGTGGAAGGGAAATAAACAAAATATAAAGCAACAAATTAGATAACAGTGACTGGTGTGTTAAAAAAAAAAAGTGTACACTTTCAAATAGTATATTAGGAATCAAAGGCTTTGGATTGTCATATGGAGGTGGTGTTCTCAGCTACGGGCTCGGCATATTTATTTGCAGTCTTTTGTATACCAAGCCAAACCCACCCAACCACCTATTGTCAGTTCAGAGCTTCATCACTTATATGCTTAGTATAGATAATAGTTTCAGAGTAAAGTCTTGTATGAATGTGATAGAAGAAAACTTTATGAAAGTGGTTTTCCTTCACTTGATGAAAATAAACAACTGAAGGAATTAGATGATTTATGGGTATGGTCTGCAGTAAGACCTAGTTCTCTTATAGCTTTGTCATGTATAGCCCTGTATGGATGGCTGTACAAGCTGCCTGCTGTGCCTACAACTAAGCGAGTTCTTCCTCCCAGACAACTCCCCCTCCCATGTCTACCTAGGTTTTCTCTGCTTATTGGCTAACAGTGGTGAATGAGGAAGCAAGCAGTGTCTCGTAACAGGCAAGCAGTATCTAATGAAAAATACTGTTTTGAGAGAATCACAGAATCATTACGGTTGGAAAGGACCCTCAAGATCATCTAGTCCAACCAACAGCCCTACACTACTCTTATTCCTAAATAATCCCCTGAAGAAACACATCAATCTTCGTAAAAACCTCCAGGGATGGTGACTCCACCACCTCCCTGGGCAGCCTATTCCAATATCTAACCACTCTTTCAGTAAAGCAATTCTTCCTAATATCTAATCTAAACCTACCCTGGCTCAGCTTAAGCCCATTCCCTCTAGTCCTGTCAGTAGTCGCAAGGGAGAAGAGGCCAACACCCGCCTCCCTAGAATGGCCTTTCAAGTAGCTGAAGAGAGCGATAAGGTCTCCCCTCAGCCTCCTCTTCTCCAGGCTAAACAACCCCCGCTCCCTAAGCCTCTCCTCATAAGGCCTGTTTTCCAGACCCCTGACTAGCTTAGTTGCCCTTCTCTGCACCCTCTCCAGTACCTCAAGAGAGGCTTTGGGCAAAATGATGGTGAAGGAAAAAGAATAGAGAGCAGTTTACTGTAGAAGAGCAGAAACCTGAAAATATGTTTCAATGTAAGGGCTGATTCTGCTCGTACCTTCGCCCTCCCATGTTGTGCACAAGGCACTGGCTCCAATCCTCTGCTGGGCACAGTTTCTGTAAGCACAGAGGAGTGACAGGTCAACAAGGAAGGCTCCCAAACCTGCTAAGTGGGAGCTTCCAGTGGACAAATTTATTTGCGATACAGGAGCACTGGGCAGCCTGTATAACATGCAGGGCAGCACCAGACGGAGACCCACTTTGGAATAGCAAGTTGAATCAAATGATGACAGTTTACCTTCAATTGGTAAATTAAATTGGGCATAATTCCATTGTCTTTAAAACAGTCACCTTTTGGTGACTTCCACCCATTTGCATCTATAAACACAGGGTTAAAAGGCTAAACTTTTGAAATTCAGAGGATGCTAAATATTTTCTCCAAAGACTGATGGATGTTTACATGTTAATATTCTACCTTTTCAGCTTACATATTAACAAGCCACAGAATACAAAATAAAGACAGACTGCATATTTGTCCACATTTAACAACACTTGTTTTAGCCCTGGATGTCTGATCCCCATCTCTCACAAACTCATTTTTCTTAGCTACTCCCTCCTTCAGAACTTCAAGCTTGCTCTGAGTGTTGCTAATCACTGCCTTCTGTAAAGACAGCATCTCCCTGAGGATTTTGAATTACGGGAATAAGCAAATAACGTTACTTGGAAAACTATGCAGAGAAGCAGAGTGATTTTTAAAATGATTACTGGTGATATCAAATGTTGAGTAACTGTGCTGTTTGTCATCTAAATTACTTTTATCTTGTACTCCAGGTCATTCACAAAGTCTAAATCTAATACTACTTTGTCTTTAATGTCTCAAATGTGTAAATTAATGCAAGTGGTACTTTAATTTTATTAGTCTAGTCTGTTCTGTCCAGTGAAATAAGTGGCTTAATGACAGGAAGGGAGCTTAGATATTCATACCATCTTCAAACTGATATGTCATGATGTTATATGTTTGCAGTTGGACATTTTTAAACAGTCTGAACTCTGTAATTCTCAAAACTTCAGTTTTTGAGATACGACATTCATCAAATTAAATGTGAACGGAACAGAGTTTTCCTGCGTGTAGTACTCATATCAAATAAGCACAAGGCATCTTCCTGATGGAGATATAGTATCCCACTGTATTGGGTCTGGCTGAGCTGTAATTCATTCCCATAGTGACCCTCACAGTGCGGTGTTTTGCATTGGTGACTAGCAGGGTACTGATAACACACCCGTGTTTTGACTGCCGTTGGGCACAACACTAGCACTGTGACATTCCTTCTCTGGTTGGGGGGCAGGAACCTGGGAGGGAAGTCGGGCAGCCAGCTGACCCAAACTAACCAAAGGAATATTCCATACCATATGACGTCAGCTCAGATATAAAAGCTGAGGCACGGAGCAGGGGGGGGGCATTCATCGGCTAATGACTGCCTCCTGAAGACTGCAGCCCTGCTTCTCGGAGAGTGGCCGACCATCGCTGCTCATGGGAAGTAGAGATTAAGTCTGCTTTTGCTTTGCTTCTGCGCGCGCAGGCTTTGCTGTGTGTAGTGCTAATAATAAACTGTCTTGTCTCAACCCACGGGTCATTCCTATTTCCACCTTACTCTCTCTCCCCTATCCCTCTGGGAAGGGGAGTGATAGAGCGGCTGGGGGGGCACTTGGTGTCCAGCCAAGGTCAAACCCACCACACCCACATACCTTTCTGTTCCAGTGAAGGTTAATCAGCTATGTTTGGTGGCATTTTGAAGTGAAAGAAATGACATTTTTTCAGACAAGCATTTTACATTTTGAAGTGATTGGTTCCTCTGAGTTGATTATCCTTTAGCTATTTAGGGTTGTTGTTCACTTTTCCCTCCCTTTTAGGAACAACCAGAAGAGAACTTTTCCACTCTTACTTGCAGTCAG
Organism: Galbula dea; assembly: GCA_013399015.1. NCBI lineage: Eukaryota > Metazoa > Chordata > Aves > Piciformes > Galbulidae > Galbula > Galbula dea. The sequence continues at coordinate 747,242 of VWZX01002966.1, forward strand.
TGCCTCAATCAACAGCACTATCAAGTTCTCACAGAAAGCACCAATCAGGCATTTTTATTGTGTTGAAATTGGTTGCTAGCAGAAGTTTAATTTCTTCTTAAGACTGTGGCTTTAAGCAGCAGAGAGAGACAGTGAGAGAGATTGCAAAACAGCAAAAGGCCATCTTACGACCCCAAATGATCCTCTCTGTCAGTTTAGTAGCACTGGCCCTCCTGTATAGTGGGTGTCTTGGTCATCTTCTTAGGGTCATTGAGGGAAATTTCATTGATGCTCTGTCCCAGGAACACTGGGTGCATCATCTTTTCTTTTCTTGTGACACATGACAGCTGAGCCTTCAGTCTCCTACTATCCATTGAATGAGTAGTTTGAAAGCGTTCTGACTTGCAGTGTGTGAAGTTGCTTCCAAGTTAGATATATATAGCCTGTTTGTCTATGACTGCAGGGGGGCAGGACTCAATGACCCAAGTAATTGTTTCCAATCCTTTGTTTTCCAGCATCGAGAAGTACAAAATAGCTGGCAGATGAAGGATGGTATTTATCTGGCCAAAAGCAGTCAAGCACACTGTGCCTACCTTTTTGCCGATCAGCCTATGATCTCTTTATCATGAACCAATATAAACAGGCACTTCTGAGGTGCCATTCAACTCATCTACAGGATATAGGGAAAATACTCAGATGAGTCACACCCTAAAATCAGGACATTCTCTTCAGAGGAGTTTAAGGACTCTCAGGTCAGGTGTAGACAGCTACAGCATAAAATTAGATGAATTTTTTTCAGCCAGTGGCACTTGGATGGAATATAAACAAGATATGCCAAAAAACTCCTCTGCTGTTCACTGGCAAGACACCAACAGTAAGACTAAGTTCAGTTTTTTGAGATTACACTTCAAGAAAGGTGTGGACTCATTCAAGAGTGTCACTCATACAGACGAGTGATAAAGAGTGAAGGCTTGAAAAAAGCAAGAACTACATAGAAATGCTAAATGAAGGCTAAGTATAAATTAAAGGAAAAAAAGCCAGGGAAGAGAAATAGAAGAAATTAGATATTAATACTCCTCAAGTGTATGAAAAAAATGTTAAAGAGACTGTATATTATGTCCCTGGTGGATACAAGAACAAACATGGATGTACCTTGCTTCACAAAAGTTGAAGACTTGACCATGACTTTGCTAAGAGCGTGCAGCAATAGGAAGGACTCCTGGAGGATCAGTCTTCCCCAGGGCTTCTTCCTACTGTTGGAGGTGGATAGCTGAACTGTGCCAAATCTCTGCTTGGTTCAGTATCTTCTGGTAGATGAGGGAGTGTAGTTAAAAGCATGCCCATTCTCATCCTGTTCTCTCACCTCGCCAAATCCCATTTCTCACCCTGTGCTTTTTTCACGTTGTTGAGCTGTGTCTTTGTTCCCTTCTGCTGCAGCAATAGAGAAAAGATTGGCCCACAAATACAAACAGAAAATATGCTCAGGCCTCTGCTGAGAGCCCAGTCAAGGCTTTACCACACCAGGGAAACAGAAGCATATATGGCCCCATGTGTTATCGTCTTTAAAGTGCCCTGAATTAACTTAATCAGAGATTTTTTTTATATATTGCACATTTCTGATATCAATCTGAAGTAAAAATGAAACAGACCTGCTGCTGTTTCTCAAGCTTCTCAGGTGTCACAGCAACTGCTTATGTTTAATATTTAACAACTTTGCTATTGTAAGTCCCAATTTACCAATGTTCTGACAACTTTCCTTTATCTTTTACCCTTTCACCACTTGAAGTGCAAGATAGACAAGAAAATGTATGGGGAAAAACATCCGTCAGCATGCATTAAGAGTCCTCAGAAATGCAGAATGAAAGAGTAGGAAAAAGATGCAAATAAGTCTGTTTGACTTCTTGCTGCTAACATGCAAGCCAGCATGAAAACACCTGGAACTAAGTGAGACAATATGTGGGAGGACTGTGGTTGGTTAACTGAAAGGGAGACATTTAGTGAGGCCTTTAGCTAGCTAACCTTATTTTGTGAAAACACCTGCATATTTTTTTAAGCATTCTTAGTGTATAATTGCTTAGGCTTTGAACAAACTAAGAAAAGTGCTGTTAGAACATTTCTCCTTGAGCCTGACACTGGCATCTTTTCAGACTCTGATCCAGGTGTTTTCTACCACTCCAAGAAATGATGTGGAATCTGCCTTTCCATATAACCTCCACTCCTAAAAAAATGACATACAATCTCACACACTTTTTCCTGGCCCTTCTCTTTCTGAACAGGACCCAGAACCTGTTCCCAAAGCCATGGTCTCTTTGGTCGTTTGATGCCTTCTCATCACTACAGTGACAGACAACAGCTCAGAAAATTCTGCTGATGCCACAGGAGTTGGCCTGACCTACAATTCTCCAGCTGGCCTTGTCTGACTTGTGGGACCACAGGTGGCAGAAAAGTTATCATGTTCAAACAAGTCCCTCCAGGCCTTGGAGGATGTTGAAGTCCTCCAGTCATCTTATCTGATGGCAGATGTACTGTCTGTCATTCAACCATTGCAAGATGGTCTCATGAAGGCACTCACAAAATAGACAGTGATAGCTACCCAGAATTTGGATTTATTGTAACTGAAATTACTTGACACTCCTGACACAATTAAATAATTTCAGATGTCAGTGGGAATATACTACCACACAACTGATTCTTAAGCTTTAAGGAATATTTCTTTTAGAATTATGAACCCTAATGTGTGCATACTCACTCATAAAGGGAAAACCTCCTACTCTAGGAGGTGAGGTGAGGACTCACCCAAGCTACAGAAGTATCCTTAGATAGCATCCCACTCTAAGGGGAGGGTCCAGGCTGCAAAGCTACTTGCTTTGAAGGGAACTAACTCAAACTGCCTTTCTAGCACGACTCCTTTTCTACGCTAGTTAAGGCTGCTGCAGTAATTTTTTAATTAGTTGGAAGGACAAACCCACAAGAGCTTAGACAAAGGGGCACTGCTTCATCACATTTGCAGGCCTAATCCTCATCAGGCTTCCCACAATCCCTGCCCTCACCTGTCAGGGATTTAGTCAGGCTTTTATCTGATTTGGGGTTTTGACTGCGTTTCCTCCAATCAGGGTGGTTGCACCTGCCACAGATGGTTAAGGAATCACACAAGAAGACACTTAAGAAGTCAGATGCATTATGCAGGACTGTTTATCTCAATCTTGCTAAAAACTGCATTAAAAAATGCATGTTTGACTACCTGCAAACATAATTGTATTTGCACAAACAAAAGTTGGCTACAGTTTTGCAATGGATTTCAGCAGGTATCATTTTTTTTCCTTGCCATTTTTCTGTTCTTTCATCCTGGAAAATTCTGTCTTGGTCATCAGGTTAACAACCCAGGTGCTGAATCAAAGCACTTCTGCCTCCTGAAAATTCAAACCAGAAGAATATTGGCAAGAAATTATCTTTCTTTTCTCACGTGTACAGGTAGGAAGTGGAAACCTAGGAAGAAGCTACACCTTCTTACCTGGAGGATATCCTTAAGGTAAGGAACCTCCTGCCCATGGTTCATTGTACTCAGCCATCAGGTAGCTCAGCCCTGGTTTCTGTGGCTCCAGTACTGATACACCTTTCCAAATTCCTTTACTCGTTTGGTTCAGGACTATCTACTATAGCTCATCCTCTTTGCTTTAAGATTAACTAGAAGAGTCACACTTCTCTAAATTCACACAGAACAATGAATGAGAAAAGTGTCTTGTCATTCCTTTTAAGGAGGATTGAGATGCCTATAGCACACAATTACTAAATTTAATGAAGTAATTACTTTTCAAATCGATTTCCAATTTCCTGCAAAAAAGTTCCTGTTGTTTGTAATGGAATCAGAATAATTAACAGTATCTACCAATTAAAACTACCCATGCCATATTGCATACTTTGTGATGTATCAATTTATTGTGTTTTTTGCATGGAAACTGAGTCTTTGTTGAATAAAGCTCAAACTGCTAATTCCTTTCTGTTAATGTTATCAGCTTACAACAGCAGTCTCTACTGTCTTTTCCAGTATACTTTGGTATTCTGGTTGCTACCACTTTGGAAAAAGACCACTGGGTCGCTGTGGACAGAACAATAAAACCATTTGACATGCATGGTGATGAGAAAAGCAAGCAAAATATTAATCTTAGTAAGGCAAGAAAAGATTGCTAAAAATTTTAATGTATTGTCAAAACTATCTTTAACTCTCTGTGTCAATACACAGCCAACACATTGAGGGTTTTTTGTTGAAGAGGTGTCACATACCTCAGGATGTGCCCTGACTTTATGAGTTTGCATCTACAATTTGCAATTTGAACAAGTAGTAATATCTTCACCTAAACCAACCAATAAAATCAGTACAGTGAACAAGTTTGTGGGCATACAAATTTCCTGCAACAACTTCCCTTAGTTTATTGTAAATCATTTTCAGAGTAGAAGAGTACAGGTGCAGTCCAAAAGACTGAATCACCAGGCTTTGTTTCAGCATCTTTCCTTTCCTTGCAATTCTACAACTTTGTGTTACATCTTTGGCTTCTCTCTTCTGGGTGGGTATAGACCTGACTTTTCTGACTACCTGACTTTTCTGACTACCTGACTTTTCTGACTACCTGACTTTTCTGACTACCTGACTGTGTCTCAGTGTTCAGTTATTGTCATTTCATGCTAGTTGAATTGCATGTTTGAACCTTCTTGTCAAACCTTATCAAACAGGCATAGGCTCCCCAGAAACCATAATACTCTTCCCTAGACAAGACATCTTCTCAATGATATAGGAATCTATCTAATACCTAGAAAGACCACCTAGTATGCCAATCCCAGCTGTTATTTGAAAATTGATTTTTCTTTTAATCACCATTGTCAAAATTCAGATTCAGGCCCAAGCATATCCTAAAGGCTTAGAGATTAAAAAATAACCCAGCATAATTACTATGCTAAAATGTCAAGAAGTTTTAAGATTAAGAAGTTGATATGCAAATGCTTATATTTGGCAGTACTGCAAAAAATGTGGAATTTTTCTGCATATCTTGAACAGAAAGAAACAGCTTTGAAGCCAAAGTCTCCTTTCCATTTTTTTTTTTTTTTCTGACAAGAAATGCTACCAGGCCAGTTTCCTTCCTTCCTTCCTTCAGAAGCTGGCTTGTCATACAATACCAAGTCAATGAACTAAACATATTCAATTCATCAATTCGTAGTTCCTTGACTGACCACACAGTCCATTCCTTCAACAAATCAATGCAGGGTTAGAAAGTATTTCAAGTTAAGCTTTTTGGGGACCACAGGCTGGAATTCAGAGGAAAAGAAAGCCACTAGAAACCACTGCACTAGAAAGAGCAACTGCATTGCTTTCTGTCAGTAAATTACATGCTTGATATTGCAAACATTTGCTACCTCTTAACTTTAACACAACTACTTTAGAAAAAAAAATGTAGTCTGCAGTAACTAATTATTGTCAGTTATGATATTTTCACCACATTGACTGTAATCTATGCAGCTGAACTGACAGAGAACCCAGTTCTGCTGCAGACTTAGCAACTTTGTGTGCTCCACAAAATCCCAAGATCTCACCCCAAAATCCTGCCAGTTCAGGCACAGCCTCAGCTTTGTGGGCTAGTGAGATCATGTCCCCAGCTCTTCAACTAGGGTGTAGCCAATGCACTGATTTGATCATGCTTTCTTTGCTCACTGTGCTAACTTGAACCTCACCTCTGACACAACCCTGCAGAGATAACCTGGTGTGGGGCAGAAGGTCAGTCACCTTATGACATTAATTTACAGGTAAACCTGTGATTGTATTAAAGAAAAGAACCATACTGCTGAACTCTTGCTCAGCTTCTTTTATCCCCTGCTCTGATAGAAACTACTGTGAACCAGTGCAGAGATTAGCTCAAGCTTGTGAAGAAAAAAAAAGTTATTTTTTATCATGGCACCTTAGAGCTTCCAATCAAGGAGGAAAAACAGCATATAATGGAAGGGTATTTCCCCTCCTTTCAGTTTCATAGCAGCTTGTGAGACAAAGAAAAGTGACAATAGTGGCAGCATTAAAGCACGTCACTTTAAATAAAGATCTTATTATGCAAGTAACCTTTCTGGAATCAGCTAGTACTTGAACAACACTAAAACCAAAGTCAATATGGCTTTGGCTATTCCCTCAATGACTCCTAAGGGGTACTGACATGTACAAAGCTGCCTAGCACAATGTTTCTGACACTAAGAAGAATTTATATTTCAAGTTTATGGAGAGAGAGGCTAAAGGCCAAAACAGGTCCTTTACTTCCCAGCAAAAGATGGGCCCAACAAATAAGGGACTGGAGTGTCCATCACACAAGGAGAGGCTGAGAGAGTTGAGACTGTCCAGCCTGGAGAAGAGAGGTCTCAGGGGCTGAGAGAGTTGGGACTGTCCAGCCTGGAGAAGAGAGGATTCAGGGGCATCTTACCTGTGCCTGATAGGAGTAGTACAGAAGATGCAGCAAGGGCCTTCTCCATGGTATGCAGTAAACAGACAATGGGCAATGGACACAAATTGAAATATTGAAATTTAAATTTTCTTTTAAAAATAAGACTTCTTTTTTCTCTCTCTTTTTTTTTTCCACCCCGTCTTTGTATATCAAAATCTGACTAGATATGGTTCTAGGCAACCTACTCTAGGTGACCCTGCTTGAGCAAGGAGGTTGGACTAGATGATCTTCAGAGGTCCCTTTGTACACCAGCTCTTCTGTGATACTGTGAAATAAATTGCAAAAAAGGTAAGTGGTAATTTAAGAGTCCTAAAAAAGAATCACTATAGGTAATCTTTTTAAGGATAGCTCAAAAGATTTTATTTTTGTCTCTCCTTTTCTGCTTACCTTTTACCATCAACAAGGACAAAATATAAAGGTGAGAAAAACAAGCACAGAAAAAATGACACCCAAAAGGGCCAACTGTGTCCTGGAGGGCATCAAGCACAGCATAGCCAGCATCTTGATAATTTCCCCAAGATGTATTAAAACTTCTCTTTTCAAAACATAAGTACTTTGTAAGAATGGGTTTTGGGAAAAAAAAAAAAGACAAACCAAAACAGAAACAAAAACACCCCCCCCACCACCAAAAAAAAAGAAAGAGAAAAGAAAGAAAATCAGAACAGCAGGGATTTAGTAAGAAAAAGAAAGACAAATGGCTATAAAAAATTCTGTAAGTGGTACTCATGAACCAGGAGTTGCTCTTGAAGTAAGCTCTAAAGTCTGTGATTACTAGTGACTAAGTGTTAATTAACCTGAACTCCATTCATTTCTACTGCTTTTCTGCCTGCTGAAGCCAAGCTGGAAGACAAGTATCTAAATGTTCCTGGATTTCTAATAACTGTAATTTGAAACAGTGTCTGATATAATTTGTCTTATTGTTAAATGCTTTCTAAAAATTATTTTCTTCAAAAACCAGATAGAGTAATAAGCTGATGGGTTGGAACAAAAGGAATGTGTTATGAAATCTGTCCTTCAGATATACTTAGTCCTAGAGGTAATTGGCTTATATGTATGTAATATTCAAGCTATCCAAACCCTATTGTTAGATCAGCAAGCTATATGCCCAGCACTTCATGAATCACTGGTGTAGCCATTGTTTGAGGAGAGAGGAAGACAACAGTCTTCAAAACAGGAGAGAAAAAGAAAAATAATGGGAATGAGAAAACTCTGTTAACTTGTTTGGCAAGCAGAATATAATTAGCAGTTAAGGTGGTATAAAGGATGCAGAGTTCTTTGTACTGCCAACAGTAGGAATAAGATATTACTGCAGAGACACTACTAATGGATGCTACAAGGAACCAAGAGTGACTTGTTTTCTTGCACCTAGAAGGGGACATTTGACAGCATTCATTAATGCTGAGAAACTACTGCAGTAATATTTTAGAATGAAAATTTTCTGTAGGGCAAGGAACAACAGGAGTAAAAAAGCAGGAATTTATACAGACATACACACAGAGGCACATACACTCCCACATGTACAAATAATTTCTTACAATTTTTTTGACATATTCTTTTCCATCTCAGTCAGCTCTTGTCAGTCTTGTGGGAATGTAGTTATTTTTCCCTCAGATAAACAAAGAATTCACACTTTCACCTTCACTCTTGAACATGCGAAAATGTACAGAACTGCTGTGGTCTTCAGAAGTATTTTACCTACAATTAGAAAGTTCTCAGACATGTAAGTCAGAGTCCAGATATAATTCTGCACATGAAATCAAACACTTTATACAACTGATACTATGCAGGAAGTTATGCTTGAATTGAGAGGAAATTAAGTTTTCTGCTATGCTACTCCCAAATGCACTCATCTAGCTATGCATGAGGCCTGTGATGAAGCTATAAATTGGCCACAAAATCTCATGGTTTTAAGCCACTCTTCAAATCATGCTGGAGAACATTTTATTTGCAATAGAAAGCCTCTTAAAAGAAACTCTTCTGACACTTTACAGAATCCATTAGACTACTTACTTCTAAAAGCATTTCATTTAGCATGAAATCCAAATAAATCTTTTAAAAAATTAACAATAAGAATGTGATTCAAGAGAAAGTAAGTGGTGACGGCTTAGGAAGACAACACAAAGATACTTTAACAAGTCCTATTATGAGAAAAATTGTTCATGTGTTTAGTACTTCATTTTATTTCTAAAATTCAAAATGTGGCACTTCAGGAAGTTCCCAAAGGACATGTGTCATTCTGTAATCAGTTTTTAAAACTGAAGATTTTCACCCACCCTGGCAAATAATTCAGCTTTTTTTTTTTTTTTTTTTTTTGTATTGCCAATAATAACTCTATATCTAAGCTCTCAAAAATCAATCTCAAAGAAGATCATTGTATCCTATGAGCCATGAAAAGTTGATATAGGAAGAAAGAGTGATAGGAGAAGGTATTTTATTTTTATATTGGTTTGGGATTTTTTAATAAAGAGGTTCATTTATTTCCCAGTATATCAAAGGTGAAAACACGCTCATAGAAAGAAGAGATGGCTCTATAAGTGAGTAGAAACTTTTACTTTAGGTTTCAATATTACCATTTCATTTTCATCTGAAAAATCTCTTACATTAGACAAGGAGCCAGAAAAAAGGTCTAATTTTTATCTGGACAAAGCTTTTGCCACATGCTGTAGATTAAGAGAGATTATAGCAATGGCAAGATCACACATCACCAATAGCAAGAGACATAATTCACTGTGCATGTCAATATTTTTACTGTGAAGGACATCAGTATTGTATGTAAAATAAACTACTTGAATAACCTTTCTGCAAATGAAATTACATTTTTAATGTCTTTTAAAAACATAATTATAAAAAGTTGTTCCTTTTGTGTACTATTTTACATGTTCTTTGTAATCTGATATAGTAATTGCCACGTGCCAGAAATATTCCATGGGTGGAATTTTTTCCCAGTTCAGGTGCCAGAGCACTGGAACAGGCTGCCCAGAGAGGCTGTGGAGTCTCCGCTGGAGTTATTCAAAACCTGTCTGGATGTGTTCCTGTGTGACCTACTGTAGGGAATCCTGCTGTGGCAGGGGGGTTGGACTAGATGATTGGAAATCCCTTCCAACCAATAACATTCTGTGATTCTGTGAAAATGAAGGTCACCCATGAGAGACTTGATGCTGTTTTGTTCTTTGGTATCTCTAAGGGTGGAGGCTCCACAGAAGGGCTGGAAGGCACCTCTGCAGATCATCTAGTGAGTGGATTGAGAATTGTCAGAATGATAAAGCTCAGAGGGTTGTGATAAGCAACCTTTCCTTGTAAAGTCAGGTTTCTCCCTTATAGAGGCACTATACCACAATCCCAGAGACACCACACTTCCCAGTGGCATCTCTGGGATTGTGCATCTGTATATAGTCCTGAAAGCAGAACAATGTCAAAGTAGAACAAATCAGTCCCATGAATTTTTGAGGTATCAAATGCAAAAAAAACCCCAAACCCTTATGTTCTTATTTTTCTTTATTTAACACTGACCATGAAAGGAATCAGTCCACTTCAGGTCAACAGGGAAACTATCAGCAAGCTTTAGAGACTCTTATAGTTACTGTCATCCCATAGCTTTTGTCCTTCAATATGAACAGAAATCATCATGGGTCTCTTTGCCTCAACACTTTGAAGCAAATTGTTATTTAACTTAAGTAGGGTCTCCTTTCTGTATGCTCCAAGTGCTCACACATCTGCCAAGTACCAAGTAAGCTCCTATCTGCTCTGAGCTCTCTTTAAATCAAAGATAACTAAAATGATAAGTAGATGAAAGGCCATATTTTTATCTTGCTTTTGTATCATGTTGGGGCTGAATGCAAATTCATACTCCCAAGGGTTTTTCAGGAGAAGTTAGAAGAAGAAAACAAAACAACTACACTATTTTATTGTCAATATCCAGGAGTATTACATGGTTGAGTGGGATATGCCAGTAGTAAAACATTTCACAAATATGTTGGATGACTGGGCACTACAAGAAGTGACAGATAGGTTGATATCTCTGTCACATTCACACTCAATGTATATTAGACCCAGTGCCATTCTGATAGTGCCATGTACTACCTTGAAAGTCATTGGGAGCTGCAAATTCAATTAGGGAGATATTTTACAACTGATTACACTTTTGTAGCCTGGAGTATTGTAAATTTTTATACCACCATAAAACATTTTAAAATTAAGTAAACAAGGCTCAAATCTCTCAAAGAGAGTTGCCTTCTGCGTGTATTTAATTACACATGGTATAACACATCAAAATTTAGGAGACAGAAGGGAAGGATGCCTGCCCTCAGAAATTACATGTGGAATAAAAGTGCATTAATACAACTCAATTTTCATATCAATGACTTTGTATGAATTCACAGAAAACTGCTGCAGCAAGTAGTTATTACGGCTACTAGAGTGCAAAATCGAACAGTGGTCAAGGTAAAGAAGATTTTGACATGGAAATAATCTGCATAATACAAGCCTTTACTGACAAGGTTTCATTCAGCTGTCTGTTCTTCACTATACAAAATAGGATGATATAATGAAATCTAACAGAATTGGCTATTATTTGTTAGCAGGTGCATAAGTACAAAAGAAAATATTGAAATTAATAGCAGACTAAGTCAAATAACACATCCTCTTAGTGTTTCTAATGGTTTGTCATGCTGAAATGATGGTGGTTTGTGTTCTTCTGAGAAAGTAGATTAATGTGTTTAAAGGATATAGAGGAATGCCATATTAACTCCTAATTTGTGGGCTGCAACTTACCTGCTAAGTTCGCACACATGGATGAAAGTCTATCGATGACACCAGATTTCCCAGGCCAAGACTGTAAAGAGGCTTTTCCAGCAGACTCAGGATGGATTTTCCAGCAGACTCAGGAAGAACAGAAGTAGTATGAACAGCAGCTCTCATAACTTTAGGACATTGCCTGTAAAACATTTAGGCTTAACCTATAAATCAGTGATGATGTTCTCAATGCCTTTTTTTTTCCTGCAAAGGCAACACCCCTTAATATCACGGCATGCATCAATGGCATCAAAATCCTCTCTCCCATGAACATATGATGCTTGTGATTACTGAGAAATAAGGATTTTGAAAGTTCCAGAAATGCAGAAATTTTATTATAAACAAGAATGATGTGGCTTATTCAGCATCCTGTAGCACACTAGGCAGGTACTTTTTCAGAAACACAAAATCCCAGAAAACTCTCAAGAAGAAATTATGGGTTTGGCTGGCAAGGCAAGTTTAGAAACAGCTCACCATGTAGGACAGGTGGATCATACTGAGTGCAATGCATCTGTAGGCAAAATGGCCTTCATAATGCCAATACACTCTTCTGAAAGCATAATTGGAACTTGAGAGATGCAAAAAGCTTTTCACCACTGCTGTATGCAGGGACTAGTTTCACTTTTTGTGCACAGTTTGACCAGGGAAGCATGGTGAAGAACTATTTTGTGGCTTAATATAAATCTTCCAGTAAATCTGATACAGTAAAATGCTTTTTTCTATTTAATGAAAGGCAGTTCAGAGAAATGGCTTAGAAAACAGACAAACCAGCCTGCTCAGAAAAAGGCATTTGTTGTTCTTGAGAGATCATAGGCAAGCAAAAATGTAGTGACTTTCTGTACCTTCTCACTGATCTCTAACACACAGTAGACCCTGAGAATTAAAAATATATCCCACTAGAAAGAGGGTTATCACTGCTTTTCAAGATGATCCCTTCTTTTTCTAAAGATAGCTGCTGCTATCCAGAACATCTGACCAAGAAGAGGGACCATGTGGGAACCCTTATTGTTATATGATGGGGTTTGCCTTGACATTTACATTTTTGGAAAGCCAACTGCTTTCACATGTAATGCTTTCAAACACCCATGAAACTGTTGAAGAGACTATTGTTAGGGAGGGCAGTTTGTGCACAGAGTTAGAAAATGAGGTGGCTATAGTCACAACAAGGTGGACTTTAAATAAAGAGTTCAATACTAGTTCAACTTTATATAGTGAGACTTATTCAGCCCTCTGAACATGCAAAAGTAAGATGCACAGCATTCAGTTATTTTGTGCAGTGTTCTACATCAAGCTGCTCTTGCAATGCCTGTGGGAACTCCTTGATACTGCTTAGCTGTTTTCAAGAATGAAGTACCTGTATCTGCAAATAGTTTGCACAGAACCTATTGCAGAGGATTGCATGTCAAGGGCCTCACGCGTCAAGGGACCACATTAAACCTTTGAATTAAGCCTAATGAGAATTGCTCTCCCCTCTCCTCAGCCCAGCAGAATGATTTTGTCATTGCATCCTGTGGGGGAGAAACACTATGATCTGTAATTAAAGCTGAACGAGCTAGGCAAATAAAAGCATGGATCTGGACTGCTTGGGGAAGCCATGCTGGACCTTCCATGTGGCTGCAGGATGAGTGCTGCAGCTCTCCCCACACCCTGACCAGACTGTGTGTTTTGGAAGGAGGAAATGACAAATTTTAGGTAGAAGCACTTCACCATTTAGCACCTAGAGTATGGTTTCAACAATGCAGTGTAGTTTAGCTCAGCAGAAACACCTCAGCTTTCCATTTGTGTCTGTCAAAGGCTCTCTGATATAGGCAAACCTTTTACAATTTCACTCATGCAACTATCTCAAAAACCAGCTCATGCAACTTTGTGTGATTTGTTGCAGAATGCATTTTCTGTGCATCAGAAGGAGTAGTAACTCTGATAGCGACAATTTATGTTTTAAATATATTACCTGATATAAAGGCAGCTACAAACATGTTTATCATTTACATTGTGGTAACAGAAATATGAGCTAAATTGGAACTGTAATAAAAACAAATGAATGCATGACACAAATTATTACTTTTACAATTAGATTTTGAATTTTCTATTATGTGCTACCATTTATAGTGCATTTTTAAAATTACTTTGGTGGGAAAGGAAATGTATGCAGTTCATTTATTATGAGGGTTTTTTGTTAACACTAGTCATTCCATATTCTCAGACTCAAAGCATCTAAACTAGTTACATTTCTCCCTAAGTATTGCATTTTGGTTAAAACATTTGGACTGTGCTGAAATTGATTGTAAAATAAGTCCCACAATATTTGTTGTTTATGTCTCAGAATAACAGTTGTCTTTCTAACGGTTCACAAAGTCAAGTTCATTGAGCAAAGTTGTAGGGGCAGGGGTTAAGATTTCGCTGATTTTATACTTTTTATAAATTTCAGCTTTTATTTGAAGAAAAATTAAGTATTGTACTATAAAAGTTAGTGTAAACTTATGGTGGTTCTCAACACATTCACATTATAAATAATAAAGCAGAAAAGATTGGGCACTTTTTCCTTGCCTTATTTATCATGTGACAAAACCTATGTAGTTGCTTTTCTTCCCATCTGGAAGAGATTATAACATTATGACCTAAATATTTTCAAAACCTCCAGTAATATCATTTCCTGATTCTTCATTTTGACTGTTTTCAAAGTATGCTGCGCTGATATATATATATATATTTGTAAACCAAATAATGTACTCTTCCAGTAGCCACCTCTGCTTCATTAATATCTAGATGCAGTTCAAACATTTGAAGGACTATCTTGTTTAACAGTAGTAAAGTTTAAAGCAACCTTTGCACAAATGCATAGTTTCAAAACTATGAAATAAAATAATAGTACTTCAGCATATGTTGCCATTAAAATTAGTTCAGAAGGTAAAACAAAACTTTCTCATCAAAACCTTTCATTAGGCCTATACAGGAGCTTCATGACCCAGGCCTGAGACTGCTCACTTCTCATTCTTACTTAGAGCTCTCTAGATACTGCAATAGATATCTGTATCCTTATAAAATTGTGTTAATGTCAGGTGATCTTTGGGCAAGGGTGACTCATGTGACAACATATCAGCAAGCAAATTAATCCTTATGTCAATTATATTTTTGTTATACACAGAACCTATAGAGCTTTATGCATTGTTTCTTTGTAGTATAGGTATTTTAATCTAGATGCTGAACAGAGGTTTTTGTTCGTTTCTTTCTCCACAGTCACTGGGAGCATTGTCCTGAGTGGGACAGGCAGGACAAACCCACAAGCAAGGTTAAGTGTTCAACCTTCAAACACTGCCATACACCTTAGTCCTCATGAGTGACTGAAAGTTGGAGGATGCTTGCAGCCAATGCAAAAGGAAGCTGGTGTGTAGGGAAGGGAAAGGGGTTCTGGGTGAAACTGTGACTTTGTTTTGTTTTGCTTTGTTTTTTCTTAAGTAATGATTTCTTTCTCTTTGCTCTTTCTTTTGGCAAATTTGCCAAAATAATTACCTCATAGGTAATTATTGGGGAACCAGAGCACTCCATTAAATCTTTGCTCTCCTTAATCTCTATTAAAGGATTATTTCTCTCCTATAAAATAGCCAGAGAGACTGAGTCATCTTTGGAATTCAGACTTGCACCATCAGTAAAATGAAAAAGGCTACATATAGGACCTTGCTTCTGCTCACATTAACATTTATACATGCACTTAATTCTCCTCACCTGAGTGCAATTAAGAACTTGCACACGTTTGCAGAACTGGGGCCAAAATAATTACAGTTTACACAAGACTGTGACAGGGGACTATTTCATTACTACAATTAATCTTTTAGAGCACTACAAAATGGCCAATTTCTCAGAATAAAATAGAGTATTTGTTGCTAATCAAAGGTAAAGTTTATGGAATAAGAATAGACAATATTTAATAGCATATGAATATATAATATTTAACAGCTCCATAATCCATGGTTATTTTTATTTCACTAGTGTGTATTGCAAATGGAATAGAGAGACTGAGAAAGTCTTCCCTTATACTATTAGAGACACTTCGGTTATATTTTTACATTAGGTGGCACTAATTCTCCATTAACTGGTATCAATGTAATACGCAAGAACACTTCTGTTTTGTAGAACTAGTGTATAACTTCAGTGCTGTGACACTTCACAAAGCATACAGTACAGTACTAAATGCAAGTTTGTCTGTACCTTATACAAGTTATAATAACCTTCAGACTTTCTTCAGCACCAACCAAGTCATGTCACGTTTTGAGACGATGGACAAAGTCAGAAACCTGGACTAGTCTCAGATATCCAGTACATGTCCCTGTCAACTGTCATCATAAGGAATTGGTGTTAAATCAGATAATTAACCAATCTTCAACGGGATAGATAATAGAAAACAATTACCAAGGGTACTGAGTATTTGCATTCAATTACAAAGTAACTTTTTATTACACATCACAAGAGTTTCCTATCATTTAAAAGACACAAGCCAATGTTATCTACTGCAGAGACCAATGTGGTACATACAAACAGCAGTTCAGATGTAAAGTCTTGGTATGCTTTACCAAGTTCACTGGTTTAGGGTCTGACTCCTTCCTGTAGTACAGGACATAAACTGCCAAGCCCAGACAGCGAGCTTGCTAAGTGACAGTAAACTTGCTGATTTCAGAGAAGTCACATTGGGATGGGAAGAAGTGGGAAGAAGAAATAGACAATTGTTTCCAAACAAATGCAGTAAGAGGTGGCTGTACAGGCACTGGAGTGTAATGGTGAGTATACTAAGCAGTGTGTTAGAGTTGCCTGCTTTGTGTCTGGAGCAGCTCAGGCACACCATGTTCCAAGCAAGCTCACCGAGAAAAGCGGGGACTGGGCACACTGGAAAGGACTCTATAAAACAAGTGAGCCTTCATATGTGAAATGGAGCACTGGGCTCCAAGCAGGGCCAGTTTGAGCACAAATGTCACTCTATCCGTGTAAAGATTTCTATAAAATAAAACTTCAGTTATTGCCCAAGTTTGACTTTGATTTAAAAGACTATTTGCATCCCCTGATCCACAGAACTTAAAGAAACCCAGCTACAGAAAATGGTGTTACAGACAGCTTGCCATTCCCTGTTTAAATATACATTTACACCTGTATATGTATACGTGTTACTGTGTTTTCACAGTGCCCAGAACACAGGAAAGCAGGAGATTGAGCTTCCTAAACCCCTTACTTAAACATGTTGTCTGTCAAGAGTTCAAAGTAGTTAGATGGGCTAACCATTCTACAATTACATTTTCTATTAGCTGCATTGTCCAGACCAGTGCCTTATGGCTCCCATCTCAGTAGCATTTTGTTACAGTGCACAGTGTTTGCTATTGATAACTGCCAGGTTAATTGCTCAGGAGAGTCACAAGTTCTACTTGCCAGCACCAACACTGGAAAATAATTGACACAGCAGTGGGGGTAACTTTCAAAGGAAAGCCTTTTATGGATTCATGAATCAGGAATGAGAAATCTCAAGAAGCAGCAGCAAATGAACAATTGATACAAATCAGAGGAAATGGCTTTTCTGGAAGGTGAAAGTACATCTCGGAGAATGTCTGAAATTAATCAGAAGTTAGAAGGAGAATTAATAAGGAAAAAGTATGTGGAATTTTCAGCAAAGTCCATGCAAACATAGTCTTGAAGAGAGTGCAATGTACAGCAAGGAATAAAACTAAAATTATTTAGGAGGTGCTTGGAAACTGAAAATACATAAGGGAAACAAAATATGGTGTAAAGAGGGCCACCTGACAATGGCTTCATTAACCTAACAGCTTGCTCTTCATGTGAAACTATCCAGTGTTTGGGTCTAATGTAAGCAAGATTGGCCATTTGTGCTCATGGCTAGGGTGATGTCTGCAGCATGCTCCTTCAGAATTGAGCCAAACCCTGTGCATACAAATACTCAGCATTGTTTTGTCACCACAGTTAGCATCCACATGAATGAGGACTGTGGAACAGTTCCACACTATGCATTTATGCCCTAAATCACAAGTTCTTAGGCTGTACTAACACTTGCACTGACAAGCCTTCAGGGTGCCTGGAAGAGCTGTCCTCAACACATGGATATTGGCTATAAGAAAATGACACTGAGAAATGTGAGGTAGTAAAAGAGAGACTATGGCTGCAGTCCCACAGTCAGTCACTAAGAGCACTCATTCACAGCACCACCGTGGATACAAAACACATTAAGAAAATTAATTCTTCACACATAACGTATCCAAGAGTAAGTGACTGCTAATAGTGCAAGGCAGCAGGAGAATCAGACTAATTTTTATTTCTGAATAGTTCTCTCATGCAGTGACAGAGCTTTATTTGACTCTGAACAGCAGCAAGGTGAATGGTATTGTCCTCCTTTCTAGCCCATCTTATGCTCTCTATAAATAAGACAACAACCAGCTATTGTCATAAACAGGGCTAGATAAACAGTGATGTTAAGAGGATAATGACGCTCCTATTAAGATGAAATCTTTTCCTACTTAAGTTTTCCAGGAGAGAGGAGGATGGAGCAAAGAAATGTCATCATTATATACAACAACACATTACACTTGAATTACTTCATCTGACCTAAATAAATAGATTTACAAGCACTCGCACTGGACACATTTTGTGTGCATCTCTATTGAAAACAAGTTTAGATTTGAATGCTATTCTAGATATGAAAATCCATTTTATTGTACAAGCTCTAATATTTTATTATTTTAATTATGAAACTAGTTAATTTTATATATTGCTTTACAAGGTAGTAAAAACTGTTTCAGATACCAAGGCAAACACATTATTTGCTCTTATTCTAAAGTATGTTCTCTTTCCACCACCTTCTACATGCCATCTGTCTCTTCTCCTTTCTCTGGCATCTTTTCTCCTTACACTTATCAGGTGATGGAAGTTAATGAGATAAGGGAAGGTGTCTACCCACCCTTACTGTTGTCAGGCTGCTGCAGACCTGCCCCAGCTGAACACCTGTGCTGGTATAGCTGATGCTTTGTGAGGGAGAGTGTTGCACTAAAAAAGTCTCAATGTACTGCTACATTAATAATTCAATGTCTAGATTACCTTAGATTTCTAGCAATGGAGATATCACAGCAGTGTCTGAACTAGCCTCACAAGCGAAACCTGAACATCAAAGTCCAAGACCTCTTTACCAATGCCCAGGTAAAGCACACAGAACTAATGTATTCCCATGGTGTACATGTTAAAATCTACATGAGCAAAGCAATTCATTCCTCAACTTCTGCTGTGGGCTTTTCCAGTAGGAAACAGCAGCCTTCAATATTTATTTGAATATATTTCAATTTTTATTTATTTATAATGTTTGTGTTTGGAGTGGAACATTATTGAGAAGTACAATTTCACCCTACTACTGCTACAGTAAATGCAAGAACCCCTGCTCTTCCTCTGGGCTAGTAGCACCGAATCAATATTCCCCAGGTACAGATCTCAGTTATGGGCTTAGTTACAATATTTTTTATTTCTTCCTTCTAACCTTTCTGAGGCCTGAAAGTTACATCAGTGCAACAACCTGGATCAGTATGCCTTGAATCAAACATTTCTGCTGTGTATTATCATTTGGTGGGTAACAATTTATTTTACTGTTTGGAATTTATGTCCACGTTTCTGGCTATCTCTGGTGACCTAAGCTACAGGTTCAACTTATTTTCGGAGTAATAGCAAAGAGTCAGCTAAAATCTGTGGCAGCTAAAAGATGTATTCTGTCCCAGAACAAGCAAAATATTCAAGATCTGCAACTTCTCTTACCACAGAAGCAATTTCCTGCCCTGCATATATCAGTTGAGATGGTGACATGGAAAAGCTCTGAATTGAATAATGTTCTCCATGTCTCTGGGTCTTCTATGCTTAGGGTCATTGCCCTCAAACTATGTGGCTCTTATGCATTTCCAAGTGCATAAAAAAATGCAGGCATATTTATTTGAAAGTATGATTAAGGATGATGTATCATGAATTGCTGTTCTATCACCAAGGAAACAGATATATTCATCGGTTCCTAGAGTGTCTGCAAGGGCTATCCCAATGTCACACAGGGCAGAATTACAGTGGTTCAAATACAGATATATGTAGAGTGGACATGTGTAAAAAAAGCAGAAAAATACTGCACACCAGGAAATCATGTATATTAACAGGCAAGGAATAAAATAATAATAACAAAAACCAACACTGTAAAGTAATTGAAACTACAAAGACAATGTAGGCAGGGAAAATTTAATTACTCAGTTTTGAAGCTGAGCAGGTCACCTCTGATTAATAGGCCCCTTTGGTAAAACCTGCTGTGGGAAAGGTAATCAGTGTTAGGGGCCAGGATCCGTTTGTTGTGTCACCCTTTGGTAGCTAAAAAATCTCAAGACGAATAGTAGGGGTAAAGTGCAGCACTGATTTGGGCTGTCAAGGGGCAGGGAATGACAGCAGCAATTACCTATCCACAAATATCACCTCCTACAAATGTGATGTGATATGATATCACCTCCCTCAAATGTGATGTGATATCAGCTCTTCTGCCAAGCTACTAACAAAGTAAAGGTTGACTTACCTTGGAAATCATGATGAGATCATAATTCCTGGAAATGCAACAGCAGGTATCATGTTATTTTCATACACTTTTGATTCCTTATTCAGTCTGTACCCATCATTGACAGCGCAACTACACTGATTGTTGAAAAAAATGAAATAGCATCTTTTATAAAGTTGGCTATATTTTTATTATACTGTTGTGTCAGCTCCTGAGCTTTGCCTATTTGTTGCTTCTTAATTAGAAACATAAGAAATCTTTAAACCAAACCTCAGACCAGCAACCTTGAAATACTTCCCTAAAATGCACCTTTCCCTAATGAAATTGATAAGCACTTTCTCACACCCGCTCCTTTTTCTACTCTCTGCTGAGAGAATAGAACCCTACTTCCTACTCTTATAGTAAAGCCATGCAGTGATTTTCTCAGTTTTGAAGGGAGAGTGAACATCTGGATTTGTCCCTTCCAAATGCACAGGTAAAACAAGGCAGTTCAAATGAAGTGGAACCCTATTGACTCTTTCTAATTAGGACAACTGCTGAGATGCTGTGCTGTCTTCCAAGGCACTGAGTACCCATTTGCAGGAAGAGGAGGGATAAAGCTTGCTTTCCCTTTAGGGAAATAGACAGCACTTGTAACAGGGTGTTATGGTTTGGATTAGAACAGAATTAATTCTGTTCAGTAACTGTATTTTTTAAAAGATATTCCACCAACACATACATAATACTGTTATTAGTTATCCCCCACACACACACACCCCTTGCCTGAACTGTCCCTTTAAGAAACCTGAAATTCCTGAGTTGAGGACACTGCAAACCCCCCTCCGGGGGGCGGGGGGAGAATGCTGGGTTTCTCCGGGGGACTTTTGTTGTTTGGAACCACGAGGAAGCTCCCTTCCTGCTGGGACTTTCGGCCGAGCTGCGTGCTGTCTGCCTGTGCTGAAACCTGCGGGTGCTATCTCACTGCTTTGGACTGCTTGTGCTGATTCCACTGGGAGCTGGCATCAGGACGGTTCAGTATCTTGGGTCCTGTACCTGTTTATATTTTGTTTCATTTATATCTGTTATTATTATTAAAGCAGTTTTTAGTTTTTAACTTCCAATCCAGTCTCTCCTTTACCTGCTGTGTGTGGGGGGCTGGGAGGAGCCCTTAAACCCACCACACAGGGCCAGGGCCAGATAATAGCTTCTACAATTCCTATGCTTGAGTATCTCAAAAAGGGGCTGCTTTGAAAGAAAAAGGAATCTCCCCATGGCTGGACCCAAAATGGTAGTACTATATACTTCTGGTACAAGAGCACAATGCTGTGTAGAAAAAGCACCTAAAAAAAAAAAAGTCCATAAAGCCCAAAACACTCATACAAAACCTGGCACCTGTTCCACTAGGCTTGGAGTTGAAGTTAGTAGTTTTTTACTCAGTAGCCCAGTATCATCAACATCACAAGAATTATTATTTCTTTTCTCTTTGTGTTATAGTTCACAGAAATTGGTAGTTGGAAGAAATTGAATGAGAAACCTCACAGTCTCTTTGACATTATAAAGCACATTCAGGAGGGAGTCTGGAGTCTAGCACATAAAAAAAAAACCCCAAACAAACAAAAAAAACCCCAGAAAAACTACAGGCAAAAAATGTTCCCCAGAAAAAAACAGAACAATTTTTAAAAAATAGTTGTTTGCTAGAAAAAGAATTGTGAGCAAGATAGTGTAAGCTAAAGAGCTATTCAATTAATTGGTTATTCTGGTGTGAAAGCTTGGTATGCAAAAAGAATACTGATCTGAGATTTGTTATACGAACATTTCACAGATTTGGGCACGTTATTTGTGGCATTCATTCATGAACATAATCTAATAAGGTAGCAACATATTCAGAAAAGAAAAATGCAAATACTCATTAATGGATTTTTTTCTGTCATTTTAAGCTACCTATACTTTTCCATAAAGTATATTAAAAAATAAAATCACTACTTGGATTGCCTAAAGGAACAAACAGGCTGAGAAAATAGATTGCAAAAACTCAGGTAGGTTCTAACTTTTTGCATATACACCCAATATATGCTGGTGTTAAGTATTAGAGTGTACTGGTAACTGAAGGCAATTCTGTAGTTAAGCAAAGCTAAGCACTGGAAGCTCAGGGTAAAACTGAAACATTTTAAAAATCTGATTAAAAAAATAATCTAAATTTACTACTCTCTGGAATGCATCATTCAGTCATGCAACTCCATTCCTTTTATCTTCAGTAAACAATAATGCTTTAATTAATGTGTACTACTTGTTTGCTGGTTTAGATTGAGAGATTTTAGGCAACTTTGGACAACCTTAATTTCGTTCTTTTCCCCAGCCCTGTGATACTGCTGTTTCTCTGCATTGTGGCATTACCTAAACCCCAGCTCTTACACAAACTGGATTCTGTTTTGCTAGAACTAACCCAGAAGACATACACCATACTTTTTGCTTTTCCAATTTGTGTGAATCATTTTTAATCAATTCTGACTCAATTTTCCTTTGTATGTTTCTTCTATGTAGTAAGTAATAAAGTGAACCTTGCCATCAACCTTTGTTAAGTGACAGTTATAAATTCACATTAAAATCAATTTTTTTCCAACACCTTTGACAGTGATTCTTTAAGAGATCTATCAGTCATTTCCATGACAAATGGACATTCATGTTTCAACTGGCAAGAAATTCCAGTTGTACTTTTAATATAGTTTCAATTAACACTTCTGTTTATTGAAGAAAACTCTCTCTCCATCAACCTACTGTTTCTCTGCTGCCTTGATCTGTGAAAGCAGAAAAAGATGTTATGCCAAGCTACTTCCCTGGGATGAGATCTCTTACATAATTAGACCTGACACTTTTGTGAATCTAAAGAACAAATATAAATATAAAAATCACAGAGGGACCTGAATTTTTAATGGGCGTTAAAATTAGTAAAAATAGTGTAGTAGTGGCAGATTGGGTAAATTCCATGTTAATCAGTGAGCAGACATTGGCATCCTTTGAAGCCAGTGTGAGTTTTGCACATCTTAACTCCTGCCTGAGAAGTTTACCTCTGAAAGAAATTTCTTATTCATATCATTTAATAAAAATGTTTCATTCCAAAAGCAATTTCAGTTGGTATCATATTGAACTGTAATTAAAGATTTATGGCTCTATTAAAAGGTAATGTTGTAGTTAATAATAACACACTTCATAAAAGTTCACTGCTACACACAAAGCTGAGAGCAGTTGATACATTCTGTAAAATACTTTATTTTCCAAGTATCAGCAAAGATTGCACTGCTACAGCTCACCTTCAAATAATAACCTATACAACTCTGGAAGTAACCTACCAAGCTCCACATGTTGCTTATCTTTTATGACCTATACATCTATGTTGATGTCTAAGGCACACATTTTACCAGATTAGCATACAGATACTCTCACTTTATTTCATGCAGCTTTGTCTAAATGATAGTGGCAGATTCAGGGTTGGGTTCAGCCTGGAGCATGGTATCAGTATTACGTATGTAGATTACCCCATGGTGACTTGCTTAATAAGTTATTATTCAAAATAAGCATGAGAGAATCTGCATTTGAATATGATACATGAACTAGGGAAAAAATACTATCCTGCAAAAATAATATAGTGTAACTTTGGTAAATTTAAATCACAGAATCACAGAGGTTGGAAGAAACCTCTAAGATCAAGTCCAACCACATCTGTCACCAACATACCACTAAACCATGTCCCTAAGTACCACATCTAAATGTTTAAGAAACACCTCCAGGGACGGTGACTCCACCACCTCCCTGGACAGCTTATTCCAAGACTTTACAACCCTTTCAGTAAAGAAATTCCTCCTTATATCTAATCTAAACCTCCCCTGCTTCAACTTGAAGCCATTTCCTCTCATCTTCTCAGTGTTAACCCTGGAGAAGAGACCTACCCTTATCTCACTACAACCTCCTTTCAGGTAGTTGTAGAGAGTGATGTCTCCCCTGAGCCTCTTCTTCTCCAGACTAAACAACCACAGTTCCCTCAGCTGCTCCTTGTAAGACTTGTGCTCCAGACCCCTCACTAGCCTTGCTGCCCTTCTCTGGACACATTCTAATGCCTCTACATCCTTCTTGTAATGAGGGGCCCAAAACTGAACACAGTATTCTAGGTGTGGCCTCACCAGTGCTGAGTACAGGGGGCTAATCACTTCTCTGGTCCTACTGGTCGCACTATTTTTGATACAGGCCAAGATGCTAATAGCTTTCTTGGCCACCTGGGCACACTGCTGCTCATATTCAAGCAACTATAATCCAGCAACCCCAGGTCCTTCTCTGACAGACAGTAATCCAGCCACTCTTTCCCAAGCCTATAACATTGCATGGGGTTATTCTGACCAAAGTGTAGGACCAAGCACTTGGCCTTGTTGAAGCTCATCCCATTGGCCTCAGGCCATTGATCCAGCCTACCCAGGTCCCTCTGCAGATCCTCCCTACCCTCAAGCAGATCGACACTCTCTCTTATTTTTGTGTCACCTGCAAACTTACTGAGAGTGCACTCAATCCCCTCATCCAGATCATTGATAAAAATATATTGAACGGAGCTGGCCTCAACACCAAGCGCTGGGGAACACTACTGGTGACCAGCCACCAACTAGAATGAACCCCATTTACCTCTACTCTCTGGACTCAGTCCTCCAGCCAGTTCCTTACTCAGAGAAGAGTAAATCTGTCTAAAGCATGTGATGCCAGCTTCTCCAGGAGAATGTGGTGGGAGACAGTGTCACTATAAAATCCAAGTAAATGACATTTACTGCTTCCCCCTTGTCCACTAGGTGTGTTATGTGATCATAAAAGGAGATCAGGTTAGTCAAACAGGACCTGCCTCTGGGCCTGATTCTTTGGTTCTCCTGGACTTGCCATATGATTGCCCTCAAAACGATCTGTTCCATAACCTTCCCTGATACTGAGGTCAGGCTGACAGGCCTGTACTACCCCAGATCCTCCTTCCAACCCTTCTTGCAGATGGGCATCACACTGGCAAGTCTCCAGTTATCTGGAACCTCTCTGCTTAACCAGGACTGCTGATAAATGATACAGAGTGGCTTGGCAAGCACCTTCGCCAGCTCCCTCAGTATCCTCAGATGGATCCCACCTGGCCCCATAGACTTGTTAATGTCTAAATGGAGCAGCAGGTCTCCAACCACTTCCTCTTGGATTAAGGGGGCTTCACAGTGCTCCCCATCCCTGTCTTCCAGTCAGGGGGCAGAGTACTCTGGGGGTAACTAATCTGACTATTAAAGACTGAGGCAAAGCAAGCATTGAGTACCTCAGCCTTTTCCCCATCCTCAGGGACCATGTTCCCCATGGCATCCAATAAAGGATGGAGATTCTCCCTGGCCTTTCTTTTGCTGTTGATGTAAAAACTTCTGTTATCCTTTACTACTTTACTTTAGGGTAGCCAGATTAAGTTTGAGCTGGGCCTTTGCTTTTCTGATACCTCCTCTACATGACCTAACTATACCTTTGTATTCTTGCTGTGTTGCCTGTCCCTTCTTCCACTGGTGGTAAACTCTCTTTTTTTTCCCCATAAGTCTCAACCATAGCTCCCTGTTCAGCCAGGCTTCTACCCCTCCTGCTAATCTTACAGCACATGGGGACAGCCTGCTCCTGCGCCTTTAGGATTCCCTTCTTGAAGAAGATCCAGCCTTCCTGTTCTGCCCAGAGACGAGGAGACTGAGGGTAGACCTCATAGCTTCACCAGAAAGGAAGGGGTGGGTGGTGACCTCTTCTCTCTGGTGACCAGCAGCAGGACCCAGGGGAATGGCATGAAGCTGTCCTGTGGGAAATTCAGGTTGGATGTTAGGAAGAGGAGCCACCCACCAACTGACAGCCCCCAACACAAACTCAGGGCTTATCCTGGCTTCAAAAAGAGCTTTTCATTTTTCCTTTTTGCTACAGATCCCTTCCTCAGTGCAGTCTTACCTGCCCTGAAGCTGGTCTTGATAGCAATGACAGCAATGAGGGAGTTAAATCTATCACAAACCTTAACACTGAACAATATGAGCTTTGTTGCTTCTGTCATCATATTTCACACATTATTGGAATTGTAAGAAACTCTGTGATTCCAGACAAATATACATGATTGAAATTTTTCTAATTATCTTTTTACATCCATTTTTAAGGAAAAAGCAAAACAGCTCTACACACCATGTAAGAATCCAAAGTACCTCTTTCGGTTTTTCTCATGCAAGGCTCTTTAGCTTCAGCTGATGTAATGTTGGCTCAAATCAGCTTTAAAAGCTTGTCTTGAAATTCAGCCAAAACTCATGCAACTCACATAGGAGCCAAAAATGTTCCATGTAAGTAGTTGATACAAATACTGCAATGGATTTTTAACTGTAACTGGTTATGCAAAGCTGTTCTGACCATTATTCTACAAACAAGAGCTACCCTATTATACCCTTAGGATACATAAAGGAAAGTAGTTGTTGCATTTTGTTCAACTCAGAAAAAGTGGTAACAACCCAGTGCTAAATTGTCATAGTTATTTGTCAATAAAATTGTTGAGTTTACTGCTATGTAACAACTTTCTTAAACCTTTACTGTGCTTTAAGACACTTCATACACATCAAATAATTCATGAACCACTTATTTCCTTTGCTTTTTTGCTGTAATAGCAGTGTTCAGTGTGACTCTTCTATCTGCATTATGTCCTTTTTCTGGTTTCAGGGAGATGGGGATGATTTCTGCTGTGTCACTGACTGTAGCCAAAGCAGTCATATGAGGGTGATGAGCCTTTGCTTTGTTTTTCTCCCTTCTCCTCACAGAGTCGAAAAAGTAAAGTGATTCCCTGCATCCACTTTGAGTGCTTTCTTCTTGCTGGTTTAGGATGAGACAATGGAAGAAGTGCTACTGCAGTAGGGCCACCAGTGGCACTTCCCTATCCTGGAAAGAAGGGATATAAGACTGCTCTAGGAATATTCATAGAGGACTTGGATCATGCCCTGGCTTTCAATTCCAGGAATGTTGCTGACAATCTTTGTGTGATATTTACACCATGCAATATGATTTTGAAAGAGATTAAATACTGCTTTGAAGCAAGAAGAGCTGCAGCAACTTGCTATTTCTGCAAGAGAAACTCTTCTCGGTTACCTCCTGTATCTGACCAAGGCATTCCTGTCCAAAGGGACCTCCTGTTCCCCAGGACTTACCAAAGATGATGGAGAGTGGCCTGGCAATTACTTCTGCAAGCTCCCTCAACACCTGTGGGTGCAGCCCATCAGGTCCCATGGATTTATAGATGTCCAGATGGCTTAACTGCTCCCTAATCCAGTCCTCCTCAACTAAGGAAAACTCCTCCATTATCCTAACATCATGTGGGGGCTCAGGGGTCTGAGGCTCCTGAGGGCAGTCTCTAACAGTATAGACAGAGACAAAGAAGGCATTCAGTAACTCCACCTTCTTTGTATCATCTGCCACCAAGGCACCCACCTCATTCAGCAGTGGGCCTACATTGCCTCTAGTTGTGGTGGGTTTAAAGGCTCTTCCCAGCCCCCACACATGGCAGTTAAAGGAGAGACTGGATGGAAAGTTAAAAACTAAAAACTGCTTTAATAACAACAGCAAACATAAACAAAAGGAATATAAACATATACAGGACCCAGATACCGAAACCCACTTCCCCTATACACTGATAATTATGGCAGTGTCCCGGGCCGGCTCTCCCCGTCCGGAAAGAAGCAGCTCCACGTGTGTCTCAGATAGCAGAGGCAGCGAGGAACAGCAGCACCCAGGTCACAGCAGAGAGAGAAGAGAAGAGTTCCTCCTGGTCCAGTCAACAAAAGTTCCCGAGCAAGCTCCCAAGGTTCCCCTGGCTTCCCCCTAGTGGGGGGAACACCTGGGGATCTCAGGTTTCTTAAAGGCACAGTCCAGGCAAGGTGTGTGTGTGGGGGAAAGCTGATATGATAGTATGTACGTGGTCATGGAATACTTTTTAGAAAACACAGTTACTGAACAGAAATAAAATTAAATAAAACTCAGTGAAGTCTTTTAAATATTTCTGAAACAGGTGTTCAATTTATTAACACAGTGCTGGGAATCTCAGAATCACAGAATGTTAGGAGTTGGAAGGGACCTCAAAAGATCATCTAGTCCAACCCCCCTGCCACAGCAGGACTCCCTAGACCAGGTCACACAGAAGCACATCCAGAAAGGTATTGAACATCTCCATAGAAGGAGACTCCACAACATCTCTGGGCAGTCTGTGCCAGTGCTCTGGCACCTGAACTGGGAAAATTTTTTTTCTTGTATTCACACATATATCCATCACTAAAAGGCATGTCTGCCCGGTTATGTATGTAATAGGAAAAATCCTTATCTTCTACATGTTGCCTGCCAGTTTTTTTAAAGACAATTCTGAGAGGCAGATGACAGAATCATGGGGTTTATGAATAAAAAGCATTTTCCCTGCATGGTCATCATACAATATTACATTCTCAAGTTAGGAGTACAAAGTTTGCTTTTGAATCAAGTGGTTTTTTGATTGTAAGGAAAAATACTGAAATATATTAGTCCAAGAACATGGAGGATGTTTGTTTATTTGTTTTTAATTTGCAAAGCAGAGTGAGATCTAAGGAAAGCCTGATAAAATACATTGTACAAGCTATCAAACTTCACAGACTTGGTCAGAGGTATCAACCTCACCCAAGGGATACAGACTCTCAGTTTCTCAGGCAGTTTAGAAAAAAAATCTCATTATTGATCATTTTTAGGAAAGAAGACAAGAATAAATCTGCATCAACTTCTATCTAAAATGAATAATCACTTTACAACCTGTCCTGAAACCAGAGATTTTAAAGTTGATTCAGAATGACATGTTATTATGTTTAATGTCCCTACCTATTCTGCTGATAAGGTGACAATATCCTTGACTACATACATACATCACAGCTTAAGGGTATTATGAGTAATCATAGTCCAAACTTGAAAATAGCACCAAAAGAGAAAGTCACTGTGAAATGCTTTTTATATAATTTTGCTGGGGAGGACATTCAGTCTCTTACTGCCTAATAAGCAAATCAATGATACAAGACCAGGAAACATCCTAAAACCTACCACAAAACTCTTTTAAGACACAGCAGTGACACTCTTGCTGTTTGAGTCACAAGAGTGTCACAGAATCACAGAATATTAGGAGTTGGAAGGGACCTCGAAAGATCATCTAGTCCAACCCCCCCTCAGTAAACAGTGGATCATCTGCAGTTAGTGCACCTAGT
Source organism: Galbula dea (assembly GCA_013399015.1). Lineage (NCBI taxonomy): Eukaryota > Metazoa > Chordata > Aves > Piciformes > Galbulidae > Galbula > Galbula dea. The sequence goes on from VWZX01002966.1 coordinate 776,287, forward strand.
AACACTGTCAGAGCACCAAAGTCCTACTATAAAAGTGAGTTTGAATGCTCAGCTCAACATAATGCAGCAACTACCAGTTTTCAGACAAAGCCAGGCAGAGATTGCCTGATGCTCATGCTCTGGCACAGAGGCCTCTGAAAAACCCGGAAAGGGAGACCCATCTCCAAAGCTGAAACGCGTTAGTTCTGCCTAAGCAGCTGATCTTTCTGTCTCACAAATGCTGGTTCCCACAAGAACACCCTTCCTGGAGATATGAAATGTGGAGGGTAGCCTTTTATCTATTTTGACATTTTCACACAGCTCCACAAATTATCTACTACTTCCACAGGATAAGAGTGGCAGGCCAATTGGTGTGCTGTCAGTCTGGGCCAGATATTCCTTGAGATAAATGCATTGCCATCCCAATTCTTCCATCACTGCACAGAAAAATTGTGCCTCGATAAGTTGAGAACCACCACAGCGCTCTCCTCTTTTGTTTCAAAATTATAGGATAAATTAGAAGGTAGTTATTAATATTTATTTAAAAGTAACTGAGCATCTGAAAGAAACAAAACAGAATGAGATTGGATGCAGGATAGAATAATGCATTTGGCTTAAGAAATTAAGAAACAGAAGTTTCAAAATAAGGTCTATAATTCTTGTTCAATAACATTAATGAAAATTACTATACCTGATGAAAATCATGCCAACCAGTTATTCCTGTAGAATTGTTTGGTTTTTTCTCCAGCAACCCTCCTTCCTGTTCCACCTCTTAAGTGCTCAAACATCCTGGCAGCATTGAGTCAAGCAACTCAGTTTCTGTCCAGCTGATGGGGTTATGGCTCTTCATTTGGAAGACAGTGAGAGCTGGATCACTCTTGCAGCTTTACTCTTGCACTCTTTACTTCAAATGGATTAACCTCAAGAGTTGCATTTGAGCCCTTTGTTTCTGTTACACGTGCAAACATATAAAGGAATATACAACAAAGTTGTAGAGCCACATGATGATTTAATAATGTCTTTTTAATGGCTTGACTTCTGTATGAGATCAAATCACACAGAATCACAGAATCACAGAATATTAGGAGTTGGAAGGGACGAGCCTGACCCCATCCTCCCGACACACACCCTTCACATATTTAAAAGCATAGATGAGGTCACCCCTTAGCCTCCTCTTCTCCAAGCTAAAGAGACCCAGCTCCCTCAGCCTTTCCTCACAAGGAAGATGTTCCAGCCCCTTCATCATCTTTGTGGCTCTGCGCTGGACTCTCTCCAGCAGTTCCCTATCCTTCTTAAACTGAGGGGCCCAGAAGTGGACACAATATTCCAGATGTGGCCTCACCAGGGTAGAGTAAAGAGGAAGAAGAACCTCTCTTCACTTACTAGCCACACCCCTTTTAATACACCCCAGCATCCCATTAGCCCTCCTGGCCACAAGAGCACACTGCTGGCTCTTGGTCATCCTTCCATCCACTGGGAGCCCCCTTTCCCCTTCACTGCTCTCCAACAGCTCAGCCCCCAACCTATACTCATACATGGGGCTGGTCTTTCCCAGGTGCAAGACTCGACGCTTGGCCTTATTGAATCTCATTAAATTTCTCCCTGCCCAACTCTCCAGCCTGTCTAAGTCTCGCTGAATGGCAACACAACCCTCCGGTGTGTCAGCCACTCCACCCAGTTTAGTGTCATCAGCAAACTTGCTGAGAGCACACTCTGTTCCCTGATCCAGGTTGTTAATAGATTGAAAAGTACTGGTCCCAGTACCGACCCCTGAGGGACTCCACTAGACACAGGCCTCCAACTAGACTCCATCCCATTGACCAAAACTCTCTGACTTCTGTCCTTCAACCAGTTCACAATCCACCTCACTACCCCATCAGCCAGACCACACATCTTCATGAGGCTTCAAGCAACCTATCATTCTCATAATAGATCTGCCAAAGAAATAGTAGAACTCCTCTTTAAATTTGTAGGTATTTTACTTCTTCATCCAAAATATTCCTCTCCCAACATCAGTCAGAAGTCTGATAGGAAAAGCAAGAAATTATCTGTGCCATAGAACTACTATTGCTTGAGAAAGTTACTTGCTTTGTGTGTGTGTTAAGTTGTATCAGAATGTTGTCATTTAAAAGTTTCCTCAGTACTGATAATGAGTGTAAAACCAGATATCAGAACAAGAAATATGATCTTGAACACAATACTGAAGGACTACCACAGGCTCCTTTTGAAAAAATGAGCCCTTGTTTCCAGAATTTGGAGGATGCAGACATATGGAAATTTGTATGTGGATATAATGTTTTAAGCTGCTTAACAGCTTATATAAGCTCTTAACAGATTCTCCTGAGAGCTGAACATTGCTAACTATTTTATTGTCTTTCAAAAAGGAAAGTTCTAAAAATGTGGCTTGAAACTGTCATGTGCTTATGCTTGTTTTGGTTTTAGAGTAAAGCAGCATTTGCAAAAGTTATAATGCTGCAGATACATAACTAGTTATAACCACCTACTTGCAATGACTCTTGACTTTAATCCTCCTGAGTACTGCATCCACTCCAAATTTGCTATATGAAAATTTTTGCACCACACTACAAACTGTATGTGCCCTATTTACATGCACACTATTAACTTTCTCACCCCCAAAGTTTAGTCACCTCAGGGGAAAGAATGTGGCAGCTGTGTTACACTATGCATAAGGAAACTGCACATGCAGAATACAACACAGATTCCAGTTTCAGTATAAAGAGATTTCAATTTGTTTCTTTAGCATACCTTGAGCTGCAAGAACAACAGAAGACCTCTTCTCCCTTCTCTTGGCTAGTTGCCCAACAAATTTTGCTCACTCACAGCCCTGAAGACAGCTCTTGATTGTGTTTTGATGTTTCTTCCAACCTATTACTGTATTGACTGTATGGCAGCCAAAACATATATTTGTGTTCTCATTTTTCCCTTGCACTCCTTCCACTCAATCAAACAGGCACACAAACTTCCACGAACAGGAGAAAGCTTTTAAGCCATGGTGATGCTCCTGGGAATGCTGTTTTAAGAAATCTCTTTTCTCTCTGAAGAAATACACTTAGCTAACTGCTGAGACTTGACATTTTTGCCTTTCTGTCCTTTTGTTTTGCTTTGTTTTGCTTCTCTTCACCCTCACAATGTAACACCCATAGTCACCTTGGCATGGAAATTACCATTGTAAAATAATATTTCCTCTGTGGCAGCTCTTTTCATCCTATGAAATATTTAGTGGGAGTGATGTCTTCTGTGATACAAAGTATTGGATTTTTTAATTTGGAGTAGATTGCTGGAGATGATTTTTCATAAGGTGCAACTGTCCATTTGAATTATCAAGTAACATTGCTTGCTGCAGACACAAAAGACAAAATATATCTCCAAAGCACTTCTCACCCTGTGGGGCACATACAAAATTAGACTGATGTTTACCCTATGCCCTTTACACAGCATTACATTCCCACACTGCCTTACATTTTTAGTATCACAAGGTTTCAGTTATGAAACTGGAGTTCCTGGGAACTGCTGCATACCAGCAGAAGTACTTCCATTCTAGCAAATTCACTGTCTTCCCCTTGCTTTAACTGGTTTTCCTCTCTATATTTATACCTCTGAGAGTATCAAAAGCCCTCTCAGCACTTGCCTTTTCTTCTGGTGATCATACAACTGCACCAGGGTACCTCTGGTGACATCTCCTTTTGGATGGAGAGACTGGCCTCTTCTGGAAGTGGGTTGCAGATGAAGGAGGTGTCTAATACTAGCCATCTCAAGTAGATTTTCAGCTCTGCTACCGGTTTCCAAGGTGAGCTTGACTGAGAGCACTTAGTCTTTTGGCTCCTTTGTTCTCTATCAGGACAATACAATCAGATTAGTCCTGAAATTTCTGTTTTTCTATTTTAATATCAATGTTTTGATGGAAGGTAAAATATGCTGAAAACCAGTCTGAGCTGTCAGGGTCTTTATTGTTTGGATACTGCCAACTTTCTTCACAAAATTAGTTTTCTCTGACTTATACCAATATCAGAAGCAGAACTGGAAGCATTCAGTCTATCTCCAACCATTATGATTCTGCAGTCTGCTCATCAATAGGCATTTATTTATGGTTCATTACTAGAAAGATTGTTAGACACATCTGCATACATAATGCTTCGACTAGGCATTTACTCAGTGTTTCCTAATGGCTTTTTACCGAGATAGATCTGATTGTACACTTTTATATATTAGATGTAGCTGGAGGCACACAGCATTGAAACAGGGACTGTTAAGCAGTTCAGCACTTAATACCACAGTACAAGCTTTGCTTGTACACTGGGACATGTGGTAACATTAATGTTTTAAGACATTCCCTTAGAAAATCAAAAGTGGTGAAGCAGGTAGAGGTAACAATATCACAGTATGAATCATAAATTTATCTAGCTTGAAATGGTTCCTAATAGATGTTCATCATTTATAGGCAATGGAGAACATGAGGGCTCTCACTTTCTTTGCAAACAAAACATTAAACGAGGAACTAGCATGGGGAATGTTCACTTCGTCCTAAATCTTGAGGCAGACTCAGCTTTGCATTTTGCAGTATTGCCTTTTGCAGATCATTCAGGCCCAGACTGAGCATGCTCCAACATTTGTGTAAACCTCTCTTTGCAGGTGAAGGCTCCACTGAGAAAAATATTGCATACCAGATCAGAATTGCATTTTGTAACTGAATCTCCCGAGAAAAACTCTTGGTGATAAAAAGATTGCATCCTTTTTCCTGCTGTCTCTGGCCAGCTCAATATAGAATTAATTCAGTTCCTGACGGTTTCTTGAGCTTCTTGGTTTATTCTCTCCTCTGAAAGAGGGAATACAGCTACTTTCTTCTGATCAGTTCATGAGTTCTTGCTATATAGGTTGCCAGTGCCATGGTACAAGGCCTTGGTACAGTAGCTAGTATAACAAAGTCTCTATGCAAGACAAGTTCTCTTCAGATCTGTTGCAGCCCAAACAGTAGCAACTCTGACAGCACAGAATTAAACTTCCCAATTCTTCATTGACTACGTAGAAACATGAACTTTTTGCTCCTTAGCAATTGCTAAGTACCTGAAGGCTAAAGCAATAAATGCTTTAGAGTAGTTTGTCTAGACTCTTTATCCAGAGAGGTAAATAATTTTTTGTTGTTAGTCTTCAAAGATATCACAGATGTAGCAGACATTTTCTCCTAACCATTGAATTATACAAAACCTGTGACATGTCCTATGCCATGTCTAGAAATAAAACTTGTTAGAGCTGCTGGAATAGTCTCAAATCCTACTGATTGCAGTTACATTTGGGGGTTGGTATCTTATCAGTTTTAAGCCTCAAGTAAACGAACACTATGTTATACAAAACCCCCCGAAAATTATCATTAAAATACAGTTGGGATCAAAGTTAAGTTTGCTTGAGTCCCCAACAGTTTACATGATGGTGCAAATACTCAGTGATGTATTATCATTTTCTTATAAACATTTTCATGATGGGCAGCTGGATGTTTAGCCCTGCTGAGGTGATGGTATCTGGGTAGCGCTCAAGTGCACAGATCAGGGGATGAAACATGCTAAATGAAGCCAAAACTCCAGGCAATTCATGCTACAAACCTGCAAAGTGCTGCTGAATATGTTTCTCAGATAAACTCATTAAATGAAATTTCCATGACAAGGCAATAGGTGGCCTTCCAGAGGTAGAAGGGCTCTAAACAAAAACTAAAGCACCAAATCTCTTCAACAAAGTAGGGTCTTTGCTTTTTTTGTTTGTTTGTTTGCTTGCTTGCTTTTACCATTTTAAAAGATGTTAATATATATGGTAGATCTTATTAGAGGATATTTTTGCCTTTGTTACATGTATATGTCATCTTATTATGTAGCTTCAGGGAATGCACTTTATTAGGAAGTCCCTCAAACAACTGCACCTTAAGCACAGGCTCTGCACAGCAGTTTTCACCTCTAAGTGCTAAGATGTGGGAAAATTAAAAGCAACTAAAACTGCAGTTTCTGATAAGCATTGGATAGTAAGTCAAATGACCAAAATTAATTTTATGTAAGACCAAGAACAGTAATTTAAGTGAAAAAGTAAAGTAGCTGCAGCTAGTTGCAGAGTTTGACTAGAGGCAGAGACATGGTACCTTATATTTACACAGTCTGGTATTACCATGTATATAAACAAGGGATTAAATCTTGCTGATTAAGAAATTTGCATCAGCCTGGTTTTCACCAGAATTCATTAAGCTTAAAACATGACAATGTTCTATTTTTTATTAGAAATAATATTTTCAGTTGCTTAAGAATAGTCTTTTTTTTCAGTCCAATGCACAGTAATAGCAGCAACCATAATTAAGTAGCAATTTTATTCATAAAGCTTTCCAAGCTTTTAAGTTATGGAATAAAAGAACCCAAACCAAAGCAAACATAAAATGTGCCCCTGTTTCAACTGTTTTGACACTAATATTAGGAAGTCTATTTCTACACGGTGGCAGTAAAGATACTTCAGCACAGGTTGACAGACTGATCTGACAGAAGGCTCTGACCATAGAGAGAATCGTTTCTTCTAATGTTTAAGATGTGCAGCTCTGATCCAGAGCACTGCTGCTTGGTGTGTAAAGCAGAGGCTGATGTCCTCTTCAGGTCTCATGAGCCTGTGCTGAGAGTCACTGCGCCAGGACCAGGGTGCATCTGGCACAGACAGACCACCCAGCACAGCCAGGTCTGAGGTCAGTGGCAATTACAATGTGATCAGAAGCCTGGCACACCATAAAAAAGAGGCACCAGGAAAATTTCTGTGCTCTGTTGAGGTCCTCATGCTTAAGCAGACTGATCTGAAATACTGAAGATGTAAATGCAGGCCTCTAATTACCTGAGAAATAAGCTCCTTGGCTTGCACGAGGTTTAAAACAATCTCAGAAAATATTAGAGCATGATTGTGTAGCTGACAACCTTTTATTTTAATCTGGATTTGCCTCACAAACAACCAGGCAAACAGGTATTATTACTTTGCAATAATTTGCAGGGGACAAGTAAAAAAGAAAGCCTAATCCTTTTCATGCAATTAGAAGAGACTACAAAATTCAGGATAGGGAAATAATGTGTTTATAGCATGAAAGTGTGTCCCAAAGTTTCCAAAACCAATTCTGACGCACACAACTTTCAAATGCTTTTTCAGTAGAAAACCAGAAAAAACTCTCCAATTTTAATAATGCTTTCAATTTCAGCTGAAAATCTTTCACAAAAAAAATAGTTTGAACTTTTTAAAACAGAAATAAATACACTTTGATTTCTAAATTACAGATTACCATACTATGGTACTTCTAACTACATCAATTTTCACCAAGTAGAAAAAATATTCTAGAATGAAAGCAGTGATGGCAACAGAAAGATTTATGAAATCTCAGTATAACTTAAGTGATTCACAGACTTTGAATATATTTCCCAAGGATACATGTCTATGCAATGTTCTTTATAATACTATTTCAATTAAAAAAAAATAAATAGATTTAGGATGACATAATGAGGTTGAAGATCCCCAGAATAATTTGTAGCAGTTATTATGGTTTGGAATAGTTCTTAATTGTGAACCCACTACAGAAATTATAAAGACAGAAAGCATTTGATCCGCAGCCAACAATAAAGTAGAGTCTCCTCCAAATAAGAGACAGTGTGGAGAGGAATTTGTTTTAATGCCAAAAAAAAATTTTATTCTAAGAAAACGTATTAGCAGAACAGAAATTTTCTGGAATGAGTCCAAACTTAAGGTTTGCCTCTGCAGGCCCAAGGGAAAAAGGTGAGATGGTACTAGAAATGTATGTCAAGCCATGAAGTTAGTCTTGCTCTGCCCCCCTTTTTCAAGAAACAACTAAAGCTTAAATATTTCTTTCTATTTCCTGAACACTTGTGTCTTGTGATATTCAGTCTTAAGCCTTTCATACTCTCAGAAACACACTGGGAGTTGGAAAAAAGCTACAACTGGTAGCTCTCTCCTGTTTTCTTTTGGTAGTGCATGTCCCAATTGATCCTTAAAAGCCATGTAACAAATCACTTCTTGTTTGTTTGTTCCTTCCTTAGGTAGACCTTTGGACTGCTTCAGGTACTGATCATCATTGCTTCATTTATATATAGCATACCACATCAGTCTCAGATGCTGGACAAAGAGTAATCCACTCTACAGAGAAACTCCCTGCATTGTATCACTGACAATGTAAACATCCCAGAGAAAGGAATGTCACGCTGTAGTGGTGTAGTTACAGCAACACAGATATGCTTAGTAACTGTGATTAGAGTGCACGGTGCTCCGCAGGCATGTGGCTAAATCAGTGGTGGTTCTGACACTGAAGTAGCTTTAGAGAGGCTTTACAATTTACCTTAATTTTTCTGCTCCTTTTGACCACCCATTTTCAGTAACACTAGGATTAGGTTACTTGATATTCATTAACTTTCCTTCTAGCATCTCACCCATTTAAAGTGACTCATATGCTGAAGCACCATGCTATGCTAGAAGCTTGATCTCTGCTTTCCTTCTTATGCATGGTAGGGACGCAATATTCCCATCTTCCACATTAATGCTGCTGGAAACCACCCCAATAAAAGCATTCTTTAAAAGTTAACACTTCTGAAAAATATTGTGCTGTTATAAAGTTTTGTTGGAGTTTCCCAACATTCATGAAATTCTTCTGTGCAGACACCGTGCTTAAATCTTTCTCAGAAATGGAGTGGTTTTGTAGCAAAGCCAGAAAAAAGTCCTTTCCTTTGGATAGAGACTCCTCCATTTTGCCATCTGCCTTCATCAGACTTCTGACCAGAAGCATTTAAAATAATTTATCTAATAAAGCCCCTTGGGGAAGCTGTGTCTCAGTGTATGTTTGGTTTTGAAGCCAGTTAGCTGGTGATATATAGTGAGCCAAATTAGCAGATGATACCTGGAGGGAAATTCTGCTTGTTTCCTCAAAGGTCAGTTCAGTAAGGACAGAAACATCTTCGTTCGGGCATGTGACTTGGGTACTCAAAGGCACTGCAGTGACAACTTCACTGTTGCCATATGCTCTAACCATCTGGATTAAGAATGTGTGACGGATGTAGTAGAGCACTTTTTTCACTTAGGATTGCTAACTAGAACCTTGTACTTTTTGAAAAGAAATCTTCATTACTGAAACACTGTATTTAAAATAAAAACATAAACCCCATCATGTTTATAGCAAAAAGAGATCTGAAAGACTTTGCAGTCGTTCACTAGGCATCCAGTTACTTGGGCATAGTAGTATTGTTAAGTAACCAAAAGACAAGGTAGGAATGTATCTCTTAGAAGTTCAGCCATTTATAGACTAAGATTCTAATTGAATAATTAGTTCATAATAAGTTTTGCTAGCTGATGTAGGGATTTAAAATGTTACTGTCGGACAAATACAAAATTAAAATTTTAACCTGTCTGAAGTCCAATGTGGTGGACATGGGTACTGATACACTAGATCAGACCAGCAAACTGGCTTACAGAATTTTGGGGCATTCTATTAAAACCACTATATTCCAGCAGATTACTGCACAGGAAAGAGAGAATGCAATAAAAAAATAAATTAATCCTAGAGACAGGTGAATGCCAACTCCTTTGCTTTATAGATTTTCTTAACGGTGTTTTGTAGTTAGTGCATTGGGTTTGTATGGCAAGGTTTTGGTAGCAAGGGGGGTAGAGAGGTAGCTTCTGTGAGAAGCTGCTAGAAGCTTCCCTTGTGTCCAACAGGTGTTAGCAGTTTAATACAGATGAAGATCTTTGCTATTTCCAGATCAGAATCTCTTTGTAAGAACTGCTAATACCACAAACTGAAATCACTCTTTCCTGAAATAATACAAATTGTTACAATAAAGTGTAATAAAACATTTAAATTAAACTTTGAATGCCAAATGCATTACTAACCCTACGAGAAGCAAAAAGAGCAGCATTATACATTTGTTTAATAACCTCTTTCTTATTAAGAGAAGTGTATATTGCAGTTTTTCCAAAAAAGGAAAAACAATTTTCTAAAGTAAATAATTCCTTATAACTGTGCAATATTTGATCTGTTATGATTATTTATTTTTAAAATGTATTAGAAACAATATTATGTTATTTGTAAATCTGGGTAATCTGGATATTCTGGCCCCGATTTGACAAACTGCTTTAAAATGAAGGAGCTGCTTAGGCAAAAGGGAATTCAAGAGTGTGAGAAGAGGCAGTAACTGTAGCAATGCTTGATGTGGTGTGGAAGTCTAAATCACACAGCTCATCTTGTGGCATGCCTCCAGCCCTGGCTTTCATTTCTGTTATGTACATGAGCTTGTTCAAAAAGCTAGTAGTAAGTTGGATCTCTTAAGTCTGCTGCAACTAATTATCATATTACATCAGCATCCATGGTATAAAATAAATCAAAAACCAAATTGCTAAATATTTTTTCTTCTCTTGGGCATCCTTTCAGTATTAAGAGTTACATACTTTCCAAGGCCCAGGTTCCCATGCTGTGCTGTTAGCATCCAAACACTAGGAATTAGATTCCTAGGTGGCAGCAGTAGCACAGCACCTGCTTATCTGCTAAATGTCACACCTTCAGCCAGCCTTACATCACCGTCTTTCAGATATGTAAACTATATATCAGACATATAAATTATGCACTGGACCTTGTCAACAGCAATGACAACCTGTACCACATTGGATACTGGAAGCAAAGATAAGTTTGTGAATGCTGGTCTTACCACGTGCCCAGCCTGACATGGAGTGTTCTTAGTAGCACATAGATATTAAGCATGTAGAAAGAAATAAGTGACAGGCAAGTGATCCAAATGCCTTACAGATAATATTCACATCAACCTTTTCCAGGACTCAGCAGTCCTCTTCTCCACTGTTAACACAGCACTGGAAAACATATAACAAAGCCTTTTGAGTCAGGCTGTGCATCAGCACAAAATCTGAACAATCTAAACCAGAGGTCATATAGGAAATCAGGTCTTCATTATGGAGAGACATAAGATATATTTTTATACAGCAACATTTATGTTGTTAATATATCTAATAATGTCAGCTGTCTGATTAATCTTCCCCAAGACAGCTAGGCCTAAACAGAGAATGGTTAGTTTTCTCTTTTCTTTAGTTTGAAAAAGCAGCTCAAAAGTCATTCTGCATCTCGTGACCTGAAAGGGACAAATTTTTGCAGGCTTTCAAAAGAAGACCATTTTAGCTTCAGGCTCTTGAGTGAGGTTTGGAAAATGAGCTCCAGGCTGACAGAGGTAAGTGAAAAGGGCATACTCTGGTTCTCTTGAGGCAGCATAGGGTATGCCAGATTTTTCATTTTTACTTTTTTTAAAAAAAAAAATGCAGTAAGAGGCAAATGCTGTAAAAAACTGTTCTATAAAAGGAAAACGTCTTTTCCCACATTAAAGTGCAAATTAAACTTTGCTCTGCAGTAGCACTTTTTAGAAAGGTGTAAGGAAGGCCCAACTAAGTAGGCAATGGACTGACTATTACCAAGGGTAAAATATGTTTCACAAGTCCCATATGGTGAGAAAAGCTCTCCTGACAACACATGTAAGAGTCAGATGCTAAAAGAAACAAGTACAGATAGGATGTCTGATCCTGCAAGCCTCACATGGGGAAAACTCCCTTTGAAGTCCATAGGAATGTGAGCAAGGACTTCAGCTTCTATCACTCTTCTGTCATCCTCTATCATGCATCTAATTTAAAAACACAATTTCCATTTCAGAGGCTAATTCTCATCTCACTTTCCCTCCTTATACCATTTTTTTCACTTTAGTAGCTATTTTTAGCCTAATTCAGCTGCTCTGTGATGTAATCAGATCACTCGGCGCCTGCCATTCGATTATGAAAGGGAAATCTATGCAGAGAGATGTGTTACAATTGAAAGACAGCATTTATACGTCAAACGTTAGAAGACCCAGCCTGACATTCATTTGAGAAATTGCTTTTGAAATCCTTGTTCAATTCTCTCCTTTTTCTGATCAAAATAATTTAGCAGATTTTTGGCCAACTGGAAGAAAAACACTATCCATTTTAGTAAGCAGACTATGAACAATTATTTTTAAATCATCTGGTTTTGTTCTGGGTATTACAGTACCATTAAGTAAGCATTATGTATGTTAAATAACTTTTTTTACCTGTAGCAATATATTTTTAATCACACTTCATAACAACACAATATTGTAAACAATTTGTTAATACTCTAGGGAAAGAATAAAGGACTTCTCCTGGCATTTAAATAATAGTGCAATCACAAACTCATATTTGCAAAATAGTGAATTTTTTTTCTACCAGGTCAAACTTTTTTGAAGCTCAGAAAGCTCTTTTGACATATGATTATATCAGAATTTCAGCTGTTTTTCAAAAAGCAAATGTCTAGTCTCAGGATACCAGAGGCAAGACTTAGAACTTAAGCCTCAAGATCTTAAACGATAAATAAAAAGCCACTCAAAATGATTACTTTTATCTTCTCCCATGGGTCTGACTCATATTTGAAGACTGGTACTACTCAGATGACTTGAAGGACAAAAAGAAATGAAGGCAGTATCTGCTCTAACTTTTGCAAGAAAAGAGCTGTACAATTGCACTCAGTGACTCTTGTATTTCATTCCATTTCCAAAAGCCCTGAATTCCTGCCTCCTATGTAGAAATAAAAACTCTGCATTTTTTAAGATGTTTATAGAAAACCAAACAAACAATGCCCACTCCCCTGTGGCAAGACAGGCAGGGGAACAGGGAGTGACACAAACTCATGTGCAATACATGCAGTTTGAAATGCAAGTGAATGTGATTAGAAAATGTGCTTTTGCTTTCCACCCTATTTGGGACTGCCGATTTCAAACAACAGGTTGCTGATATAATTTTGGAAGCTCAAACCTGACAGCACAAAGGGAGCACAACATACTGCACAGAGAGAAGGCTGAAACAGAAGTCTGAAGCTGAACATCAGCACACAGGCTGGTGTGGGCTAGGGATGGGCAGATAAGCATGAATTGCTCATTATAAACCTTATATTAGAAAAGTCTTATTAGAAATTTTTTAGTTACAGCTCACTGACCCTGAAGTAATTAGCATTAAATATCACTTAGGGAAATTACTAATCTATGGTATCTGACACAGTGAAAGAAAAAAGAACTTGCTCTGACTCAACGTGGCTTTGAACTTTCCTTTCTAAATACCACACCGGTTTCCAATTTAGTAGCAAGTAACCCGTTAGGTGAACTCTAGCCTGCAGGATAATGGAGTGAGGGACTGGGCTCCCACCTTCTTAGCAAACAGGGCTATAAAAAGCTGTCAGTATGCATAATTATTTTTCTCATTCTGGTCTGGCTTAATGGCACTGCTCTCCTGTGTGACATCCTTAGCAACTTCATCTGTTGCTTCTGAGAACTCAAAAGCCCAAGACCTATCATATGCACTAGGAAACTAACAGGTAGAACAGCAGAAGACACTTGAGGAAGCAGCCAGAAGAGGTTGACAGTAAGAAATATGTATTATCTCCATCACTGTGTTTATTTTGATGTTTACACCTCTCATACTAAGTAATATGTGACACACTGCATTGACTCTAGGACCGTGCAGAGATCTGCACCTCAGCCCACAAAAGTCAGGACCTCAAATGTGACAAATGGTCATTGGTATCGTGATCCAAGGTATCATCTAACATGAAACCACATACATGTGTGGAATAGAAGCCTCAGAGTCACTGGAATAAGTCTGTAGCTGTTCGACTAGGCTGCCTTCAACTAACAACTGGGTAATGAAAATGTTCTTTGTTGTGAGATTGAATCTGTTAGGGCTTTTCTTTCTCAAATCCCATATAACAAGAACAGATAGCTTTTTACTCTTCTGTGGTACGTTTCATCCCTTGCTCTGTATGAACTGTCAGATGTTAGATCTTCTTTGTAAAATCTGATGACAATTCAGACATAGGACAAGTCAAAGCTTTTTGTACTCTCAGTACAACAGATCTTTGTTACAGGTATCTTTGTCACATACTGATATACATGCGTCTGCTATTTGTAAGTTGTTCATCTCTCATGATAACACTAAACAAACTTTGTTGCTATTATTTTCCTTAAACACACTGATCACTTCTTAGAAAAATTTAGCTACTTTAGACTATTCTACTACAATGTATTGGAATTCAGTGGTAATTAAAACACAGTCAGGCATGATATACTCATGCAATACATTTAATGGAAGATTTAGGGCAGGAAGTAGGTTACTGGGATTCCCTTTTTGCACCAGCAAAGATGATATTGTTTGGTTATTGTGATATCTACCACTTGCACTGCTTTCTCTTTTCTCATCTATGCTCAGTAGATATGAAAGCATAACAGAGAAATGTCATCTTCGTACATTAAAATGCCACTGAAATCACAGATGCTTAACCTTAAATGACAGTTTCTTCAGATGTTTCAAAAAGAGAGATTAATCGAGTTGCCTAGTTTGGCTCTTTTGGCCAAAAATTTGATTTTTAAAAATACCCCAGCATGATTTGACAAAGATCTGAAAATTACTCGTTTTAGAAAAAGCAATGCATTCACCTTATAACCAGTTGAATGCTTTAATTTCTCCCTATAATATATTCTTGTCATCAAGGTTTTTTTATGTATTCGTTTCATTGTTACATAGCTTTTGTTTCATTTTTATGTGGCTTTTCCTATATTGTGTTTTTGGAAGTAGAATTCTGCCTCTTTGATTTATTCCCACTGTGACTTAATGGTGATCAGTCATCAGGTGTGACTTATTTGTGACTTAAATTGTTAAGTAAAAATGGGAAACCAAACAAGCTTTCCAAGCTATGGCAGTATTTAGCCCATGACACATCTTCCACTGAGTCTAGCTCCATTAGTTTCAAATAGCATGAAAAGTAAGCAGAGGCTGTAGTTTCTTAACATGTTATGCCTTTAATAGGCAGTCTTCCAGTTAATAGCTCAGTACAGTGAATCTGACCCATGCACTTGATCAGATGCCCCTCAGACACAAACATTCTCTGCATACAAAACAAGAAGATATATTGGCTCTTGGTCTTCTTTTTTTATGTTTCTTTTTGCATGTCACAGTATATCTCTTCTCATCCGAAACCTCACTACCTAAAAGACATATTCAGTTCTTATTAGTTTGAAAAAACTCCCTATTAACCAATAAAGCTTCTTTTGAAATGCCTATCGTTACATTACTTAAACACACTACATGAAAAATATTGGTATATTTGAATATACCATACTTGAAATACTTTTGTGAATCCTCTAAATATTGAAATCATCAAATTGCAGTTTAGAAAGAGAAATACTTGGGGTTTTTTTTGTAGCTGTACAAATCTTAAGGCAGCACGGACTAGGAGAAATTTTCTTCTAGTCTCATTATGAAAGATTTTCTATTTAGGAATGTCTGAAGTCTTCATTGCAGAGTTTTGTTGTGGATGGGGAAAACCCAGATCAATCTGACAGTTTTTTATGGGAAGGGGGTGTCTGTTTGTGTGTGTGTTTGTTTGTTTTCTGGGAAGAAAAATAAGGTAGCATAGGTCTCCTCTGGTCTTATGGAACCATGGAAACTCTAGTACCTATTTCAAAAGGACTTTCTAGCACTAAATTTTTCTGCTCTAAAATTACCTAGTGTTCCATTTCTTGCTATTGTCAGAAAAAAAATGTAACCTTTCCAATCATATTTTTATGCTTATCTTGAGGCATGGATGCCAAAATTGAAGGGTTCTGGAATAATATTTTTAAGTACAGATGACTATACTTAAAACAACATAATCTCATGATTCATTTATTTTAAAGACCTTTAAATCATTCCAGTCTCAAATCTAATTTCAAACTCACAAGAACTATTAAAGTGACTGGAAATGTTTAATGCAATACATATGGGATGGTAATGCTGCTAACTCCTTCAGGAGTCAGCTGGGAAAAAAAGGGGGTTGGCAATTTACAATGAGAAGGGATAAATGTTTGATAACAAGAAACTCATCAGCCCTAACACATTGCTAAGTTCAAGACTGATGACCACCTCTCCCAAGTTTTTGTACATGTTTTTGTTTTGAGTTTTCTTATTCAGTAATTGCAATGTATACATTTTCTGTATGTCTGTATTTCCACCTTCCTGCCATTATTTCAAAGTACCTGTGATCAGAGCTGTAAATGAAATCATAGAAAACAACTGTCTGATATCTATTGAGCAATACTTCTTATTGACCATCACAAAGACAGTATTTCCTAACAGAGTCAAGTTGTCACTCTACCATGGGTATCATCCTGGCCCACTCACTGCAACCCACACCGTGCTATATTAAGGAAGATGCACAGTCACAGTAACACCTGAGGCCACCCTTTCTTTCATTCCATGCAATAAATTTCTCTTGCTATAGTTACAGATAAGGGCTGCTTGCCAGATGATTCCTTGCTGCAAGCAAGAAAGCAGGGAAAAGAGACAGGAAAGAGCTTGAACTAGGCAAGAACAGAACTTGTCCTGTTTTTCTCAGCTACAATAGCTAATTAGGCATATAAATGGGGAATGGGGGAGAGAACAGGCTATTCCATCTGTCCTATCCTCATTATTCCTTTTGGGAGACCATGAACTTGTGGAAGGAGCAGTTCTATGTCAAATACCATTTTCTGGTGTGCTTTTGCATCTACCTGTATTATTGTAGAGACAGCAGACAATACAGTGACAGTGTGTCCATACCTGATTTCCATAGGGCCAGAGGTTCACACTTCTTCATGTCTTCAATAGTCCTTTGTAAAATAGACCTGGTTCATTTTCTCTCTCTGTCCCTGCGTTGGAGTGTCACTCCACTGTCACATTGTGCAACCTCCAGATTTTCAGCCTGAAAAGCTGTAAGAAATAGAAAGACCCAGGTTACCAAAAGACCTTTAGACAAACCTTCCATTAGTGTTAGTTTCTTTTCTTAATATTTCTCATATGCTTCCCTATAAAATGTTCAGGCTTAATTTTATATTTGAAACAGGCTTATTTTGTATAACTAAATTAACAAAATGTCATTTTCCCACTCTGACCCTCAAATCATTATAACATGACTAGAATGTGAACATTTACCTCTAATTAAAAAAATCACAGATTACACAGCACTGTAAAATAAATTGCTTCTGATTCTGACCTAGTATGTAACCTAGACTTGTGTTCATTCTTGACAAGTTTCATGTGGGTGTAAATCATTTCTCACTATTTCACTTTCAGCCTTCAATTTAATAGAACAGTAACATCCAGGAACAATCCCTAGTGTTTATCTTACAGTGGATTGTAGAAAATCTCCTGCAACATTATTAGAAGGTATAGTGTTTTAATTTTTGTGAAAAACAATTTCTTGCTCTCAGAATGTGGCTGACAATTATTTTCTAATCTATCTTCTCTCAGGTAGGATGACAGAGTTGGCTAGAATTTAAAACTTAATTTAAAACTATTTTATTTTAATATTTTTCCTTTTATTATAATGTTCAAGTGGAATTTGGGTGTTTCCAAAGCATTATAAAACTTCTCTAGAAAAGCTGTAACTGGAAAAAAAACCATTTTGAAACAAACTTGAGGAAGTGTTGTTTGTCATTTAGTTTTGTACTTCCTAATGAGAAAAAAAACTGCAATCCTGCTATAAGTGGAAAGTGACAACCTCTGCTGTCTCATCGCTTTCTGACAACAAACAGAACCCAGGGGATGCAAAGCTTAAGTAGGAATCATTTTATAACTGTTTTAAGTGCTTGTGAGACCATTAGCATCTGTGCTTTAGCTGTACTGCTTATTCTGCTTCCAGAGTTGAGAAGTCTGTGATGGCTGGGATATGAAAAGTATATAGGTAGTAGTTAGGTATTGGAATAGGCTGCCCAGGGTGGTGGTGGAGTCACCATCCCTGGAGGTTTTTAAGAAGAGGATAGATGTGTTTCTTCAGGGGATGATTTAGGGGTAAGAGTAGTGTAGGGCTATCGGTTGGACTAGATGATCTGGAGGGTCCTTTCCAACCGTAATGATTCTGTGATTCTGTAATTCCCTAATTTCTAATTTTGAGCTAAAAGTAGGACTATGTCTTTGTTAACAAGCAGACACCAGCTACCATGTGGCTACCATTACAAAAGAAATTCTCCAGACAGTTGCCAGTTTTCAGGTTTTTCAGGACTTCTTGAGAACGAGGCCTCTGATTATTGAGTCTATCTAATAAAAACATTAATCTGACAAAATATTTGTATTCTGTCAAAGGCTCAAAGTTTTGTTTTGGTTTGTTTTCCCCTCTTCTTCTCTTTCCCCCCTCATTTTTAGCTATTCCTGATCTTTGGAGGATGCCTGTTTGGTTCAACACTTCTTCGCTCTGGTCTCACCTCTATGTGAGCTGCCCATTGCTGAGCCTCTGTGCAAATCATCAGCAAGTGAAGGTTCAGCCACGCTGTTATTTGATTTTGCAATTCTGCAACAAAACCAACTGGAATCTAGGCAGAAGACATTCCCAGGGCTCCTCATCTTTATTATACAGAGACCCCTAAAGATGCCTCCCAAGGTTTTTCTTAACACCAACAATGTGATGCGTAAATGACCAAAAATTTAAGCACAGCTAATTCTATAATCCAGATTTATTTACTGTGACTACTGTCCTAACCTAGGAAATTATGCTTTCTCTAGCTGGGTTTTCTTGTTTTCACAAGATTTCTTTACAGTTTCTTTAGAAAACATCTCTTACAAGGTAACCCAATGAGGCTAAACCATCTTTTTTGTACCAAGCATTTCCAGTTTTCTGCAATATTTGTTTATGTTACTTTACACCTTATAAAGTTACTTTACCAGTCTTACCCTGTTCCACATGCTTATATTAGATTATTCATCTATGTAACACATTTCATAAGGTTGCCTTGAAATTATTAATTTCAAATTTACTTTCAGCTTATCCATCTGTTTTTTCCTACAACATAACTTGTCATTTATTATTAGAAAGCTATTACTTAGCACTAAGAACTAAAGAGTTTGTTAATTTTTTACTATCTGAAAATACAAAAGGTGTTTTTTTTGTTAGACTTAAAAAAACTGAGTTACTTGTTAAATTAGTCCTGATCTTCCAAGACAATTCATTACTATTAGTAATATGCTAAAGGTGGATTGCTAACTCCTTACAATGAGGTTATAGTGAAATGTTTAATCAAACCCTGCCTCACAGCACTGTGGCTTCCTACTAATGCAGCTCTGTTACCATTACTAACTTCTGCAGAATCTGCTGCAGAAACCCCCTCCTTTCTTTGCCTTTTGCACATCTTCAGCTCTGTAGAGGATGAACATGTCAATAATCAATTTGAAACAGTTCATGGAACTTTTTCACCACAGAAATGAAGAATTTGTGTGTTGGAAAGCTGTATGCTCTTAAAATCCACTCTGATGAACACTGGTGGAAAAATGCCTTTCTGTAAGTTTACTTTGAGTGAGCCACAGCCTATATAAAGCACACTGGTTATGAATTATTAATGCAATAAGCTAGAAGGCTTAAGAAGAAAAGCTCTGTGCTCCTCTTCTAGGAGATGGGAAAAGGAAGCGTGGGAAGGCTTCATTTACATAAATTATTATTCAGCACAGCGCATTTTTTCGCTCAGCATTTTGCTGTAGTAAGAGTCTGTGTGAGCCTAGGAGTACTGTGTGAAGCTTGTGAGCATTCAGAAGGGGGAAATAATTGGGGAAGACATAGTCTAGGGAAGGTGGTTGCCATGAGCAGACTTCTCAGGTAGGGAAATCAAAGCCAATAAGCTTGAAGGGGCTACTCGCAAGGTTTTGTTCAGAGATGCCAAATACTCCACAAAGCTATCAGTGCAGGACAAGATCCGTGGTGGCACTCTGAACAGAATCTGGTAGCAGCAATTTGTCTGAACCTAAGCAGAGAGAAAGAGCAAACCCAGCTCTGAAATGACCCTGATTACTTGAATTTGTGAAAGGGGATTTAACAAAGTAATGGTGAGAATCTCATGAATGAAATGCTGTATTTCAGAAAGTCAAACAATTCGTAACTGGAGCAATGTAGCACCAGACATATCTCTGTTAAATTATCTGAATTATGGTTATCTTCATTCAAATAAAAATAAGACCTTTTTCCACTAAGATAGAATTAGTTGCAGGTACCCACTACCAAGAATCATTGAGAGATTGAAAGTGGTAAAGGAGAGGTAAGGACAAGCAGAGCAATCAAAATCTACATTTCAAAACCAATCCAGCTGCATCTTTATCTCAGACTGTCTTCCTAGCTCTGTTTTTGGATGCAATCCAGCACACTGACATCAACATCTGGCAGTAGAAAACACGCACATTAACCTGTATTTATTCATGCAGTTCTAGACTTACTACAGTAAGAAGACATTACTACAGTTCATTTTGCCAGATATTTTAGCTAAATGCCAGTACAACTTAATTCCTCTTGCCTACTTCTTGCCTACAACAAAACTCACAGCTAGAAAACAAGAGTTGCAGGAAAAGCAGTGGTCTGTAAAATACTCTAGGCACAACATAACCTGGACTCCTCTCTTTTTCTTATGGAAAGGAATGCAAATTTGGATTCCATTCAGGGAGGGTAATTTCAGGGTGACTCTGGGTGCTGGAAACTCACCCTTCTCACCTGGAGGCTGGGACAGTACTGCTCTCTTTTGCAGCAAAGACCATCTTTGTGTGCCCTGGAATTTTTGGTGACTTCTGTCTGCGATTTCTTCTTTGCTAAGCCATTCCTGGGTGCTCCCAAAATTTTATTTTGTGCTGACTGCATATTTTGTCAGACTCAGAAATGACAGACTTTCATTCAGGGTATAAATGTCAATCATTCTTAATACTCAAATGCAAGTATGGCATTATCAGCTCTTGTGGCAAAGATTACTTCACAGCTTTTTCGGATATTTCTTTTCAGAAAGCCAACATTACTTTTCATGAAATACAACAAATGCATTTTAAAACTTTCCAGTTGTTTCTGTTTCCAGTAGGTAAATCTGAGTATTTGCAGAACTCATTATCTTCCCTAAAAGTTCTGCAAATACTAAGGTAGCATAATTCAATTATGTAAAACAGCAGGAAAGCTTTTCTTCTTTGTGTCTTGATATACATTATAGCATAAGTCAACATTCATGCTAATATTAATTGAAAAATTAATATAATTTTATTATTGTTGTCAGAAGTAATAAATACAAAAGCCTGAGTAAGGGGATAGACAACACTCCAATTTCCCCACTTCATAAGATTATTTTCAGCATATATTTATACTGCAGCTACTCATGGGTCAAAATCAGTTGTGTTGGGTAATCTGTATTTAAAAGTTGGGCTGAAAAATTTGGTCTCCTCATCCCAGAAGGAAAGTACACTGGGGTCCTGCTGTGGCATGCTATTGTGGGCTGCAGGATCCAGGGCCTAGCAGAAGGGAAGCTGGACAAGGCCAAAGTCAGTTTCTCACAAGAAAGCAGTTAGATAGCCTGGGAGAGAAGGTGGGAGTCACCTAGCAGGAGCCTTTGCAGCTGCACACAGAGACCTTGGGGCCCTACATAGCCTTAACATCTTATCCTTCCCACACCACACAGCACCAGTCTTACCACATTCACATTTCTTTGAAGTACACTGTTTTATCCTCATTTATGGTAGTTGTTTTTACTAGTAACTGTTGCTTCTTAATTGGTCAATTTAATTTGTATGTGTAAGTGTCACTTGCTAACTGGTCATAATTCTTTCTGTAAAGGTATAAAAGACTTTTGCTAACAATAGCACGGTGCTAGCCAATTTCTCTTGTATATACGTTTTCTACCTGTGACTCTTGTATTTTTTCTTGGCCTATACTTCATACTTTGTAGATTAAATGTGACCACCACTGCACGTCTTTTGTCTGTGTGTGAGTCAGATCCGTCTGAAAATCCCCCTTCTGAATCTTGTCGTGCACGGCATATTGTTGTGTTGCGACAGGGTCCTCTTCATTTCAGAACTCCATTTGAATTTTAAATTACCTCTCCTTCCTATGCCCCGTTTGCTCTTAGGACAGATGTCCTAACTGCTGTTAAAATATATAGACTATATCAAATATATTTTCTAGAGGCTCGAGGCTTTGTCCTTTTTGATAACTATATTTCAAATGAACATGCTCATATCATTCAGAGTCTCACCCAGTTTGGATTTAGTTAAAGTGAATGTAAATACATGCATAAATCTGACAACACCAAGGGAACATCACAGATAAAATTCAGACTCTTGAAGTCTAAGCTAACTAAGCTCTAACTCATTACAATTAGCTTTAGCTATGTAAGTTTACAGAGGTAGTAAATAATTAATAGACATATCCACAGCTATTTCCATACTGATTTTAAGCACAAGCATGTTCTATGTAATCCTCAAATTACAAAATGTAAGCTAGAGATTGCTGACTTTTCACTAGGGAGCTGAGGCTTGCCTTCCCATTACCCTGATAGAATTTCACTGACCTGTGTGATGTTCCTGATTTTCATTATCAAAAGCAAACTCAAGCCCAACGAATGAGGTGAAAGTTACACCTTGGAAGAGAATGTTAAATGGTGACACCTTGCTTTTTAATATAGATCTTAATCTTTACTCTTCCATCTTTTTTGTAACAGAATTCATAAGGGCTATAAAAAACCCATAAAATTAGATAAAAGCTGGTTTATTTCATAGTGCTGCAATCTTTTGGTTACAACAAAGGATTATTCAGAGGGCAACTCCTGTAAAATAAAAAAAAAGAATGAAAACTATCAGTGTGCATATGCATGTTTTTTTCTCTTTCTTTACCTTGATTTTTGCTGCACATGTATAATGCTCATTTTGCCCAATATCTTGGTAATTTCAAACTGCAGCATGACAGACGCACCTTAATATTTTTCATGATAATATTTTTCATGATAACAGATAAAATACATGAGGGTGATTACATAGCAAGATTTGGGAGACTTTCCTTATTTTAAGGTCCAATGCTGAGGTGCTGTGTGCTCTTGCAAAGGTCTTTTCAGTACTGATCTCTTTGCTTTGTTTCTCACTTTCTAATCACTCATTATGTATGAAAAATAATCTCCTGCTTATTAACCAGCCCTCTGCATGCAACAGTACAGCACTTGGTACTAGGGTCTGACCTCTTAAGAACCAGAAAGTATTATTTTAGTACCACAGGCTTGGGTTTGCATTCTTTTTTTTTTTTTTTTCCATAGTTATTTGGTGAAAATGTCAAAAATACTCCAGGGCACTAGAAACTGGTGTTGATGATTCCCAAGTGATATTACTTCCCCTCTTTATGTCACCCACAGTATAATGAGAATGTTGTAAGACATAGCATGGTTAAGGAAGAGTCTTTCAGAAAATACTGAAATCCAGTGTTCTTATAGACATTGAATTTGTGGTTATTCTTGATCAAAGGAGGCCCATACAGGGACTAAAATGAATTTCCGCTGTCTGAATTCCTTCTCCATTGTTGTCTGAATAAGCAGATGATTTCTGCAGTAAACAGTTTAACACGGTGTCATGAGTCCTTAAACAGTGTGTAACTCCAGTGGAGCTACCTTTCAGAATTCTATTCTAGGGCTGAAGAAGGTCTCCAATAACCACACCCAGGAGTAAAGGACAAAACTGTATCACTTATGTGTTGAATGATGCACAAGAGGGAGAAAAGAGACTTTCTCCTTTTCATCCAATCTACATAAACGCAGTCAACCCCCACTCTATACCCACCTACCACACATGATCTCACTTCAGTGCCCTGCAGGCCATGGAAATGTCACACACAGCACACACTTTGTGCCCTGGGACCCTCCACAGACAAAGCACAACAGGGCAGCATACAGGGACTCTGCAGATGTTCCAGGGCTTGGGGAGTTCCAACCCAGCCAAGCCTTCTTCCCTTCTGCCTACATCTATGTCCCTCACCAGGTGTGAGCAGGAGGTCCCTAGCAGAAAAAATCCACAGATCTTCCTTTCTTTTACCTGAGTCAAGATTACAGAGAAGGCATGTGTCCAGAGTTTGCAAAGGTCTCTAATAATGGACTTCTATATTAAGTGAGGCTCTATGCCAAATAACCTAAGTACTACTCAGGACTCATCTCAACAAGTAACTCAGGACTCAACTCAAAGATGAGTCCAACTCATCTTTGGATACGCTTGCCAAAGTTCAGTTATGTTCTAACAGCTAATAGTCACACAGGCTCTTTTAATTGAGATGCAAAGCTTAATAGACTTTAGTCTGAGGCAGACAAGATTTAAATGCTTCACTAGTGAGGTTGCATAACCTCCAGGGAACTGTTATTCATTTATGGGGAGAAGGAAACTCACCCTCTGTCATTAACATGCCTCAAGGAAGACTGTATTCTTTATCACCATGGATTGTGAGAGAACATTGCACAAAAGCACATCAGCTCTTTGTGACTCAGACCTCATTAATATCTCCATAGCCATTCATATACCAGGTTTGGTATACAAAACAGGATTCTTATCTTTCTTGATAGTAACTTAGGAGGAAAGGAAACTAAATAAGAAATCTACATTGCTTTATGAATTGGTCAGTGAAAGTGTTAAAGCTTCTTTCACTGTATCCTTTCACTGCATCACAAAATGGCAGGACCTAAGTAAGTTTAGAGCTGTTGGGGATTTGTCTCTTATTCATTTCTCTCAATAAAATTAAGAAAAACAGTCTTACACAGATTTCCTTAATCTCATTTTATGTACTCATTCTTTATGATGGCTAAATTAGAATTCTGTCACAAATTTCTTTTATAATATGATTAATCCAGTCCCAAATAATATTAACTAGCAACTGCATTTGGATTTGGGTCAGAGACTCGAACACTTCGACCACCTCCCAACCTTGAATAAAATTCAACTCAGCTTCACTGTGCATCTGCACTGTCAAACAATTTAGCTCCTTGGTACACTGTTGTGTCCTGTCCCCTTGACCTTCTACATAGTATATAGGTTCATTCCTAGCTTGGTTTTGGTGCCAAACAAACAAATCCCTATAAAATGAAATTTGGCAATGTTTTCTGGGAATAGTTAGAAGGCTGGATGAGCAACATGGTTTTTAATGGGAAAGCAAAAGAAAACAATTCCGTATAGTCTCCTGATGTCAGCAACAACCCCACACATGGACTCATTCCTTGTTGCTAGGCATGCAATCCCTCTCCCCAACAAGCTAGTAAGAAAAAGAATTGCTCTGCAAGAGTCTGACACAGCCTTCACATTACTTCAGGCATTTCACACTGAAAAGTTACAAACCAAAGTATTTTAGGATCAAGGACCTTGCAGAAGTCCCAGAAAAGCTAGACCAGGCATCCTGCAGAAAGCAATAAAGCTGCACTTCAGTGAGAACTAGCTGTGACCATCATGAACACAAGCCGCTGTACCACCTGACCTGAACATATAGGATAAAAGTAGGTAGGCATCAAATATAAGTCATTTTAGGCATATTATTTGTATATTATTATTTATACTGATGATTATATTTATTGATACATTTATTATTTATAAATATCTGTTCTTGTTATTTATATAAACATATTGACCTGTTCCAGTGAGCAAACTTGTGGACGAAGGTAAGCCCACATTTTGGTTGATGCAAAACCTGTATCCAGATACCAAACATGAGCTGCTCTGTTAGATAAAACTAACTTCATACAATGCTTTCAAGAGGCTTCCTCCAGCTAGTCTTACTTTCTCTGGGTGGCACGGGTGAATTGTGAATTATCACCTCATCTTCTGTAATTAAGCACACCAAACTTCTGTAATTTTCAATATTCATCCATTATTGCTTTCATTATGACACTTTGTAATGGACATAGTAAATGGCAGGAAGCTGCTCCTGATTTCAGTGCGTGGAATAATGTGTTCCCACTTGCACACACAGGCAAGAAAAATTAACAATCGGAAATGAGACGACTTACAATATGTATCTCTCATGAATCACTGACAAAGTATTTTATGACCTCCTGTGAGATAAGAAGCAAGACAAAGATATTAGTAGATCTCTTAAAAAGTAGAATACTTTTGGCAGAATATAATTCTTTTCTCTTTCAGAAGTACCTATGGAAAAAAGTTTCCTTAGAAGAGAGATGGTGTAATTCAGGGTAGACTCTTATCCAGTGTAAGGTCATTAATACACTCATTTAAGGCCTCTAAATGTAAATATGCTCTTCAGAATGATATTTCAGTATCAGCTCTGAGCATTTCATTGTACTGTTAGGATAGATGCTAATTCTACCTTTCTCCAAATTGCTTCCTTTTGTTTATGCATTTAGCTTTTCAGAGTAACACTGTTGCTTTACAATAAGAGTAACAGAACAGCAAACAAACAAAACTGTTGCTTTTTGCATTGGAAACACCAAAGACTGGGGGGAAAGGGGTGGTGAGGGGGGAATTAGCCATCACAATGTATACTTTTATTTTTCCAGTTAAAAATTAATTTCAGCAAAAGCAGATTATTTTTGTGAATGCCACTGATTATTCCATTACTATAGAATTCTGAAAGAAATTCAGAATACTGAAGACTTTTGTTTTATTTTGATTTCTCAAAATGAGAGAGGCATTAAGCATTAGGAGTATTTTATTTTTCCCTCCTTTGTGACTTTTTCACATTCCTCATTAGATAAAATAGAAAACAGAGAAAGATCCTTCCCTTCTCTTCCCCATATACTATTCTGAGGATCTTCAGCTGGGTAATACAAACACAAGAATGACTTTCTGGGAAGCATAAGTAACTTTTGGCAGTCAATAACAGAGATTTTGTTGTTGTTGTTTATGTCAATTTTCGGTCAGTGCTTATTTAGAAAAGAGTCTGCACTGGAATTAGGAAACGCATTACTTCTTTTTGGATTACCTCATTTTCTCGACAGTCTATCTCAGCAGTGGCAGTGAATGCTGACAAATCAATCCATGGCCAAGCTCCAAGCAGGCATTTTTACATAATTAGGAATTTGAGGGTAAATAATGAGATGAAGTCAACTTCTTTAGCAGAAGTGGTCACAAACAAGTGTTTACCCCCATCTCATGTTTATAAAAAGAAAAATTATTGCTTGGCATCATGGGAAAACTCCTTGGAAAGCTCATTTCACAGTGTCACAGTTACCACAGTGCCTACTAAGCTGGAAGGGACCCTTGTGAGCTTTCTCACAGCACCGATGGCTTAAGTCTAGGTTTGAGACACATTTATGTCTTTGAATTCCTACTTCTACTTCTGTGCCCTACAAGCACAGAATGTGACAAAAACCCCTACTGATGATTGTTTACAAGTATTGTTTCAAGTAAGCCAACTTAGGGTCTTTAAAAATAAAGGGTCTTAACAGGTGCATGGGCAAAACACTTTCAAGTCTTATAAAACTGAATTTGAATTGAGAGTATGGCTGGGAGCAGAATTTAAACAAAACAAATGCACATTATGCAATGAGTGGGAAATTTAGCAAACTTTGCTGTGTTGCTAGCTTTGAATTGAAGACAGATAAGAGCAAATATGATTCATAAACTATAATATGTTAAATCTAATAATAATATCTCTCTTCTGCTTGGAAGGGAAGGGAATTTATTTAGTTCTTTCTTTACTGCTCATCACAATGACTGCCTCTGGCACTAGTCTAGTCTTCATATTGGTACAATTGGTATTGTACAGATGTTATCCATGTGGCTAACCTCTCTTCCTCCCAAAATACAGTGTCTGCATTATCCACTGGGAAAAACAGTAGTCTGTACTATCCTTAGACCTAGTTTTGGGGATTGTCTGAGAAATTGCAGGATTATGCCAGGGAAGGGTCAACAATTAAACAAAAGGGGCAACCACAGGGCACTGCCCAGGCGAATATCCTAGCCTTCTCCATTTACTAGTAGAGATGTAGTTAACAAGCCCAAAGCCACACCAGGCATAAGCTTTTAAAATCTTCAAGAACAGGTCCCACATGATATCTTTACAGGTCTTGTAATAACCCACAAGGAACTCAAATATTTACCTTATCTCTGTATTCCAGAAAAACCTAGCCTCTCTCATTTCAAGTTGTGTTATGTATTAACCGTGGCAATCTTCTGCAAACAACAGATTAAATTACAAGAACTGAGTTCACAGAATAGTTTGGCAATGTCTTCCTTCACCACCTGCTGGTAAGTGGTCTGCTCTGGCCACATCTCCATGGTCAATGGAATCTTCTTGGCTAATGAACTCACCTTTTCTAAAAAGCTTTTGTCTGTTCTCCATAGCAACACCACCTCTTTTGAGCTGGCTTGAAAGAACAGGTAAATAACATCCTTTGTAAAGACAGGAAAGGAGGACTGAAAGATGGCGTGCTTCTTGTATGGGGCAACTGGACAAAAGTTGTTCCCTGGGTGAGAGCTGGGCTGCTAGGGGGTAGGAAGGAGGTCCAAAAAGATAAATTGTCATCATCCATAACTCCCCAAAACATCCTCCAATGTCCAAAAATTCACTGAGTTTAATCTTTCACACAGCAAAAGTCTGATGCAGCTGTCATTGCTCTCTACCATCCTTCATTTTCCCACTTGCCCTTATACTCACTATATCACCAAAACAGACTTTCATCTTTTCTGGTTTAACAGCCTTTGCTCAACCCTGTCTTGAGCTGCCCTATGACCTTAAGTAACCATCACAACACTTGGAGAAACCCAACACAAACATTACACAAAGCATTACTGACATCTGATACACCACCAATCCCTGGCTTAATCTAGCAACATGGTTTCTACCAGAAGGAAAGCCATCTGTGTCTTACCTCCTCTGCCAGGTTGTGAGCTTCATGAATATATGAGCTACTTTCAAGCCAGGGAAATGAGAGCACTTTCCCCTCACAGGTCTGGCTCTGGCCACTTCCTGGCTTCATCCTGGAGCATGAGTGATGATGATTCAGGAAAGAAACCTGGACATGTGCTGTCATGAAAAACACCATGATGCTATAGAGTCAGGACCCTGGTGAGCATCTCAAGGGCAGCCATAGTGCGTTCCTGCTCCTCAGTCAACCAGCAGCTGCAAAAACAACAAAATCCCAGAGGTGGAATGATAGCCTAGCTTGCAAAAACAAACCTGCCCCTCGTTTCTGCTGAGGAACACTTAATGAGGTTGTATACAATCCTAATAACACAGAATTTTCTGATCTATACTGAGCTGCACTCTGTTGCTAATCAGCTGCTGAGGTGGCCTCAGCCCAGTTTCTATTATAAGTCAAGAGTCCCATAATTATCTCTGATCATGCAACTACTCGGGAAGAGAAAACCCAAAGAAGTGTGTTTGCATTTTTATTACAGGGAAGGCAGCCTAAAGAGAGAGAGAGAGGGCACAAAGGAGGAGACAAGGAGTTCTGACTGCAGGTAGATGACTTTTCCTGGGGCTGAAGTGAATGATCTCTAATGGCTCTTCTCAATGGCAAGAGATCTCCCAGCCAATGACTCCACAGTTGCCACTAGATCATAAGATCACCTCAGATGTGTTGCACCAAACATCCGATGAGAGCATTTTCACTCCATTTTGTTATCACAACTATAACTATGGCAAGTACAAAAGGTAGTACGACTCCACAGCTTTTGAGGAACAAAGCAAGGAAAGAGGAAAACCACAACAAAACCAGAAACATCTTTAAGCACTCTTAAGCATTTTTAAGCATTCTTAAGGGGTCAAAAAATATTTACTGCTAAATACAAGTTTCAATGAATGAGCTAAAATTTACCTCCTCTTGTTGCACTTTGATAGATAGTCATGCGGATACTGCAACGCTCCACAGAGCAAGAACACCTTAGCAGTGCTATTACCTTCTTCAAACTCAATGCCAACATTCATTTTCAGTTTTGCTGTTGACTTTTCCATCTGAACTCGTGCTGGAGGGTGGAAACTTTATTCTAACAATTTATGAAAGTAGTGAAGGATGTGATTATTGGGATGTCTGCCCTGTGCATTCTTGGTTTGCAGCATTATGAGATAAAACCAAATATAAAGCAAAAGATAGCTGAAACTTAACAAGTCCTGTTCCTATTAAGGACCAGTGCTCAAACTTTAGCTCTGAATGTTTTATTTCCTGAAGAAAAGCAGACAAAATTTTATCCAGAAAAAAATAATCTCCAGGAATGCAATAGAAGGGTAATTTAAACATGAGCATGCTTTCAAAGGAGATTTTTTTAAGGACAGCCAGACTATGAAATAGCCATCTGTAGAGGGCATTAGTGAACTCAGGCTTGCTTGACTTACTATCCAAGAACAGCAAACTTTGCTTACGCTAGTTTTAAGACTTTTCAACCATATACTTCATTCCTACTCCTAAATGAACAAAACTTTAGTTTAAGGAAGAAGGCTGTCTAAACGCATTGCTATAGCTCTCCAAGGAAGACCTCAGGATGCACTGTCTCAGCCACTTGTTAGTACCTAACACACTGCAGCTCTTAAGATGTGTGCATTCCACAATCAGAAGTGCAACTGAAAATCATGTGCCTAAGCTACTTTTAATTATCCAGTGCAGAGCAAACCTCAGTGCAGCTGGGACACTAGGACATTCACACAGCTCCTCAGAGGCAGATTGAGCTGCCTGCACTGAGTACTGCACATTTGTCGTTGCAGCATAATCAGTACTTAAGTTGTCTTGTTTAAGGCTTCCTTAGTCAGATCTCTGCAGCCTGTATTCAAAGGACAGAACAG
Source organism: Galbula dea (assembly GCA_013399015.1). NCBI lineage: Eukaryota > Metazoa > Chordata > Aves > Piciformes > Galbulidae > Galbula > Galbula dea. The sequence continues at coordinate 806,876 of VWZX01002966.1, forward strand.
ACGTTCCCTTGAAGAATAACACTTAAATTCTTATACTAGGTAAAGGAAAAAGAAACACATCATCCTTGCAGAGATACAGAGACACAGCAGAAAGTGTAGTCAGCCCTGTAGCTGTGTCAGACCCTTGCTGGCAGATGCATACCTGAGTAAAGTTCTGTTTACTAAGTTCTCAGCCTTGCATACATAAATCCTGTGGACAAGAACAATATGAATCTCCTTTCTTTGATATCAGGAGATCAAAGCATTCCCACAAACACACTGCTTTGTCATATTGATATTATGGGACAACTAGCTTGTGCCTGAAGTTTTGTGTTTAATGAGACTTAATAAGCTTAAAAAGCTGCCCCTGCTTTTCTCTAGATGACCACATCTGCTTATTTATTTTCCTGATGGTAGAAAGCTACGACTGTCAGAATGGACTCTAAGTTTGGATATCTCAGCACTCTGATCCTTTCATCACACCATTACAAAGGCATTGGGTGAAACATGGGTCACAGGGGAAAAGTATTGATAAAAGATCCACTCTGTCTTATTTCTTTCTTGCTATATTATTGAGTCATCATTCTTAAAGCTGCTCACTATTTATGATGTGCACAAAATACATAATTAATTGTCCAATTCAACAGCACTAGCACTATGGCCTCTGACAGACTTTCATTTATCTAAATGGGGTTTATGATGCTTAAGGAAATGAATTTGGTCAAATCCCTCCAGAGGTTCAAGGGGCAATACAATACACTCTTTCATTTCTACTGTAGCTATTGTTATTGGATTTAAATTATTCTTTTTAACAAAGAATTAATTTGCATACATTAGAATCCAGCCAGTTCTAAAACCAAGAAGCTGGAAAAATACACTGATAAATATTCCAGTGTATTTCCACATTCTTCTGCATTTCAGATGCAGACCAAATACCTACTGCCTGAACTCTGATGTGATTACTCTCCCCTTTCCTGCAGCAGACATGTAGAAAAACATTATAATCCAGAGAGGCTGGATTCTATTGCTTTATTGGGAGCAGTATCTGCTTGCACAATGGAAGGAAGACTACCTTCTACTTTGGGCTGTAATGTTAGAAAGAACTCTTTCATACATAGCAGAACAATTGCTGAAGGTGGCAAAAAGGCCCTTGTGGATAGAACCATGACTTCACACAGAGTGAAGAGTTATAGGTTCAGGACTCTCATGCACAGAAATGTAATTTCCATACCTTTGGAAACAGGACTGATACATTTTGTTCTGGAGATCATTTCAAAATAACAGCACACAATATGGAGAGGAGTGTGACACTATCAGTATAGTCAGATATTAATCACGGCTGCAGAAATGCCTGAAGTCCTTCTGTGTATTCCCTTTAATTAAATAAATTAATAATTTCAGCTGTTTTTCTGACATTTTTATGTACTTTTTTCCTTGAATAATACAGTGATATGCATGAATATGCAGCAAACTTCTAATTCAACAATTTCATACTTCTGTTATTCTCATTAATCCTCTACGGTCTGTAAAGTATTCAAATGACCATCTGCAAATATTAGACATTTAAAAACATAGAAAAATCTATAATCCACTGGATACAACTACCAAATAAAATAGAAAGTAATCTCCATAATTTCCTTTTGATTATTTTTCTGTCAAAGACTGAAATGTAAGCAGTTCACAACACCTGGAATTCTGCAAAAGAATCCAGGTGTAAAGGACCTTTCTTAATACAGTAACATAAAAAGTAGAAAAATGGGATGTGTGCATCTCGGTACACTACAATAATTAAATCTAGCTGGTTGAGACAGTGAAGCCAAAATTAGTTGCTAGCTAATACCATTCATTGTATAAGGTTGTGTGGGTCACAATGAGGTGTTGTATCTGTATTTGTTTGCATTTTTTACATCCTTTGTTCCTTACGTGGTTTTCAGAAACTGCATGACCAGCTTCAGGTACAACCAAGAATGCTTCAGACAAAGTGAGGAAATCAGTAAAGGAAGATGTGTGCAGATGAAGGTACACTATGCACTGATGTGTTCTGCCTGTGAGCTTGTAGCAGGATTACTGGTATTATTACTGGTATTATATTACTTCTCAATATTTAAACTGAGGCAGAACATGTTAGCCCTGAACTCCCACCACATTTAGTATCATAAATGAACTAATTTTTAATCACATCTTCAATACAGAAGTAACTGCCTGAGAATAAGTGCCCACCTCCTTGTTGGTGCAAATGCAAATAATGAGGGCTGACCCTCATTACCAACTTCTATAGAAATGGTACAATTTTCAAAGTTTTAACCCTCAGTTGCATTATTCAGAAGTTTCTCAATATATTCATATATTCACATTTGAATGGACCATAGGTATTTATTGAAATGATCAAATAAATATTTTCTTTAAAATGCAGTCTTGCTCTTATGTATTGTATTCATTAAAAGCTGTCTGCTGTACAGGGACAGTAGCAAAACCAACACACATTAGTATTATTTTGATTTTTTTTTGTGTGTGTATGTGTTGAAACTGATCATTGTCAACTTACCTGAAAGTGAATAAGCTAATTCACACTGATATAAGATCTTATGTTTTTGATGTTGTCTACATGCCTAGATAGTGCATTTTGTATTAATTCATAATATACTGCTGCCTAAAGTATAAAATCTGACAAGACTACTAAACTGCTTCACTTAAAACAAAAGAGTAAAAATTTGTCTTCTTTAACCTTGACTTGACTGTATCCTAGTGACTATGCATGCATGCCCTAAAACACACTAAGGCCTCTTCCAGATACAATTAGTTCTTAAATTTAAAAATAGTAAATAAACTGACTGCTATATGCAGGTTACCTTACCTTTTTACAGTAAGCTATACTTAATATTCTCAACCCCTGTGGTTGTTTGTTGATCCTATCAGAGTCTCATTGTTAAAGAAGAATTCATTGTAACACAGTAAGCTTGAATATGGCTAAGAAATTAGAGACTTTCTGTCCTCAGAAAACAGAAATTTTGAAATTAAATTTAAAGTGAGTAATGATGAATGTGTCTTCCAAAGTAACTGAATTCTTGCTGTTCTTGCACTGATTTAAATGAGTGACAGATGATCAATAAAACTAAAATCACTGTGTTGACTTCTTTCTTCATTCCTTTGCTCTTATGCATCTACAGCTGCATTTGTTTGCATTTCTGTAAAACAAAAAAATGTGAGCACAAGTCAGGGTTTCCTTAGTCTTTGCCATGAAATTTTAATCACTATTTTTAAAGGCAAAACTTAGCTGCAAAGCATATACTCATCTAAGCAGAACACGTGAATCACTGTTTTCCACATGAATGGTTGTTCACTGAGGCTAAGGTACAGGCTTCTGCTTTTGGCAGATTCTAGTCCGCTTGATGTCTACTAATTAATCCCAGACTGTATTCCTACTCCTTTCCTTTGCATGGGAAACTGACTTTCATTTTTGCTGAAAGCACCTGGGTTTTGCTGTTGCTAACATATATGCTGCCTGTGCTTTATATGGCCATATGCTCATGGTGACAACAGAAACTCCTAGAATTGGCTTCGTTACTTTCTGTGGCACTTGACCAAATTTCATAAGGAATGATCCTGAAGGAAGTCTGAATCACAGAACTTGGGAGACTCCACAAGTTGGATGCTCATATCCATGAAGTACAAGGGAGAGCTTAGTGCTATCAAAAATGCTGACCAAAAATCTGTGATACTAAAGAGAGTAGGCTTCAAGCCCAAGGAAGGCTGCGCCCAGTCAAAATACAATGCTAGCTAAACTAAATATCCCACATGGAGGAAAGAAAACCAAACAGTAGGAAATTCTGATAAAAAGAACAAATGAAAAGGAAAATCCAAACAGTAGGAAATTTAAAAAAGCAAATAAAAGGAAAAACCTATCTGAAGGCAGATTTCTTTTTCAACCTTGAGCTGATTCTTGTCTTTAGAGAAAGAAAAATCCCTTAAGCTTAACATACAAATGTGCTATGCGGAACTAAGTATTAATAAGGCACAATGCTTCTTTGAAGTTTATTATATACTGCAGCTATGCACCTCTGACTTCTAAAGAAATTCAGTCAAAGCTTATTGGCATCTTTAATCACATCATGGTCATTTTGATCTCTTCATATAGTAACCCTAAAAAAAGTTTACAGGAAAAAATTGTTCTTTGATAATGAACAAAACCCAAATAAGGACACTGGGGATTTGAAAGGGTAAAAGCCTGTCTCTGACTGTAAACGGATGACTACGTGAAAACTGGAAGATTTGTCTGAACCAGATGGTTTGTTCTAGAGCTGTTCAACCATCAAAAAAAATGATGTCTCCTGAATATTTGCCAAATGAGGACTGATGAAAGAGTATTAAAGCTGCACTAAATCTTTACCTTCTCTGCTAAATAAGAGTCCTAGAGCTTGAAAAGAGCGCAGCCATTGAAGCCATAGATCCATGGTTCGATCACAGGCATGAGCACACACATTGTGAAAAGTAGTGTGTGATCTGGAAAAATCATGCTTAGAAGCTGTTTGGGAATTCATGGCTTTCACAGAGCAAACTTTTAGAACCTTTAGAACTAAATTGTAATTCAAGTGTTGGAACAAAAACTGTGTATCACAAACACAATCTAAACAGAGATCTCCTAGGGCTGGCATTCAGGAAAGCATCAGAAACCTCCAAAGTATTGTGCACTGCATGCTCCTTTTAAGTCACAAAAACCTGTAGAGAAAGGCTGTGTTTCAGTCTCATGCAAGCAAGGGCTTCAAGAGTTGAAATGGGACTGTTAGTGCTTTCAATTTATGGTTAATACAAAGAGAGACCTGGGAGATGTGGAAGGCAGTCTTTGAGGCAGAAAACAAAAGCAAACTGGGACATCATTCTTGAGAAACACTCTGATAGTCCTGACTCAAAAGCCAATTCTAACTAACAGACAATTCAGTGTCAAAATTAGATACAGTTGTATAAAAAATTCAGGTTGGAAGTACATACTACTAACTAAAGGAAGCCAAAAAGAATAGAAAGTTGTGATGGTTTTGACCTGGCTCCCTGCCAAATGCCCAAACTTACAGTGAAAACCTTCCCCTACCCTTTCCCTCTCAGAGCAATAGAAAAACTGCAAGAAAAACAAAAGAGCCCGAAACAACCAGAATTATATCAAAAGTATATATATTTACCTATATAGCAGTTATATACAATTATAATACTATGTACACAGTAGAGGGAACCCCCTAAAGGGAAAGGGAATACTATATATTTAAAGTGGGATTTGTGGCTTTGGCTGCATATCAAAAATCAAATAGTAGCATCATTGCAAAGGAATGGCAAAAGTCCACTAGGATATATTCTGGACATTTGTATTTTTACCAAAAATTTAGCAACATCTTTTAACAAGCCCTAAATGAGTTTGCTATAGGAATCAGGACTCTTTAATGAAGGTGGCTCTAAAGGGTTGATTTGCTTATTCTATCATGTCAGTCATTCTGATAATAGAGAACCAGCTGGCGTGGCCTACAGATCCAGAGTTGTATATCATCAGAAGTACATGCTTGTACTAGGGAAAAAAATGGTAGACACAATAAGCTACACAGGGCAAATTCCACATGACAGCTCTCTAGTGTTTTGACATTTATTTCTGAGTGAGGAGTGGAGGAACAGCTCACTGGAGCGTGTGATAATAACTATCTTGGTTAATAAATTCAGCTTTGTCCACATTATGATAGTTTATTATAATTTTATGTATGTTATGTGTTTTCCATTCTTCTTCTCAAAATGATGTCCAGGCCATTATGAATGATTTGTGTTGATTGGGTATTAATGCATACAGTATGTGATCACCCCATTGCCTCTGGGAATAAAGGTGTAAAGTGCTAGTTAACATTCTTTCAAACGTTTTTCTTTGCTTCTTTACTGTGTATAAACTTCACTGACCCCCAAACTAATTTATTTTAGAATCTGCCTGAAGGGAACAGCTAGAGATGTGAAATAGCTGGAGGAGGATAATATGACACCTTATTACGAAGTAGCAGTGTGAAAGTTGTCAGCTTGGTCCTCACTTTAAAAAAACCCAGCACCATACAATAGCTGTATTTTGAGCAGGTGGATCTAGTCATACAGCATGAAACCAAGATAACTCCAGACAGATTTAATACATATGATACCTCTCCAGATCTATGCATATTGTTGTTATTACCATTGCCATTTTCATTCTATTACTATGGTAGATAGCAGCCCCAGCCATAAACTAGATCTTCATCACACGGAATCAATCCCAAAGCATTCACAATCTATGAATGACATGAGAAAAAAAAAAAAAAAGACAGCTACAGACAGATGAGTACAAAGAAGCAGGAAGGGAGTATTGATTTGTCTGACCAAGCAGCTGGTGGCTGATGTATCCACAGCCTGAATGTGTACTCAATTCCCCCTGGACAAGTAATAAACTGTTGTTAATCAATTGTAGCACAAAACCACATTAAAGTGCAGTTCCCTTTAGTGGCTGAATATTTCTGAAAAAATACCTTAAACTTCCACTGTCAATACCTGAAGACCTGCAGACCATCTAAGTAAAGGATCACTGACATAAACACTTAGCAAAGCTATGCTACTTTTTCATGTGAAAAAGCCGAATTCTATGAGACAAAGCTGAAGTTAAGTTCTCCTGCAAAATTCTGGTTGAGAGCAGTGATGGTCAGGGCATGTTGGCAGCTTGACTCGAAACCACCATACCATCTCCTTCCTTCTCTTTCTCTATCTGTCTCTTCCAAGTTCTTCTCCCCCTTCCCTTTTTTTCCCTTTTCCCCCCTTCATTCACTCTTTCATTATTAATGTTTTTCTGTGTAGTACAAGCATTTTTAAAGCAATTTCTCTGTTGAGCACAATATACAGGGCCAGCCCTGCGAATGATCCATTCTCAACACTGCTTGAAAGAATGAACATAGTACCTTAAAAATATTATTTTTACCTATCTTTACATTAATTTCTGTATTTAAAACAAGAACAAGACTAGCGAGAGATCAGCAATGAGATGTGCTTTTGGGATGCACCTCTTACTTTCCACTCAGAGCATAATTCTGAGCTTGTTTTAGAACTGGCTCTGAAAAGTTAGAACAGAATTATAACCCCTATCCTCCAAAGGTGAACCCAGCCGTCATTCTTTACCTCCCCTTTTGGAGTAAGGATACAGTTTGCCAATGTCTGTGTTCATTGCTGCTGCATCCTGGTACATAAGACATAGTAATTTGTATTTCTTTTTCAGAGAAATAACATTTAACAAAACCTGAAAGTTAAAGACTAAAACCCTTAACTAGAAAAGATCCATGGAGTCTTGTGGGAGAGGGAAAAATAAACAAACAAATCAAACAACAAAACCCAAAAATCACAACTTAATACAAACACAAATATGGAATAATAAAAAGGCAATCCAGAGAGAGACTGATATATCTGATTAAGACTTCATGAAAACCAGCACAGACAGTGAGCTGAATAATAAAGTATTCAAAAGAAAGCACTTAAGCAAATTATTTCTATTTATGGAAAGAGCTATGTGTTATGAGACACAAAGTCAGAGAAATCCTGGCACATATAGGATGACGCAATTAGATGGTGATGGATTTATTCTTACCATTATAAACACAATAGGTAAGTTAATTCTAAACCAAAGTAATCTGTGTAGCCTCTACTCTTTTCTGAATGGCTATACATAAATCATGTTTTAAGGTACTCATCACTGTAGTATATGACTTAAATTGTAACAAATACCTCTTAACACTGAGGAAGAAAAAGTGAAGAATCAATGAAAATTGACTAAGCTTCTACAGCTCTGGTGTGCAGCTGGTACAAAATAGATGTCTATTGACTTCACAAGAGCTGCACCACAAGATGTGACCCCTTCATTTCCAGAGCTTTAGAATAAGTTACCTACAAAGAAATTGCCATTTCACACGACCTAAGCTTGAGCCTCCTCTCTACTACACAAAAGCCTTGCACAGTAGAAAAGCACATAGTTTTCCTTCATCTGTCTCAGCTTCTACCACCTGTCTTCAGACATCTCATTGTTCTTTGAAAAAAAAACCCAAACTTTCCCATCAGTTGAACTATAAACTATTTCTCTGAAACACTGGGACAAAAGGAATATTTGATATCAATGATGCACACACAATTTTAAAACACAGCCTCTTGAGTGGAAAAAGCATCCATATTGAATTAGAAAGATTTACAGAACTGCAGCTGAACAGACAAGCAACACGTGCATAAACCCCCCTGCTGATTCATAATTAAATTTGTGTGCAGGAAGTCACTGTTCAGATGAGTCAGCAATAGACTAGTAATTAACCATGATAATAAGCTAATGCTGAGGTAGCCACATACTTCTGCCTGAAAACCTATGACTGGGAGACTGCCCAGAATCCAAGGCACTGAACCAACACACCCAAAGTGTAAAAGCAGTGCAGGTAGTTTCTGATGTCTTGTACTGGTTTTAGTATCAACCTGGCTCACTCCTGTCTGGCTCGTCAAAAATGATGCCGAAATTACGCCCCAAAAGGTGTAATGGAACTGCTCAGAGACAAGCTTTAGTCTTTAAGCAGCCTAGACATTAGGAAAATAAAGAATATTACGTCAGCATCACCACTGATACTGTGCCAGAAGGCCTCAGCAGCAGATGGGAACCAGCCACAGGCCCTGGATCCTGGTACTGGTTACAGGAACTTACGGATCAGGGTTGACGGCAGAACAGACAGAGTTCTCTTCAGATGCTGGCCACTGAAGCACAGGAGAAGAGGGAAGAAGAAGGAACTGACTCACAGTTTTATATCAATATGACATATATGGAATGGAATACTTACCTGGGTCAGTTTAGGGCCATCTGTCCTGTCTGATCCTCCCTGAAGGTGCAGTTTTTATTCTGCATCCCCCAACATGAGACACAAGATTTAACAGTGACCTTGGTTTGCATAACAACCCCTGGTAGCAAATCTAAACATTGGATCTTATCACTGCTAGAAGCAGGAAATGTCTGTGAAAACATGCTATTAATTTCAGAAAGTGCTGTTACTTAGAGGAGCTTCAGCTAAAAAGTAAAATCACTGAACAGAACTGGTTCTGTTCTAACCCAAACCAGGACAGTTTTGCACTGAATTTGTGTAAAGATCACATAGTAAAAATATTCACATATAAGCCTTTCAAAATTAAAATTGTCTTGCCATTAATTGCTTTAGCAGACATTAAATAGGCAAAGTGTGAAAATATGTTTTAAAAAGTTTTCCTTCTGAAAGATCCATCTGTAAGCTATCTTTACTGGAGACTAATTTAAATTCCGAAAGGTTCTCACTGTTTTCATGTCTTGAGGATGATTGTCACATTTATTAATACTCCGTAAGCTGCTTTTCACACTTCACTATAGATGTGTAGGTTAACAGAACACTCTTTCATGGCATCCTGGACATAATTTTCATAAGTGACTTTACTTGCTGGCTTCCATTGAATTGTATATCAAGAAATACCTACATTGTATTTATATGTAATATGATAATAAAAAATGAAGGCTGTAATAATTTATTGCTAATATGAATCCAGTTCAAAATTAGCACCTACACTAACAATATGATACTAAAATTATCAGAAGATAATTGTATCCTAATATGTTGCAAACTAGTTTAACTCTCCTCCTTATTTCCTTTTGGCTCATATTCTTGCATCAGTCTTTAATGGGGAAAATTATTTATGTGATTTATAGAATATCAGAACCTCTTAAATCTTGTCAACAAATACAAATTAACATTTGGCACAAATAAAAAATATTATTCCTCAGTATTACTAGCTTACAGTAGTATAGGGTTGAATTTTTACATTACACAAGTATGCACATATAAGTACATAAAACTTTAGTCCTGATTTAAGTACTGATTTAGGGTAAAGACAGTGTAACTTGTGCCTATATTCAACCCTGTTGAAATGAAGTACAACACTGATTTCAATGATTCTTCTAAGAATGAGATGAGCAAAACCACGAACTGAGAAAGGGCTGGAGGGGGTGGTTGGGAGAGGGAAAAAAACAATTTAGCAGATTTGCTGTGTTAGCAACTGTTAACTTGTATATTGCGATGTTAGATGAGTTTTTAACTTCTGCTATATAAAATACAACATATTGTCCTCAGAGGAATATTGAATTAACTTTATGAGGCATTAGGTATCTCAGACAATGTCTGATTTAAAACCCAGCTTCTCCTGTAATAGTGGAAAATGTACTCTAAAGATGGCCAACAATCTGGCTATCAGGTTCTCTTGCCCTTGCACATATTTGTTAGCACACTTTTCCACCTTGTACCAACAAAGGGAATTTGCACTGCTCCCTCCCCCTCTCTCCCAAGGTACTGTCTTCAGGCACTTTGGTTTGGGCACAAAGAGCCACTAGAAGCAGGATGCACACATTTTGAAAGTGTAAAGTAAGGTGACCCTAAATTGACCAACTAAAGCAGTGATTTATTGATAAAGCTACAGAAGATATCTGGGACATAACAAGCATTAATTACCCATCCTGACAAAACCCTGGAAGTCATGGCTAGGGGTGCAGGCATCAGTCAGGAGGGGAACAGCTGATGTGTAATGCTTGCTGGGAAAAATTTGTAACACTGCTGAGTTTCCATCTCCCACCACATCTGCACTGCCAACCACACTTGACACCCTCAGGTTTTTTCCTGTAAGATTTTACACCTCTCCAAGCTGGTGTTTTTCTTCTTGAATCCCTGAATCCCTAAACAATCCTTCCTCTGTTCAGATGAAGTTTCAGAGGAGGAGAGAAAGATTATGGAGAAAGTTACAAGCAGTAGTCCCTGGTATTTGTTGCACCTTTCTGGGGTTTCATTTAACTCACTATATATATATATGGTAAAAGGGATGCAGGGCTTGCTTGCTTGCTCGCTTGCTTGCTGGCATAGTAGTCCTTAGTTCCTAGACTATGTAATGCAAGGGATTCATAAGCACCTTGAAGGAAGTAAGATTATTATTTGACAAGAATAAATAGCGTGAACTCACTTTAATTTCCTTGCCTGAAAGAGTTCATAGAGAGCTATTAGATCTCTCTCATGTATCTTCTCTTGAGCAAGGTCTTCCCTACACAGCATTCTCACAATCAAAGTGCACATCAGAAAAAAAGCTACAGCAAGAGTGAAAACACGACGAGAAACTGTCCTTCAGTGTCAAAATGAAAGAATGTGTTACATAGTTATCTTCACCTAGTATTAGTATTTTTCTTAACAGCCCAGCTGACAGTATGCTTATTCAAGTCACACAGAAACTAGTCAGTACAGACCATAAATATGTTACATTCAGTAAATGAGGGAATGACCTAAAAATCTGGTAAAATATTCTGCCAGATACTGAAATAAATAAACATTAGTTTCTACATTTCAGCAAGAAACCCCTGTATGTATTAAAACCAAGTAATCACTGACTAGGTAGCAATTTTGCAGGGAAAAAGGATCATAAACTAAACACGAGTCAACAGTGTCAGTCATTACATAAAGTATACCAGGAGGCATAAATACAGCCTGCAAAAGATGCAGCACAATCCTTCCCAGTCAGCATTAGTAAGACTACATTGTATGAAAGATGTGGGCCAACTGGACACTAGGGGAGAGCTGTAATGAGAAAATGTGATTTGACAGAGATGTTCTGTCTAGCAAAGAGAGGACAGTGCTGGATGTAACTGTTTTCATGTAGTAAAAAGCTGCTACAAAATTCTCTGTGTCCGTGGCAATAGGACAAACAGCAACGAGCTTAAGCCACATTAAAAAAGATTCAGGTGAGACATGATGATAAATCTCCTAATGTTGGGATAATGAAGCCCACTGGAATAGATTGCCTAGGGAGGTAGTGGATCTCTAGCATTAGAGATTTTTTAAGAATACATTAGACAGATATCTATCAGGAGTTAAACAGCTGTTGGGCAAGGGAAAGAGATTAGATGTTCTCTTGATGCCCTTTCATCCTTGTAATTTGTGATCGTCCTACCAAATTTCAAAAGGAACATATTACAAACTAAGCAGGATTGTAAATATATTAGACTACTAGTGGTCTTAACTGTTCACTCAAAGATCTAATGCATTTTGATTTCTGATTAAACAACCTTTAAATTTCTGATGCAGGAGGAAGGAGGATTAAAGCCTTTGTGTAGCATATCATGCACCAGTGAGAGGTATCATCAATTTTAACTTCACCATAATGCAAATGGGCATGAAAGCACAGAGATTTTTCTCTTTCTAAGAAATCTTTGTTCAAGACATACGACTGCACCACAACAACTGCGCTATGTGTTTATTCAATGGAATGAATGTTCAGAAAATTTAGTAACATTTGGAGTAAAGAAAAGGAGCACAACCAGAGAAGTCATTAAAAGCTCTTTTGCTAAAAGGAATCATTAATGATGTTTGTTCAGATTTTGTTCAGTTCAGATCTCAGACATTAAAGTTACTATTGGAAAAAATACTCCACACTGAGAAATATGTATGTGTCATTAACTCAGAGGCTGACAACAGCAGTAAAAACATATGCTTTAAAATGCATTTTTTGCTTTGGTAATGAGAATTCTGGAAGGTTGAACCCGATGTTGTAAATTGTTATCATTTGTTAATTTTGGACTAAAATAGTCATCTTGCACCTGAACAAATGTGTGAGCTGTCTATCATCATTTAAGGTAGAACCTAAGAATTGAATGCACTAGGCTTTATAGTGCATTAAGATCTTATCTTTCCAGCAGAAAAGTGCCACAGCAGCTAACCTGGGTGGTGGTCAGTTGCCACCTCCAGTGGAAAGCTGAAGTTGTGTGGATAATGAAGAAAAGGCATAGAATAATGAAGACTAGTCAGATTGTAAACATTGTTGTGGAGATGCTTAAGATAGTATAACAGTTTTGTTATGACGCAGCTTTGGTATACTGAGAAATATGTGTTTTTATTCACAGATGCTAGGTATATAATATAATCACCTTCCTACTGGGTGACTGGGTACTCAGGTCTCTGAACTCTACTGCACAAATTATGGGTTACTTATGTCCATGCAAAGTAGCACATTGTGGCCTAGGCTGCTTGCTTCATTAAGTTTGTATTTGGCCAACAAGAAAGGGAGATGCATTCACAGAAACCTGTGAGGACTTCTTCATCCACTGCTCACATCCTTAAAGTGGCAGAGGACAAAGATGGTGTCCCCCAGACAACCTCCCAGCAGTTCAGCAGTGCTGGAACATAGCTGCATGAGGCCATCCCAGGGTCTGTCCCTTTCCTGTCTCTATAGTAGCTGCTCAGGGAAATTGCATATGGTTTGACTACACCAGTCCAGCTCCTCACCTTCTGTGAACTGTTCTACATCTTCTGACTTGTTATTGTCAGAGAAGAAAAAGGTCACTCTTGAAAACAGACCACCAGTTGGGTAAAAGCAGTAGAAGGAGATGTTTGGAAGAAAGAATAAAATTGTTAAAGACAGTAACCTGGTTAGTTCATGATTTTGAAACTCTTTTCTGTCTGATGGACCCTCGAAAAAGCCCAGTATTTTGCAGCACAAAAGAGAATTTGTTTTTATCATTTAAACTCTATTGAGGCTTGCTAACTGTGGCTCTACTTCTACAAATGCATGGCACTAATCCTCTGAACACGTACAAGGAATTACATGGGAATACTGTAAGTAGGCACATACATAAAATGACTAATGAGGAAAAAAGAGAAGTTAATGATTTTGAAACACATTTGCAATTGATAATAACTATAATGTCCTGAACTTCTGTTTTTATTTAATTGCTTTTTAACAAAATGTAATTACTTAAAAGCTATCTCATGCTTATTAGAAATTTCAGATGCTAAGCCACAGTCATGCTATTTTAAGCGTTTCACCAGTTACCACTGCAATTTAATTTAGCTTTTAGCATCGCTAGAGAAAGACCAATCTGCCCTTGTAAACAAATCTGCTTCTGAATTTCAACTTTGACTACATTTTGCAAAATGCTTCACTTTATGATTGTCTGCAAACCATTTACTGAAGCTGAATATTTGAAATCCACTGTTTGAACTGTTTGACTGGTCACTTAATCTTACAATTGTAAGAAACGGGGTGAGGATTTTTGGCATCAAAAGATGCCAAACATGAGGTCTTGCTGAGAGGTTCACGATGACAGATCAAAGATGAGAAGAAGAAATACATATGGAACATCAGTAAATTAAATGAAAGTATGTAATTAATAAGGAAAAGATAAATGTTAAGAAAATGTTGACAAATGTTAAGAAAAAATGGAGTGAGTAAAATATAAGATAAAAAATACTACACTGTTAAAACAGTGACCAAATAACAAAAAAAAAAAAACAAACAAAAAAACAAACAACCAAAAAACAACCAACCAAGAATAGAACATCAGAAATTACATTTGTAAATACATGAGGAAACATCAGAGTACCAGAACCCAGCTGACATATTTGTTTCCAAGAAGGAAATCCTGCTGTGGGTTTGAGGCTTCTTTGCTTATGGCATCAGTCATATGTTATGGCAAGACACAGCACTGAGATAGAACAGGCTGCAGCCAATCCAGTGTGAGAGACAACACCAAACAGAATGAATTGCTGTTAAATGGGAATGACAAGCTGGGAGAGACCTACAAGTAACTGTCAGAAAGAAATATATTGTAAGCACCATGTGTTTCTGGTCTTTTGAATCCTGAAATCTCTGGAAGATGCAGCTTGCACCACCTTACAACCAATGTAACCAAAAGATGGAATTTTCTCTCTCTCTCTCAAATGCATTCTTTTATGTTTGCTGTACTTCTGCTGATACGTTCATGACCCACTGTAGTTATAAGTAACCAAACTGACTTCTCATTAATCATCATCTAGTGATACCACAAGGGTAAACTTTGTTCAGTATAAATACTACTGTTATGGCTAACATACTGACAGATTTCAATGGAGGGTAAAAGCATATAACTGTGGAAAGTATTCCAACTGCCTCAACTTTAATGTTTGTCATCAAATTATACAGATTATTAATATGAGGGACAAGCACTGATTTGCTTAATTATGCCAGTATTAGATTAACTGAGAATACTATCACCAGTGATGAGTAAGAAGGTAGTTGTATAGCACTTCTCCATGATTTCTTTACAACTCAGTATAGCACTTCTCTGTGATTCTGTCAGAATAAAACTTGAACTGCTGCATGAATATCTTCCAGTAAGAACATTGTCTCCTGTAATTTTACTTGAATTTGCAATATTATTTTAAATCCTACTACAATATAGGAATATTGGTAATAACAAGTAAACCCTTAAAGGAAGGAAATGATGAAATTTTGCCTGAGCAAAGCCTAGATTATACTTAAGAATCAACTTTCTCTCAATGGAAATTAACTGCTCTCGTGACTTAAGGCTCTTAAATCAGGATGTAGAAAAGCTGTGCCACTACCTCTAGTTCTGACACTCTGCATGATGATTTCCAAATTTCAGTTTTCTCACTGTTCTCTTTTTTCCTTTTTTTTTTTTTTTTTTTTTTTTATTTTCCNTATTCCACTGTATCAGTACTGCTTTTGTGAAAGGATTTCCAGGCTTGTTTGTTTGGGTTTTTTTCCCCCTGTAGGCAGGCATGCAAAATGCCTAGAAGTGATGAAGCAATACTTACTTAGAGGTAAAAGAGACAACATATTGTAACAGAAAATTCTCCTTTGTAACACCCATTCAATCTGCAGCTGCACCAGATCCATGAGATTAACTTGCATGTGAAAATTTTCTATTTTTCTAATGCAAACTGGTCTGTGTATTTATCAGAAGTGACCAAGACAAGTAATTTGCATAAATATTTCTTCAGCTGCTCCTACTCTTTCTCTTCCAGTTTTCACTAAATTGACAGAGAAAGCATTTGTTATCTTTTGAATATCTACCCTTAAGTCTGGTCCACCTAAGAACTACATTAGAATGAGTGAGGAAGTGGAAACATTCCTGGAAAAAATGAAAAGAGGAAAAAGAAAGGTATCCTAGAGATGTGTACACACTGTGTGTATTTTTTGTAGCTCTGAGAAATGTGAGAGCTTGATTGCTTGCTTGGGGAAAACTAAGTTTACTTCAATTTGTGTCTGACTGCATGATAATGGCCTCCAAAACACCCACAATGAATTTTTTAAACTGCAACCAACAAGTGCTGAAATTTGAAGCGAGTAAGTATGTTTTAATGTGCCAGAGAATTAAGATTCTTAATGTGGGAAAGAAAAAGAAAGACAAACAAACAAACAATTAAGACTCGTAACACCCTGCACATCTCAATACCAAGTGCAATAATGCACATTGAAACAACTAACCTAACCTACTTACTCAGTGCTGGAGTCTAATACAGGATCAGTGTCATTTAAAAACCTGTATCTGTAGCTTTAAATGCAAACTGTGGTCTTGCAGTACAAATTAATTGGATTAAGTACTTAGTGTAGATAATGCAGGAAGTCAGACTTAATCAGCATGCTCCTGCCTGCCCTTAAAATATATGAAATGCCAACTAAATACTTTAACAGATCTACTACAGACAACATTCCCAGGAGAAAAATCTGCCCTTTGATTTTATGTATCTATCAACACGTTAAAGAGGTAAGTCTTTAATGTATGGTTGCAGTCAAACTAAAGCAAATCTCAGACATACAGAGTGTAAAGGTCAAATGACACAACAAAAATTCCAACACTGGAAATTAGCAAAATTAACTTCTTTTTGTAACTGATTTCCTCCTATCCAAAAGAACAGTTGGATTCCATGTGCTAAATCTGTGCCTTTTGCCTTAGGAGCTATGAGAGAATACAGACTCTTCATTTCAGCAGGCTGAACACCCCATAAGGTAAACTCATTAAAGACACAGAATGGTATGTGTCCTGCAGTGAAAAGGAATTTTATTTCCAATGTACTAAACACAACAATTCAGGAATAAGTTTTAAAGATCGAGCACAACTGGCCATACTGCAGTGTCACATCTAGGACGATGTGATGGATTTGTAATATGTCTTTCAAGTATAATGATACTGGAGTAACATCAACTGTGTACTCTGCACCTCACAAATAGGTTCAAGATTGGCAATGAGAAAGTAAATAGAGCTTACAGGGATTTTCAGCTTTCTTTTCGGCTAACTCGTGCAAGCCTTGAGGCAAGAGACATCCAGCGTTGCAGCACATGCAAAGCACAGTTTTATGGGTGGAAAAAACCCTTGTTTTCCTTATTGAATGAAGTTTGCTTTGAAAATTGAAACCGTCTCCCCCCTTTCTGTCATCATGGTAACAAGGTCATCTCTCCTTC
The DNA here is from genome assembly GCA_013399015.1 of Galbula dea. NCBI lineage: Eukaryota > Metazoa > Chordata > Aves > Piciformes > Galbulidae > Galbula > Galbula dea. The sequence continues at coordinate 824,150 of VWZX01002966.1, forward strand.
AGCAAAGTTACATAAGGGGACAGTTAAAAAACCATTCATGATATAAATATTAGGGATAAGTTCCCCTTCTCATAGCTTTAGCCAATGAAGGAGCAGTAAAGTAAAGAGTAAGTAAAGTAAGCAGTAAGTAAAGAGTTTTTGTGCCACCAGCACCATAATATGACAACCATGGTATCTTCTTAGAAATGCTAGCTCCACCTTTCTCTCTGCCCCTGTTAATATTAAATGTAGGGCAATGTCACACTTGGTGAACTGTTGCCTGTTTGGAGAGCAATAATATTGTACAATGTGTGCTGATACATTACAAAGACAGACACACGCATCTTTCTAAAAATACAATCATACAACTTACTGCAAGTTTACAATAGGATAAAGTAATTATCAGATTATCATTACAGGTTATAACATTTTTTTGAAATGTTTTATTAGTCTGCATGCGTGGATAAATTACTCAAATGTTCCTGTAAAATCTTAAAAAAGAAAAAGGAAGAAAAAATACTTTGAGGACAAATTCAGAGAGTAAAAGATGTGAGAGGGGAGCCAATTAGAGCTACTGTAGATTTAGAAAGCTCATTTTGCAATTAGGAACATCATCTGCAAGATAAAATTCCCTACCAACTATGAACATGGGATCAGACAAAAGATAATGTTTCTGAACTGAATATTAACGTGAAAATGTACTTACCAAGTACAAACAAAACTCCCTGTTTAAACAATGGAACATTTTACAGCTTTTCAGTCTTCTAATGCCACATTAATCTTTTTGCATTCCCTCACCTTTACGTAAACTCTGGAGGTGATTGCACCTCCGCAGGAACCATCAGGAGCACACTGACTCTGTGCAGTTCAGACACCCTGTTCTACTGTTGAAGCACTTGTACTCAGTTTAGGTACAGGAGCTGAATGGATTGAACAAACTCAGAGATATTTATTGACTTCTGGACACTCTTTCCTACCAAAACAAAGTTTCTGTCTTTTTGCCTGTTAACAATGATATTAAAAACAAAGTGAGAGGTTATATTCATAACCCCAAATTCAGCAGATGTTTAAGAATATAATTATCTTCCTATCAGCCAGAAAAGCACCTGAGTACATTTGTAAAGTCCAGCCTGGAGGCAGCTCTAGCATAGTTAGAGCAGGATAAACATAGTTCTAATGAATTCCTATGCCTAAAGCAAACATTATGCCATACCAACCCCAGAGGAAAATCACATCCCCTTTCCTATGCACGTCTACAACTCCCAGTGTTTCTTTCCCTCTGCTTTGTTCTGAGGCAGTGGGACAAGCAAATGAGCACTTACCTGCCTCCACTTTTGAAGAGTGGTCATTTCTGTGTATTTTAAACCTACTTGTGACTACATAAGCAAATGGACACAGTCAAAACTAGTGATCTTTTCCTTTCTATCATCTCTCCTAAAATGGACATCTAACAATACACACAATTCAGATAGTTTGCTGTAACTTACAAACAGAAAAAAGCAGTTTGCTTCCAATGTGACTTTAGGTATGAAGTGCTGATTGTTGGAAAGAAGGGGTTTTGACATGAATTTGATATGGAATCAGGGATAGCAAATAACCAGTGAACAGAAAGATGTTATTTTTCAGCATGACTTCAGCAAAGTTTAGCAAGACTGATCTTCCTTTCATCATATCAAGACTGAATGAGGTATATCAGTCCCTTCACTGAATAGACTAGACTAGACTGTAGGTAATAACTAGTATGTTGTCTAAGGATTCTGAAAAGAGAAATGAATTTTGTTGTGTCCAGCAGTGTCTTTCAAGGTAGACAAAGGCTATCTGGCTCAGTTTTAAGAGCAAAGATTTTATTTGTGCATCCTGACAGGATCATATGCCTGTAAGTTCATAGAGACATGCCTTTATCTCCAGTATCAGGTTCCTGCTCACTGGCTTAGAACTGCTACAACATAAGGGTATTATTCCCTTTAAGCAATTAAGAGAAGGGTTTCATTTATTGTATAATAAACCACTGTCAGACTTTCATCTGATGTAACTTTTTTACACAATCCCCCTTTCCCTAGAAAATATATGTTCAGCTACATATGTGACCTGCACAACTTCAAATATACTTTAAATCCTTGGAAAAGAAATTGCAAGATATGCAGCATGTTCTTTGATTGATCACAAAGATTATTTCATGTTCTTTCTGATACAGTAATAAAGAGGCATTCTTACTCACTTTGTACAGCCTTTGAGAACTTCAAGAACTAGGTATGTTTGAATAAATGGAAAGAGCTGCCTTTCTATTCCCTTACACAGAGAAGGCCAACAAACAGCTCATGAGCAGCGTGGGTGTCACCACAATACCTATAGCCGCATCTGCTGCTTTTTTGGCCTAGCTCAGCTCTATGTTGGAGCTGTGGGATCCCTAACGAGTATGGCAAGCTTTCCCGGAACTGTTTTCTCCTTGTGATTTGCCATCTGTGTGCCATGTGAGGGATGCTATGTGACTTGTAAGATCAGGAATATCTCCCCATCTAGTCTTACTACTTATTGGTATTGTGATGCAAAGCTACACTACTACAACTGAAAAAGGAAGCATGCAATCAGAAGTAATTAATACCTCAGGAGGCTGCCTCTTTCCCAGAGGAACCCTATTAGCTCCCCTAGTAGGTAGCACAATTAATATAGGCTATAATTAACTGACACAATCAGTGGTGAAATCCATTTTCTTGTGCCAGTGTAACAAATAACAAGTTCACAGGGATTTGTGTCTTTCATCGCCTTTGGTGCATAACTTGGGGTTAACGATGGGACTGATTAACTGGGGCTGAAACGACAAAAATTGGCACCATTATAACGTCAAGGTAAGATATATATTCTTCTGATTCTTCCTCAACCTTCATTTATGAATGATAGATTATTTCTCAGATTCCAGTTAAACTCATTATTAAAATTACTTGTACAATGCATGCCATTCAAACTCGGGTATTTTCTCACACAAAATACTGGTTGAGACAAGACTGACCTAAATCTAGAGATCAAAACAGAAAGGGTCATTATGTTTTCTTGTTTTGCTGATTAGAATATTCAAGCTGATTAAAGAAGAGTCTTTGAGCACGCTAGATAAAATTTCCCCCTCAGATGTTTGAAAAAACTGCAATTTCCTTTTACAGTGGTAATCTATTTAGTCCTTGATTAATGCAGCTTCACCAAGAATTCATTGTGGCAAATCATCATTTTGTATTTCTGAATGAGTACATGTAATGACTGACTTAAGGCATCCAAACAAGGAGAGCATGATTATCAAGAATTGCTGAGACAAGCAAATTCTGAAGGGAGCAACTAACTCTCTGCAGCTTTATGAGGCTTAGTTTGTTTTTGTTTAGGAGCTTAAATATTGATTCTGCTATTTAACTATAGGTTCCTAAATTGGAAAGGGTCATCACACATACCAATAAATAATTTTACAATACTGAACTTTGATGTGAAACACCAGGCAATGGATTAAATGTAGGTGTGTATATTTTGAGGGCAATCTCTAAAGGTCCCAAACAAGTAAGGTTAAAATCAACACTCTATGTTCATCTTTAACCGCCTTAGGAAGATAGCTTTTGTTTCAAATAAATGTTACATGCATCAAATTCTATTTGCATAATACATCATCATGATGAAATCCAGAAATCTGGTTAATCTGCACAGGCATGAGTAGTACTAACAAGCAATTTTTTTGCAGAGGTTTACCACTATTCAATAGATAAGTAAATAGAGCAGCATATAACCATTTAATAAATGCTTTATGATATGAGTATGGGGTGCACAAATACTGCAGAACCTTGCATTTTTTTCAACAGTGGCTTAGATACTTAGGACAATAAATCTCTTATTTTTAGCCATTAAATGTTCATAATTAACTGTACGTTTCATAAAGAAAAAATACACTATGGACTTTATGAGCAGCATTACTATCTGAGCATGCCTGGCATTTCAGAACTATAAGCAGAAAGTCCCATGTCAGGAAGTCAGGCATTAAGAGTAGTAAGTATGTAAAATACAACTGACATTAATACAATCTATCATGGATCTCAGCCTCAGTTTAACTTCTGTCCAATCCCCTTTATTCCTGTGTTTATTTGTTGTCTAGAACTTAAAAGTTCAACAAGCAACAAAATGCCTATCATCTGTCCCTCCCCACTGTCTCCGGCTTATTACTTGTGTCTGAACATTGAACCCACTCCCTGCTGCATGGTCTGTGCCCACCAAGGCCAAGCTGCACCAGCTGCCTGCTGCACATGTATATATATGTATGTGTGTGTGTGCTCTCACAGCGCACTCAGAGAACCACCTTCCTTTCACCCTACTGGTTTCCTGCAGGGTAACATGACTAGATGATAGGTTTTCTGTCATGGTGCTACTGACACTTCTGGAAAGTGCTACCCAGGTAGCTTCCTAGGTAATATATGTACCTGCTGTGACTTGGCATGCAATAAACCTGCTGCGAACAGCTGAGCTTTGTGCCACTGGGAGAGAACCTAGTAATCACTGGGACTGCTGCATAAGAACCACAAGAAAAGACAGCGCTGTGTTAAGTATCATTCTGTGTGTTGACCATTTAAAAGGGTTCAATGAGTGCTAAAACTGTACAGTGCAAGCTAAAGTGTAGTGATACTATGACTGAACTTTGAAGACAGATTTCCACAGGCCTCAGAGCACACCTCAACAGTGACCTCCTTTAGAAGTCAAGCTTTACTTAATTTTGCACACAACAGAACTCCTTCTGTAAGCTAGGAAAGGACTAGGCTGGAAAGACCTGGTGACATGAGAAAAATCTATGTTTGCAAAAGGCAGTGTCAAGCTCTTTATCAGCTAAAACATCAAGCCCTATTTTGAAAGGCAATTTTCTTAGTTCCCGGGAGCTTCTCTTGCCCTCTTCTTTACCTTGCTACAGAAGTAACTCAGGACAAAGGCCTGGAGGGCTATACAGCACTCTCTTTCAGTCTCTTCTCAAGCAAGACAACATGAAGCCCACCTTTACAAAGCCATGAGTAGACATATAGCCAGGGCAGCAATATAGCTCTACAAAAGCTGGGAGATATGGTAAGTTAATGGAAAATTCAGAGAGGAACAGAGGGGCAGACACAAGAGCCAGAGAAGTGACAATGCTGTGTGTCTAGCATGAGGGAGGCCATTGTCAAAAGTCGCCAAGGAAAAACTGACTAGGAAAAATACTGAAATCATGCCAAACAAAACCTAAGAATTTCTTTAAGTACAGGAGTGTCCCACTGCAAACAATTACATGTTTTCTTGCCAGGCATTTAAAAAAAATAGTTCCCACTGGAAGTGAATGGTAGGAGAAAGATAATTGCATATGGACTTAATTACATAGCATACATTAGAGATAAATGGCACTCTTGTTTTCTAAAGAAAATAATCCTAATTACTATGCAGTCTTCAGAATCTTTAATTGCCTTTGAGTAATTATCCATTTCTCCTTACACTATGTTCAATTTAATTTGTGCAACATTTAACAGAAATAAAATGCAACTGTAAAAATAGTCAGTTTTCTCTTTATTTATTTAAGAGTGGGAACATAAATCATCCCAGATTTAAAAGCTGTTTACCTCATTTTAGTTATTAATTTCCTTATATTTATTTGTATTTATTGTTGTTAGTATAGAATCACCTTGTGAGTTCACATTAAGAAAGACAGTTGTATCCATTTTAATGGTTTTATAAATGAGTAAGGTAATAAAGACAAAATAAAGATATTCAGCACCAGTGTGTTCTTAATTCATTTTTATGCTGCTGAACCAGTTTAGTTTTTAATTATGATACTATTTCTTGATGCACTGGTACCATCACTGGAAAAAATAACTGAATTCTTCATAATAGGAGGTTTTTCCGTGGTGCTGCACTACTAAACACTCTCTGAGAAGCAAGACAGAAACTGCCACTTGTGTATGAGAGTGATGAAGTCTGTGTTTTAATGAAGTGTAGATTAGCTACTTTTTGGTGTAGACTTTTTGGTTTAAAAAAGAGAGGGAGTACATTTCACAAAATTAGCTTGAGCTCTGTGTGTACTTTCCTTTCTCTATAAACTAAACCTCTTACAGATTTGTTTTGTGGAAAGTCAATTTTATGAACATAGATTTCTACCGTCATACAGTGGAAACTGTATTCAGCAGCAGGGACAGAAACCAGTGAAAGTCTTTTCTTCTCTATCCTTTCAAGTGTATATTACGAAGACTTATAAGTAGAATCCTTTTCTTTTTTCCCTTCCTTTTTTATTTTTCAGTTCTCGGGGTCCAAACAAGATCAAAAATCCTTTCCAGTTACATCTTTTATTTATTAATCTTTCATGTTTTCTCAAATTGTCATTATCTGTTACCGATATTCTTTAGCCTCTATGTAGTGATAGGTATTTTAAAACCAGGCAGCTGCTGGATGCAGATCTGGCAGCTAAGCCAGCATAAGATTATGAGATTTTTGCTCACAAATAGAGCAAAAGGTAGTCACAACAGCAAGCTGCTCCCCATCCCTGGACCACTAACAGATGCTCTGTGAGGATGGAAGAGGCCCTTGTGTACTTACTGACATTGTTAATAAGCATCAGTATCAGTCTCACAGTAACAGTCTACACATCAGGTAAGACAATGATAATCTCTTTCCAGCTTTTCCAATTCTTTTCCATGTTTGTCCTATACATTTGATGATCCTTCAAGCAGGCAGTGTTATAATTACAACAAGGCTGCTATGCTGTATCTTCAGCTAAGTAAGTGATTCACATTTTGTCAGAACCTGATGAAACTCCTGGTAAATACAACCTTCCATATAAGTTTTCTTTTGACATAAACTAAGGTCATTTCAGCTTGTCTGAATTACGTATACAATGACTGGGCATAACTACATGATATTGCCTGAGCATAACTTAACAAGGCATAATACAGGCCTATTCTGAAACAGGCCTCAAAAAGCAAGGATGGGAGAAGGAAAAAAGTCCCTGTGATCATTTGATCTGAAGCTGATAGCAATCTGGTTCATTTCACGGCCAAAGAAAGTATCATTAGTCTTGCAAGTATGCTAAGCTGTCTGCAAAACAGGTAATGAATAAAACTTTGATATAAGGTATGGGATAATAAGCACATATGTATAGTTTAACACAAATACAATCCAATTGTATCTCAGAAGGCATATCCATACATATCATCAAATGTTCAGTTGCAAAGCTGCATGTTTCAAAATTGAAGTAAATTAAATAGGGTCCCTCGATCTCACTATAAAGCTAATTCAAATACCCTAATTCCCACATTTCATTTATGAGAGAACTTTATTTATCCTGTAAGGCCTGTTAGTATTGGCTTATCACGTTCCTTTTGAAAAGGCTAAGTATCTGGATGAAAAATTCATCACAGGGTTGGGAGTCTTTTCCTGTTCCGCGAAAGCATCCAGTACTTAAAAGATCTACTATCATTGCCCACAGTAGTAAATGACAGAAACATCATAAAGGGTTTGATTGTACCCTGAAGCACAATCCTGATGAGCAAGAGTTAATGTTTAAACTATTCTTCCTCTGTCCTTGAGACATCTGTACACTGAAACTCCTGCAAAACACTTTTTTTTTGCATAGGAGAAGATAGGATAAATTCAGAGAGGAAGTGAGAGTCTGCAGATGTTACTAAATATACAAACCTGTCTGACACGTCTCTCAGAGGTCTATACTTTTCAGATTTTGGGTAGATGGAACAAACTTATTATTACCTAAGACTACAACTTTGTTTTGTTTCTTGAAAGCCTGTATCACCTGCTATCAAACTTTTCTTCCTGAGCTCCACAAAAAACCCACTCTAAAGCAAGAATCAAAAAGACTCCACAGCAAATGGTATTTCTAATAGGTCATTTAATTATGACCTCAAAGAGCACAATGTACTGAAGATAAAATGGCTGCAGAATGAAAAGAAAAAGGCAAGATTCTCTTTCTATGGAGGAAAGAAAAAACCTTTCCTCCCTCATGTATGAAATTGCACTTGATACGTTATTCAGTAAATTCATGCAACATTTCTAGGTATTAATAACAACTCAGTGAAATACTGAACTTCTTAATTAACACAAAGTAAAAAAATTAAAGAGATCCTAATGACCCCTACTGTTGAAATGATCATCTGAGGAAGGTCATGTACTACACTTCTGCTACATCTCATGCTAATGGAAAGGAAAGCCTCACCAGTGGCTACTGGGAGGAAGAGCATTGTCAGGTGGAGCAGCTGCAAGGTGGCAAAGGCTGCAGTCTGACATGCTGTGCCATGGCCAGATCCCTTCATGTGCACCCCCTTGGGTACCAGGAGAGTCTCTCAGGGAGAAAAGCAAGGCCTTAAAAACTTAAGCAGCCAGCTTCCACAGAAGAAAACCTGTGGTTCAGGCAACCTGTATTACCTATTGCCTATACTTAGGCAATGATGAAGTCTGAAGTCTGAGATTACAGTAGCAATTAGCTTTCCAGGTGTGTGTTCTTTCAGTGTCTGCAACACAATATTCTGGTCTCTGCCGTGTCTTCTAGGTACTTATGCAATAAAAAATCATTATCTGCCAGAGCCCACAAAAGTGTGCATGCTGGTTTTTGATGCAGTGTTAACTTTCATGTGACATGCTAAAGCAACAGGTCATAACCATAACTGTGGAGAAACAGTGTAGCATTTTTAAGTCTGATGCACAAGGTAAAGTAGAAGAAAAGATCTATCTCCCCTTATTTAGTAAAATCACACCATACAGCTGTAAAATGAATATAGGCAGCCCAGAGATCAAGGAGCAGAACCTGTCAGAAACTCTTTCGGAAAGTGCTACAAATAAAAAAGTCAACAAACTGAATTCTGAATTTTTAGCTCTCTTACCAAGAAAGAAGTCATAGATATCTTGTTGAGGAATCAGCAATGGATGGAAGGTCCATGATCCAAAAGCTTTTTGTCCTATCCTGGGCTGGAAATCTTTTTCTGTAAAATTGGTGGCTTCCTGTAACACAGACCATTATTCAAATGTTATCATAGAATTATGCAAGTCATATAACAGAAAAGCGATAATTTTCTTTTATAGCCAACCTAGAGAAACTCTGTGAAAACAATTTGAAAGTGCTAGTGTTAGGAAAATACATTTGGAAGTAGAGCTGACAAGGATGAAACATTATGTCTTCTCCAAAATGGAGAGAAGTTACTGTTAGGAAGACTTCTGTTCTGATTCATCCTGTTTCCTTTGTCCATTCATAAACTCCTATCTAAAGATAGATAAATAGTAACTTTTTTAATCAATTTCACCTCTGTTCCTTTATAAATCATGTATTTCCATTGACCAGAACAACAATTCTAGCTTTGCAAGTTGCACTTTATTAAAAGGCATAGCCATCATTCCAAATCTTTATTATACTCCTTTGCAAGCTTGCATTTTTTTTACTCTTAAACAGTATTATAGATAACAGAGGGTGGACTTTTATGACCTGAATGTGTATAGGAACAGTAATACTGCCTTTGACATAATGGAAAAATACTGGGTTTTTTCCCTATTCATTAATATCAGTTGCCCATTCTCTTACTTCAGTGAAAACATTTTGGAGTCTTTTGGTAGAAAACAAAGAAACAGCAGTTTCTCAAGCAATGAGGACACAGGAAAGAAATGAGGACTTTCACTTAAATTCTCCTTTACAAGGTTATCATAAGGTTACAGTGCTTCAGTACATACATACATAGTCTATGCTGAAAGGAAAAGTATCACTAGGTAAGAACGAGGACAACCCTTAAGAGTTCAAACATTAATGGCAAGCATAAAATGAGAGTCAAGCACACTTCCACCCATAGCAGCTTCTGTTTCCTTGGTTATTAATCTATATGAACTGGAGGTAAGATTTCAGAAATGCTGGTAACATTCTTTATGGAAGCTTCCAGCCAGTCTCATCATTTGGTAAATTGTTAAGTCACTGCTTACCCTAAAATGCTTCATTTTCCTTTCACCTGACATTTGAAACTTTTCAGTAAATTTAGGTGGAAGTGGTTATCAGTTCTGTTCAGTTATCAGTTCTGAAATAGCATTTTAATAAATACATTATTTGCTGATTTGTGTATTATTTTGGCTTTTCACTGAAAGAGAGATTAAGCACTGGAACAGGCTCCCCAGAGAAGTGGTGAAGTTACTATACCTTAAGGAGTTAAAAAAACTGTGCAGATATGGCACTCTGCAACATGGTTTAGTGGGCATGGTGGTGTTGGGTCGATGTTTGGACCTGATGATCTTAGAGGTCTTTTCCAACCTAGAGAATTCTATGATTCTAGGTTTTGTACCAGTGATATGGCCCTTTACTCTCTGTAATACTCTCTTTAGATTAATCTCACAGTGTTACATCACTCCTGTTGTGGCCTGATTTATTCTTCCTAGATATTCTACACATACTACAGTTTTTAATACGTAAGTGCAGCCAGATCAGTGGCCATAAATCTTGATAAGTAAGGCTTGTAGCCTATACTGAAAATTATTATGATACAGAGCAAATAGGGAAATGGCTACATAAAATAGCTACATGAGTTATCAGGAAGCAAGCCAGGCTATAATTTTACAGCATGTCAGCTACTCTACTAAAAGCAGTCTCTGTGTGTGCTCTTTCTCTGAGGTGTTAGAGGGTTTTGCCTACCCTAATTTCATTGAACTACTTTGCATGGGATAAAAGAACACACACAGAGTACTGTTCAGTGTCTATGTGCTATAAGCTACAGTCCAGTTTAACTCGCAGTAATTTGTTCCTCCAGCAATGCTCAAAATATTTTTCTTGTCTGGGACAATGCCAAGAGAGTTGGAGAATACTTTTCAATAAAATGAAAAGCTTCTGGGAAGTCAACAATACAGTACTGCAATAAGTTCTTGGGGTAATTTTTAAGAGGCTCACAGGGAAATCATTCCCCAATATCTGTGAGCAGTTCTACGTTTTTTCCTTCAGAAAAGTGCTCTCATGACACACAAAGCAGCCACCATCCCTTCTGGTTTACTATCTGTAACAGAAAGCTCACGTTCAATAGAATGGAAAGTCTCAAAAAAATGAACATACAAACATTACTTGAGAAGACTTTCCATAATATTAATATATATTATATTAATATTAAATATCTCTGCAAAATTAAAACTAGCATTGTGCTTTGTAGAAACCCTTCTTCACTATCAGTGGTTTTTAAAAAGTCAGTTAAAAGAATCTTTTGTAATGAAAAATACAATTCATTCAGTGAGAGGAAGAATACCAATAGCCATGATGCTGAAAGAGACTAGAAGGCATTAAACCAACAAACACCTTCTCTCCAATACACCTACTTTGTTACCTATCTTTCATAGTACATCCAAGAAACTCTCCATTAACAACTGGGAAAAAACAAGAAGACTATTTGGTAGGTTTCCATAAAGCAAAGGTGTACAAAACACCCTGATAAAATGTTTTACAGTATATGCACAGTACACTACAGAGTGTAGCACGAAGACACCAAGTCAATAGGACCTACCTACCAGAACCCAAGAACCCATCACTCGTGCTGATGTGAAGGTAGTGCAGGCTGGGGCTGAAGTTATCTCAGAAGGAACCTGCCTGGCATACCTGTAGGGCTGCTACATGATCTATCATGTTGCAGGTAAGATTTAAGTTTACTCGTTGATGCAGTGATGGCATTAGGCTAGTGAATGTTATCAGATGCCAGGACTGGTTGGCTTTTTGTGCCTGAAAGATAGCTGAAGACAGAAACTCTTACAAATCCCGGTTCAGAGTTGAAAATAGAAATATTTCTGTTTTTCACTGAATACTGCTGGCAGAGTATCCCATTACTGGGTTTTGTTTTGGTTTGGGTTTTTTCTATGTTGGTTTTTGTGGTTTGTTTTTGTTTTGGTTGTTGTTTTTGTTTTTTGTGGTGGTGGGGTTTGCTGTTTTTTGGTTATAATATCATCTGCAGAAACAGCTATGAGTTGTAATGCACAATAAACAACACAAAGGCATAGACTGCTCAAATATTTTACAGACTCTATGGGTAATACAGACAAGAGCTGCAACTACCACACAACGGAACAGGGCGTCCTGACAGGCCTTTACAGAGCCTTGACAGGCCTTTACAGAGCAGGCCAGGATGACCATTATGCCATACCCTGGAGGAAGCCACATTGCCAAATATAGTTCAATCAAAGGGTAAAATGCATTGGTGGGTTTTTTGCTATACTGTAGGAGTGAGATTTCCAAAATTACCAAAGTGATTTCCCAGAGGTTTTTTTCCCCACTGAAAATCAACAACATTTGTGTTCCTGAATCACTTAAGATTTTATAGAGCACAAAGATAATAAAGCATGTTTTCTCTAGGGAGTCTTAGCATGTGAGGTATGCCACTTGCCATTGCTGTAGAACCCAAATCCACAAAGCAAGCCAAATGCACACCACTAAAATATTGTGTTACTATGCCAGCAGTAAGCTGAAACAGACTTCATCTGAGAAGCACACACAACAAGAATTGTTCATATGTTTTCCATAGGTCTTTGATTCTTCATATATTCCATATGGCAAACAATTTTGATCAAACGCATTGAGTAAAATCCTTCTGGTCATTGACAATTCTTAAGCAATAAGAAAGAAAATACCCCTTGAAAAAATTAATGGAGATAAATAACACTTAGCCATAGTATTACTCTTCATCATTAGCTATCAAAGTGATATCACAATCTCACCTTTTTTTCCTTTTCAGTTAAGAAACTGAGAAACAGACAGATATGACTTTTGAAAAGTCAAAAACTGATAGACAATCTGAGGTGTATCTCTGATACCTACCCATGGAGAAGAAACCTCATTATTCCTTACTGAAAAGGCTAAAGTTACAAAAAAAAAAAAAAAATCAAATTAGCACACTATCTTGGGTATCTTTTGCACTGCAAAGTGCTGAAGTTACTGAATAAAAATAATTGTGGGTTTTTTTCCCTACACAAGAGTTTTAATTTATTATATTATTTATTACAATGATCATGAGCATTTACTGAAAAATAAGTATTTATATATTCATCTTTTTTCCCTGGAAGATTTTTAACAAAATATGTTGGTGAGATAGTGGATACAGATAAAAGTGAGTGAGTCATACTCCCAAGACAGAAAAGAATACTTTGAGTTACTTTTCCTCTCTTGTCTGCTTTTGAGTATGCAACTGGCTCAGACAGCAATTAACTTACTTTTCACTCGTTAAAGGAGAACCATGACACTACTCAGTCTTCTGTGTAGTGATAAGGGTTGAAAACAATAAATATATATATAAAGTAGTTAATTCTTTTATATAAACCACAAAAGCTGGTGGCCACAGGTTGCTCAATGGCCATTTTTGTATTTTACACTGTACACTACACATTATAAAATTTGCATTAAAAGTCATATGACATGACTGTGCAGCCAGAAAGACACGCAGGACACTCCTTTCACAGGCAATTCCAGCTCACTCCAGGGCTGAAGTAAGAACTTTATGCCTGCTTCTCAGGTAGAGGTCTTTCAGAAAGGAGGCCCTCTGTAAAGGCAACAGCAGAGTCCTTTCTCATCAGCTATCATCATCATGGCTAGGCTTCGCGAACAAAGATTTGGGAAGGGCTCTACACACATTTGTTGCAAGAGCGCTGGTGGCTAAAAAGGCCAATACGAGATAGGCATGCGCTGTTGCAGAAGGCACAGTAGAAAGACTCCTTAGATGGTGTGTTCTGCAAGGTACAATTCTTTCTGCGTTGTCTTTTCTCCTATTCAGCTATAAGGCTCAGTGAAAGTGAACATGCACAAAAATAAGGCAGCAGAGGAAAGTTACTCTGAGATCTTCAAGAAAGGGGAGGAGACTTTGTAAGTAGAAAATAGGTTAAAAGCCACACTGCATTCCCCAGCTTCACTTTCTTGCACTCTGGATTGCCCTAGAAGAGTGGAGACTGCTCCAGCACATTTAAACAATGGACAAGTAGCTTGGAGACTCAAGATAATTACTTGAAATAAACAACTTCCTAACATCTATCCAGAAGTTCTTTAAATCCTTTTAAGATTTTATTTGTAGTTCATGCTACTAAAAAGAAGAGTACAAGGATGACACGTCTCCTACCTAACATCTTTTGCATGGCTTGTCAACATCTAGAAGTAGAACCCTGGTCCTTGGTAGACAGAAGGGATTTGTACATGTGCTTAAAAGCAAAGTAACTGTATTGGTCTCAGCTGCACACTATGTTAAGGTAGCAAGATGTTACTGAGAAGGCTTTTCTCAATCAGAACTTGCAGATTCTGTTAGAGCTTGAAATAAAGCCCCCTGAATTATATATGGTAGAGAGTGTTAATTGCAACAAAATTGGAGGTAACCCTTATGAATAACAAGATTATTCAGATAATAATATTTTTCAAATTTTGATTCCCAGCCTTGTCTAAAAATCTGACTCAACTTAAATATAGCATTCTTTTTTTCTCTTAGGATATTAAGACTTCATAGGCAGCTGAACCATGATACATTCAACTCAGTAAGATTATGTAGTGCTGATAGCTGAGCTGGGAGCTGAAATTGTTCCAGTCGTTCATTCCCTTTTCCAGTCTATTTCTGAAGTCTTGTGAAAGTTTGGTTACCTGTTTTCCCATCTCTTACTTACCAGCTGCAATGCAGCCAAACAATCAGCGTTAACTTATTTCTGACTTCTTAAAAGAAGCTATGTTCAAGTACACTACAAGTCTAAGGCTGCCCAGTCACCCATGACCAACAAAGTAAATGCACCCTTACTGTGAAAGAATAAAGAAATCCAAGCAAGCTTTAGTTATATTGTCTAGAAATATTCCTAGGTTTAATGCCAGTTTGTTTCAGCAAGCTTGTATTTTATGCATTTTGTGTCATTACTTCCATTTCACAGCCTGCTGCAGACCATTTTCTCCTGTTTTGGTAGTCCTGTTTCTATATTCTGTAGATTAATTTAAAGCTTTACCCCTTCCTCTGTTCTATTTTAGCCATTATTAGCATACTACATTGAGGGAGTCTGGTGTGGTTGTCTTTGCATATTAGTTATTCAACAAGGAAAAACAAGGGAGATAAAACGTACATATCAATAATAGAGGAGAAATGTAATGATAGGTCTAATATTACTGGAAATGTAAGTTGGGCTCAGGCACTGTTACATTCTTCTTCAAAGCTTTTCTAAAAACACGTTCCAGTAAAACACAATCCTGATTATCTCACACCAGACCTGATCTCCTCCTCTTAAGGACATGGTAGTTCAAGTTTTCAGCAACACTTGTATCTGTGTTACCTTTGTGCTCTACCTAGGCATGTGAATTCTACAACATACATATGTTATCCTTCTTCAAGCACGCACAGAACTGTTACAGAGTAGAAAACACACCAGTAATTTTTAATGGTGGGATATTCTGGGTTTCTTTGCCAGCTATTGGTAGTACTGCAGAATTATAAACAGTAAAAATTATAGACATAGTGCATTTTCTGTGCAATGGATGCATGAAATGAGATAAAAAGGGAGTGAGGATTAAACTTTCAGATGCATTGATTCACTTTTAGTTCTTTAGCGTTTTATGGAGGCTCAGAGACACACAGACATGTTGAACCATTCATGAGTTCCATCAACTTGAATGAGTATTATGAATGCTTAAACCCCAGAAAAAGGGAGGCATTAGAACCTAAAATTTTGGAAGCTGACACTGACACTGAGGTGTCTCCAGACTTGATGCTAATACCAGATAATTCTTTAAATTCTTTGTCTTAAGATTCTTTCTTAATTCTGACTAAATACTGATGTAGATTTCTTTAGAAAATTGACTGAATAAAGCTTGCCTTTATGGTCTGTTAATTTACCTTCAGAACACACCTGGCTTATGATTACATAACACTGGCAACAGATGTCCAAAGTGGACCTTCAAATTTTGAGGCATCCAACATTTTTAGGAATGTGAGCAAAAGGATTTCTGCAAGGTCACAGAACCCCCCCTAACTTTCTTGCTCTGAACAGCTGTATATCACACTTGCATTCTTTAGCCACTCCAAATGCTTTCTTGGTAGACCATTCGTAATAATAAGTAGATAACCTACTCTTCAGAGCTCTCAGAAGTGACAGACTCTGAAAAGTTTGAAGTTGAAAAAACAGTACTTTTGTTTTAAAAATGTAGTGCTTAGCCTCTTTCATCACAGAGGAAGCCATAAGGTTACCTCACATGGAGGAAGGTAAATATCAAATCAGACAAATCAATGCTATTAATATTAAAGTTAATTAATAATTTATTGTTTGGATCATTCTCTGGGTTTTCTCCTTGCAATCACAGGACTTCATAGAGGCAGTGATTCAGAACAGAGAGAGGCAAAGCAGTTTCCCTGACAACAGAACTACAACTTGATGCATGAGATATAATTAAAAGGTCCAGAACATCTCCCTTGCAACCCAGCTCTCTTCTCATTATAACACTTCACATCATAGATCACATGGGTGACCAGGCACCTGTACTCTGTTTACTTTTCGCTTTCCCTAGTCATGCTGAAGAGCAGCAAGTAGCAACTGTGTTCCCCTAATTAGGGAGTTCACTCACCTTTCAAATAGCCAAGCTGCTGAGGCAGAATCTGTTGTTATAGAGTTAACTCTAAAGAAGGAATAGTGGGGAAAAAACATGAAAAGGCAGAGAGAAGCCATAATCCAATATTTTCATAAATGGCCTGGCTTTTTGAGAATACAATCTTTGAAATATTTTTCTTGATTCTAGAGGCTGAAGAAATAAATTGCTTTTTCCATGTGCCTCAGCCACTTCTCATCTTTGCATGAAAAAGTATAGACTGTGCAAGTTCTGCCAAGCTGCAGCAAGTGCAGCTTCATCAGAAACACATCCCTTTCAATTTCATAGTTAAAGAATCAGGTTGGATCCTGACACCCACATTACCACCCACACAACATCATACTGCAAGGATGGCAGACACTGACACCTGTGGGGTTTTTAGTCTTTATGGAGCCTCGACTACAATTTCTTAATTGCATGCTTCTGCACTGATTAAAGTTGCCATAACATTACCCTATGGTGTCATAAAAAAATGGCTGTTATTAAAGGCAAAATTCTTACTTCCATTTAACTACTTTTCTTCCACAAGCAAAATAGCTCAAAATGAAAAATAACTAACTAACTAAATAAATCAACTAACAACAGGCTATTGACCATGTGACGTCAAACTACTAAAGTGTGTTCAGAAGAGGGCAACCAAGATGGTGGAAGGCCTCGAAGGCAAGACTTTGGAGGAGTGGTTGAGGTGAGTTGTCTTGTTCAGCTTGCAGAAGAGAAGGCTGGGGGGTGACCTCATCACAGTCTGCAATATTCAGTAGCATAATTCTATGAACAAGACACTACACTGATGGAAGCTATTTTTTCTGAATTCAAAAATCAAAGGATGCTGGATTAAGCAAGACAGGCCTCCTAAGGAAGAGCAATGAGAACATATTAAAATGAACACATGAATGCATACATAAACCCCATACATTTATTATTTTGTTAGTACTCCAGTGCTTCACCTTCTTATGTAAACAATGCTTTTGACCACAGCTCTTTGCACATTAACAGTGTTTTTTCTTCCACCAAAGCAGACTTGAAGAGTGATTCTATTTCTGTACCTTTCATGAGGCATCATCCAAGTACTTCAGCTTTTAGCACAGATATATTACTGCTGCAGGTACTGGACTAATTTCAGTGAATGGCAAAGCAGAAGGGAGTGGGTGTTTCTCTCTCTGCTGCCTTCTAATTCTAATTCTTTTGCTGCTTCCCTGAAGGTGACAGAAAACGTGCTCTTTCAAAGGCACCTACCCAAACTGAATGGATTTCCTCTGTCTAACAGTAAAAGCTTTTTCCAAACACTGCATGCATTAATATTGTTCAAAGAAAAGGTCACACAAATCCTTTCTAATGGGAGAAGCATTAAATGACTTAGCTGCCCCAGTCGATCAACAGCAGCTCCCATAATATTAGTCAGCAGTGTTTTCAGCTTAGTTATTAACAGTACTAAAATATTCAATGGTATTTATACTGTGCCTTCACCTGCTGTTAAGGAAAAATACTATGATTCCTTACTGGTGACTGAAGACAGACCTTTAGCCTTTTAAAACCTTACTTTAGAGTGTAAACAATGTCTGCTGGATCCCTGAACATCTCTTAATACCGTGTTTTCAGGTTAGTGGAAAGCTGCCACTATCAGTTTTTTAAAGAAAGCTTTCTGTCTGTTTTACTGGAGCACACTGTAGCTCCAAGTCCTATTTGTCCTCGCTTCCTACTCTTTATGAATTTTTACCTTTATATTCACTTCCTTTAAGACCAAAGGACATATATTCCATTCCTGACTTACCTGTGTTAACCTGACTAACCTCTGTTAACAGGAAAGCATGAAAGTAAGCATGGACAAAATCTTAGTGTGCAGCAAACCCCTTAACTTTTATCCTGAAATTATGAAAACATCATCAAAATTATCTGTCTACAGACCAGTCTCTTCTGCCCTTGCAGATGACAGAGCAGATGATAGAGTGAGGTCTCATTAGTAAGATTCTATTACGTTGGTAATCTATTGCCAACATTTATTAGCAATAGAATGAAACGTTATAATACTAAGTATTGTATTTTTTAAAAAGCATATTAAAATTATAACTTCTGTAGTAAAGAAACACTATGGTGCAGTAACTTTGATTTTTCATTATGCCTGTTCAGTTTTTTGTTAATCCACAAAATTCAACAAACCTCTCTAACTGTCCAACTGGGTTGTAAGATTTTAATGTATTATAATGATAACACTGTTGACTATGTAATCAAGAAAAAATTAATTAAGCAGTACTCTAAATAGATGGCCAAGCCCACTTATCAGCTCACTTAATGAGACAGTTCTTTTACATAAATATTTTTTTTTCCATGTACCAAACCCTCTTTCATTAGTGTAGTGCAAATCTGCTCATTTAATATCATTTACAGTAATAATTATTGCTGGGTTTAATGTCAAGGGAAAAATCATTTGTTGCTTGCTCTAAAGAGCACTTAATGTCCATTACTGCAAATGGCACAAACAAATTTGCAAATTTCTATAGACTTTTCAGCAATAGTTGTCTTCAGTCTAGCTGGACAGCACAGGTGTGGTAAGAGCCATTTTATTTTTATCCATATGCATAAAAGCATTTGAAAGACTTTAAGATAACAAGAGTCACTAAGTTCTTAAGATATTCTTTTTAAGGTTGTGGGCATCCAATAATCAACAACTTCACATCCCCAAAGTATGTACTGTTCTTAAATTGTAGTATTTAGATGTAGAACCTCGTAGTATCATCTAGCTGAATATCACTTTACAGATCTCATTTTATATAATCCTCCTCTACCAATTTAAGGTCAGGAGAAATATTTATGTTTTCTGTACTCTTCTTGCACAGTAGTCTTCCTTCCCCAGAAGGTTTTTCTTATGTTCTGTTTTCTCCTTGTTCCTGGTGAATAGCAGATTTAAATTTAACATTACTGTGTCAATTTTATTCTCCCAAAGAGCCTTGCACTTGATCTTTACAGCAGCTTTAGCAAACCTGCACTTCTGCCAACAGATGAACATTGGCGTTTTTACAGTACTATAATGTTTTCAATGCATGAAACATTATGATTATGACAGGCTGCCAGTCTGGAGGCAACAAACTTTAAAATGCCTCAGGGGTGTCATGCCAATAAATTTTCTTCTCTCACTCTTACCGGTCATAGAAATATGTATTAATTAAGGGTGAATAATTAAAGAGAAGGGATGAATTACAAGGGATAAGACAGCGTCACAAGAATGGGAACTCAAAAGAAAGGAGATAAAAAGAAAGATCCAGTCTGCTGAAACTAGGTCTCCTAAACACAGTAACATTCACAGTGTGACACGTATGAACCTGCCACGTTTCCTCCTCATCTGCCTCATTTTGTAACTTCAAAGGATCTATTTGGATCTAAAGATGTCAGAAGCTACAGAGAGATGAAAACTATTTCTCCATGCAAGTCCTAAAACATTTGGGAGTAATTCTATTTGCTTTTATTGACATGACAACAGAGTAGCCCTTCAAGTTCTTTCAGAAACATCACATAAGAAAGGACTATGTGCTCTCCAAATACTAGTCTGAAGTTTCTAAAGAGTGCATATTTCAAGTATGTAAGAGAAGTGTCTCCTCTACCAGTTAAGTTGCTTGAAGCACACAGAGTTCCTCATATAACCAAGGAATACTGGAGAGGAAGAAAATGGGAAGATGATACTGTTAAGCAGTCTTGGTCTTCAGAGAAAATCGAAGCCCAGTGAGAAGACAAGGGGCAATGGTTGTAAGCTGAAGCATAGGAGGTTCCGTGTGAATATAAGAAAAAAAAAAATTCACAGTGAGGGTGCCAGAGCACTGGAACAGACTGCCCAGAGAGGTTGTGGAGTCTCCTTCTATGGAGATATTCAAAACCCATCTGGACACACTTCTATATGAGCTAGTCTAGGGAATCCTGCTGTGGCAAGGGAGTTGGACTAGATGATCTTTTGAGGTCCCTTACAACTCCTAACATTCTGTGATTCTATGGTTTACCTACTCATAAGAGTTCCTCTAAACTTGGCATGTCTATCTAAATATGTGTTTAGAACCACATAGATGCACCTGAAGTATGTATCTGGAAAGGATAATAATAATCTTTCAGACAGCTAGCATCCTCTGTAAATCTTCGGTTTTCTACTATTCCTTGTAACTAACTACTTCCTCCATTAGATCTCCTTGCTATGCTTCCCACTATCTTCTGAACTGCACAGTGAAAGATAAAACAAATTCTGTCACGAGTTCTCTGCATTTATCACTATGTCCAGCTCTATGTTTCTACTAGTCTCTCAGGTAATCAGGAAAACATATCAACCACTTCTCAGAACAAGTGCTGGATTTTCTTCTCACTTTGAACATACAAACATCTGTGGCAAGGGCCACAGAGGCTCAGCTGGAACTATTGTCATGATCAGCATAACACTATCTTTAAGCACAGTGCCTTTCCATATACTTTGGGTCAAATTAGACATTTATATGTAGTTGCAAGGTAATGTTGTCTCCAAGAGTTAAGTCAATAACAAATAAAGTCAAGGACAATATAATGGTAATAGAATTACAGATGAGGTTCAGATATTACAAACAGCTCAATAAGCCAAGTAGAAGCAGCCTGCAGTCCAAAAGAAGTGTGTCTAAATTTCAGAATCTGTGAGGTTTTGCACTAGAAACTGTCAAAAGTAATTTGAAAAGTAATATAATAAAAATGTTTATCCAGTTGACAGACAAACTGAAAAAAAAATGCAGCATGACATTATACAGACATCTAAAGAAAAATTACATTTTTCAGGACTTTTTTGTTGAACACACAGCTTGGTACCTTCTAAATACAACAAATAAAATTCCAGTTTAAACCCTGACACAAGAAAGACACTCTATGAACAGAGAGTACAATGAATGGGGTATATGAAACACATAATGAAGGATGTCACTTACTAGCTGGTGACTGTATTAGTAGATACTGGGATGTGGGATTCATAAAAGGGTAGAAAAAAATGTGGTTATTTGAAGCATGATTAGTTTACAGCTGATAAAGTTAATATGTTAGGGTATTTTACTGTGGCAGAATGGAAAACAAACTTTACTTACTCTTAAAAATACTAGCACTTATTTCCAAGAAGTTTCTAAATTTTAGGCCATTCTTGTGTCGCTTCACTTGCCAAAAGACTAGCAGTGTTCTCAACCACTATCCCAACAACATAATTTTACACAGAAAATCCTACTGTGCCCTGATGCAGATTTAAATGTTCATTTTTTAAACAGCATTAGTTGCAATAATCTCAGGTGATAGATTATTTCATTATTTACACATTGCATGCAGGTCCCAGACACTTTATATTCCAAATTAACATACAAAAGAATATACCCAAATTCTAAGTAAAGAAAAAACAATTAAGATCATGATAGCAACCTGTAGATCATCCCCAGTTTCCTACAAAGTTTTCTCTCTTTTCTTATGTCTTTTTTGTTTGATAAGTAGTATGCAAGGTATCACAAGCTTTCTACAAGTGTATCACCCACATCAACCACAGTCAGTATAAATGTGTTACACAAAATACAGCACAAAAACTAAAATCCCATTGCAAGCATTTATAGATGATACCAGAATTACAGCAGACTTCTGTGGGAATTACCATACCTGAAGAACTGGTTTGTAATCTGATATAAAAGATCATTATTTTTTACTAGTTTGGAGATATGTGGTCAGAAGCACTGCCCTGAGCAAATACTACTTTTGGCTCTACTGACTGGAAGTTCCAAATCTCGATCATCTTCAGCCCTTCCTCTAGTGTCCACATACCTTGTTTTCCTTTGGGTTTCTGAACTTGAAAAAAATGCATCTTTAGAATTCCTTTCAGGATACTAATTTTCTATCCGTTTCTGAATTTTCTATTATCTCATCTTTTATAAACACAAATATCTGTATCTATATGGGGATACCTTCTTAATCTTCCCAGATGCAATTTAGCACTGAACTATGAGTTTAATGTTCCATTTTTATTGCTCTTGTCAATTTTGTGAATATAACTTGGAGTATCTGCTAAACTTGCACTTAATTTTAATTACTTACAGGCTATCGGTGTTCAAGATTTAGTGTCATCTACACCTTCCCTTTATGCCTGTGGAAAAGTAAATCTAAAGTTGCCCTATTTAAAACAGGTTATTATTGAACTGCTTTAATTGATACGGTGATTCAGTTGTGTTGGAAGAGTAAAACTGAAGCAGAGGGTAGGAAAAAAGGAGGACAGTGATGTGTTAACAGCAATGATGTTCTTATGTATCAAAAAGATCTGAGAGAACCATTGTGCTTAACAGTCTTCTGATTTCACTATTGACTCTAAAATACAAAGGAAAAATGTAAATGTAGCATAAAGTTAATCCCTGCAAGGAGATAATGAAGCTGCTAATGTTTGGCTAAGTATCATCCTTAGCTAACACACTACTATGCAGACATACAAAAGCAAATTACTTGCCTCTGCATTTCACACAGGTGGAACATTCATTACAGCAGGGCAGCAAAGGACAGTAAAGGTACCAGTCAAATTACTCTGATGAGGATTGCTGTTATACAAGACATAGGGGAGCAGAAACCCAAAATACTGTTTCTAACTAAAGGCACAGTGAACACCTACACTTCTGATGATATCCCTACAAGAGGTTTTCTGCCTGCTTGACCCTCTTTGCCACTTAAAGCGATTTTCCTTATTCAGGTTTGATTATTTGTCATCTTATGCCTAGCCTTGGCAGTTGAATCAATAAATGTAGGTCTGTTTCTAAGCTCCCTCTGAAAACAAAAAAAAAAAAAAAAAAAAAGAGAAGAAAAATAAGAAAAAGACATCTCAAAGCAAAAATAGACACACTGATTCTCTTTTTATTGCTATTAACTGTTACTGCACATTTTCTAGTGATTACCTTACATATCTTCCAGTGTTACAAGACAGCAGGGGGCCACATTATGTAAGACATCAGGAAAACATCTAAACTCAAAATGGGTTGTAAAAGGTGGTCACAAGAAAAGAAGTGAGTAATAAAATTTTGGAGGATAAAAATGTAAAAGAATAGTAAGTTAAGATTTAAGGATTTACATTACCAAAGTGCCTAGAAAAGCAAATAACTTGAAAACCTTTAAAGTCTGGCAGTCTTATAAAGTTAAATACTACAGCAAAACAAACTAAAAGACATCAACATGGAAATGTGATTAGATTATGTGTAGTCAGAAAAAGTCTAAGTTCTCACACAGGGAATGAGGGCATCTCATTCAAGGTTTTTTTGGAGGTTAGGTATTTCCTTTCAGAAATAAGAATTTGCTCATGTCACACTTTGGTCCAAAATGACCACCACTGATAACAGACATCATGAATGAGAAACAGCAACTGTTGACAAATCTGAGAATTTTCTTAAGCTACTAAGGAAACTCTGAAGTTGGATGGACTGTAATCAATGAATATACTCCCACAATTACCACTATGAAGTCAGTCAATGCAGACATAATTACCATGGTTTCCAAGAGTTTACGCATTACAAACACTTTCTAAGAAAGACCCACGCTGGCAAACACTGTGCATCTCTCAGTGTGATTTGTTAGTATATATGAGTACTCTAACTAAAAAATACACCCTCATGTGTTCAATCCTTCATCCTGTCTCACTCATTTAACAACAAAGAAATCTGTAGTAATTCCCTTCAGATCTTGCATTTTTGGTAAAGGCTTTTGTAAAGGCACTGCTACAAAAGATTTACCTGTTTTTCAGCAAGTGGTTCCAATGAAGTGATTTTCTTAGAGGAAGTCAGCAAAAATATACACCTAAAACCTGGGACTATGTTGTCTATTTAATTTTAGAAAAAAAATATTAAGGATATGTAAAAAAAAAAAGTGATGCTATTTAAAGACTGACTGAAAAAAAACCCAAAACAAATAACAAAAACCTCTATGCAAAGCTTTGATTTAGGATGTCCTTTCTTGGAAACCTGAGAAAGTGCAGAACGTAGCAAAAAAAACCCCAAACAAACAAAAAAAACCCAAACAAAAATCTGAGCAGTTACTGTAGACTAAGGTGGGTAAGTCTTCATGACAAATTGAACAGAGCTACAGGGAAAAATAATTGTTGCCTCATGTCAGAGCAACATGTAAACCATATCTGCTAAGAGATATGAGATGTTGTAAGTAGTAATGAAAAACTTATGTCTTTGTGGAACAAGTATGATACAACCAGAGATAAAAAGGTTCTAAAAATTCAGTTGGTAGTAAGTTTCTAAACATTCAAGAACTGAATTAAGCTTTCAGAGAATCAGATATAAAAAGAATTGGATCCAGACAGAGTACTACTGTTTATTTTTATGGGATCCTCATAAAAATGGATGCGATTTAATGCTCTACTTACACTCAAAAGGGAGATAACAACACTAAATTATTAGAAAAGTGAGCAGCAATCATGTTCTGTATTAAGTAGCCTGATAGTCACACAGAACCACAGAATGTTAGGAGCTGGAAGGGACCTCAAAAGATCATCTAGTCCAATGAATAGTCCAATGCATCTATAGTTTATTACAGAAAGTTCATAAAAAAATAAATTTGGCTATCTCACCCATTCTACTGCAATTGCAAAAGCCAACACTTCTGACACTGAAAAAGAACACATTTTTTCTGAAAATAGAATGGATTCCAAGCGTTCATTTTCTTCATAAATATCTAATTAATTTTCTGCTTCATTCAGAAATTTCAAATAGAATGCTATCATTTTGTCTGTTGTCCTGCAGGGACAAAAGGTGGATACAGGTAATGTAAAGTGACACTTACTAGTATTTATCTAAAATGTTATAAACATTTTTCCATATTATATGTTGACTATTTTCAGTAGGCAAGTACTAAGTATGCCAAATTAAGTATAGTTCTTTCATGCATTATAGTTGCTCACATTTACATAAAGCCTCATAAAGTCATATCATTTAAATATGAAAAATGGTAGGAAACTTTGGGATGAATATTCAAAATAAATTAATTTTAGCAATCAATTATCATTACAAAAAATGCTAAAGTCTAACAGTTCTATATTGTCTGCCATTGTTCTATGATGTTTTTGTTACTGCTCTCCGAGTATACCAGGATAACAATCTTTATCCAAGCATCTCCTTCAAGGATTTAAATGTCATCTCTTAACTTCAGACATGGTTAAATGGTGAATACTATTTTCCTTCTAACTGCCAATCCTAAAATAAGCAAGCTCAATGGGAATTCCACTACAATGCCAACAATGTATTTTAAGGTAATGGATGTATCACGTCACTGGCTTTTTCTCCTTAATTCCAAGTTTTGACATCAGCACTCATTTGCACTACTGTTAGGGCACACTGATAATTATTTTGGCTCTGCACTGCTTCTACCTCTGCCCATTTCTGCAAGCTGGCTGAGCTGAATGATGTGGCAAGCAACGGTGCCTGGCCTCCAAGTTTGGATCAAAGTTTATCTTGTTCCAAGTGTCCAGTTTTCTTTTGTTAGCATTGCATTTCTAATGCAAAGGATTTATCCATAGAAATGTTGAAACATTTCATCAAAGCAAGCAGTGATTCTAAGTATCAGTCTTAGACTGCAGAACCTATCTATACAGCTCTTTTGATAGCAGAAACTGCTTCTTCAGTCTTGCATTTGTAATACATTTCTAAGGTACAGCAAACAGAAACAAAGCAAGTCAATCAAAATGACACTGCATCTCTACATTGCAATTCACATGCAATTGCCCTGTCATGTTGTCTGAGGATTTGTCATAATATCTTGATATTGTATTAAGCCTTGATACTAACTCCCAGTAACAGAGAATGCTTGGATGCTGCCTCTTTTATATCATCATGTCATTTAAAGTAAAATAAAGCCTGTATTCTTCCTGGTTCATCTGTTTATTTTTCAGAATTAGCAATAAAACTACCATGAGTGTTAAATAACTTGGAATGAAATTTAAGGCACATTAATTTTTAATTATTTTCCCACAGCTCATTTTAATTTGGCTGTATGCAACGTTTGCCTTCTTAATTTTTCGTTTAGTGAATTTATAACCAAACAAATCTATGCTTCTTTTATAGGTGAAAGATATTAAGTTAGTCCTGTCTCGTATGGAAATCATTGATCATTTATTTACAAGTTAAATAATAGGTAGTGGAAGACAATTAACGCAGGATGCACCCTGCTACATGTTAATACATGATTATTTTTGTCTTCTACACCCTCTCTTCCTGTTGAAGGTAATTACTTTTGGGTCTACTATATTGACCGTAATTATCAACTAATGTGTGGGAACATGCATTTAATTTGTAATTAAATGGTATTTATCAAGTCAAACCTATTAAGTAGTTAGCATTTAAAGTAAAAGTTCTATTAAATCTGTGATTTTAAATTTTCAATTTAATCTATTATTGCACTGGTTTTCCACACTGTTTCTGTTCACAAATTTATGCTATAGTAAGTGGGTGTACAGTGGCAAAGTAAAAGGTTTAGAGGAAAAAAATCACTCATACAAGAAAAGAAATTTCCTAAGTGTCCGTTTCCCTCTCTAGTGCAAAATAAATAAAAATCAAGATATCAGGATCATGTATCTAGTTGTACAAGCACGACTTAGGAGGAGACTTCATTACATTTAAGCCTACTCTTAAAAATTGCATCTGGCACTCAGCTGCAAGAACTTACATTTTGATGGCTTGAAAGTACATAATATTGCATTGTTTACAGGGTAGAAAAGTGTTTTCTAATCAGCAGATTTCACTGTTTCATATTCCTGTCTGCACTTGTCAGCTTCATCCAATTCTTACAGCCCTTTTACTCTTAGACAGCTGCATTAGACAGAATCAAATCTAAAGGTCTCCAAGAACCAATAATATTGGTTCAGCTGCACACCAGATGATACCTGAATGGTTCCTTTAGAGCTTTTTTGTTAATGTTATTTTTATTAAAAAGTTCCCAAAACAACCCCCAAGTCCTTCATTCTTACCTTTTCTGTCCTTTCATAAATTACAGCATAATAGATAATGAAAACAGAAAGATCATGCAAAAGAGGAGTTTGAGCATGTAGCTGATATCCATCAAACTTTGAGAGTCTTCTGTCAGCCTGATTTCTACTCTCTTAGTCATGAGTTTCTGTGAAATAATTTCTTCAAGAGTGGTCTTGAAAACATTAGCTATGTACTACAAGACTCTTCTTTTACTTTTCATTATTCATACTTTAATAGTCTACAGGCAAGATGCATTTCCTTGAGCTAAAGCTTTCTGTACTTCCCGCAGCAGGAGCATACAGTACCAGCCAGACATCTCCTCAGCCATCACCTCTGCTTCAAATCAATTTTTGTACTTCATCTTCAAAGATCCTTGTGTTGCCAGTTCAAGAAATTTGAAAAGCTACTTAAAGCTCAGGATTATGAATCAAGTTGCCATACTATTCTCTGGTACAAGAAAACTTCTTCAAATGGTTAAACTTATATTATATTATTATATTGATATTTGATAGTTTCTTCCAAATGAGTTTAAGACTAAAATAATTTTATCTTGTACTGGAGAAACAAGCGTACTTATTTTCCACTCCCAACTTAGGATTCTTTTCCCTAACCCTGCTTTCTATACCAAACACATTGAAATGAAATTAAGAAGAAACATAACTATTCCTAAAAACACTGAAGATCTCTTCCTCTGTTCTACATCTTGGAGGATGGGAAAAGAACACAAATTCATCACAGATGTTACACATGCTTTACTGAACAGTAATTAAATACAATATTGAACACCAGTGATTACTGTATATGGCCTGATGGAGAAAAGATTTTACCCTGTACCAAAAAGGGAATGAAGTATGCTTGATATATCTCCCGTAAGCCACATCCCAACATAGGTATCCTATCTTCTGTGCCTGGTATTTTTCCGAACTTCGGTCTTTCCAACTGTAATATAACTGGAAAATAACAAGATATTTGGGTAATTTAAAAAGAGTAAGCCTGTACAACAGATAATAGTGAAAATGTGATACTTCCGAGAACAAAGAATAAAATACAATTCTGTATCTAATAGGAAAACACTCAGCTAATTCTAAAATGTATGCATTTTATTACATATTCTCTTGAATTTCAAAATGAAATTCTGAGCAGGTAATTATTTTATATTTATTTTAAGGCTGTTATATTGAGACAAGTTTTAAGTTTTTCGTAAAGGGAGAACATTTGTTAAAGCTGAGCTCTTCTTCAGAAAGGCTTTGATGAACAGGCTTTTTTTCAACAGGCAAGTGTCTTCTGAAAAAAGAATCTGAACCAGTTCAAAAATATAAGCTATCACAGCCAGCTTCTCTCCTATATGAGTACAGTGCAGTACAGTGCAGTCCTGTAAGCAGGCAGAGAATGGCAGAACATGTTCCTCACCAGCAGTCCTGCGTGGAGGTTCAGCTCCACTGAACACTTTAGAACTATTTCCAACCTGCAGATTGATTTGTCGTGTTCTGCAGTGGCACCTTTGAGCTCTGAAGACTGAAAGGAAGGCTAAAATGTAATATTCTCATAAATCTTGAGCATTGCTCCTTTTAAAAAATTTTTCACTGTGTACTCAAAACTCTCTGAATCAAAATACTGAGGAATGCAGCACTGAACTCTACTGCTTTGCATGGATAGTCACACAACATTCATTAAGGCTAAATCTCTGAAGTCTGTGAAGACCAAAGTCTTAGAATCATTGAAGAAAAAAAAAGTGAGCTGAGCCTTTTTTATAAGTCATACTGAATACCCTACTTTTTAATACTAAGCACTCACCCTGTACTTAGCACTCTTGAGGACATATCTTGAATTCAGTTTTGGGTCCCTCACTACAAGAAAGACATTGAGTTGCTGCAGTGTGTCCAAGGAAGTGTAAGGAAGCTGGTGAAGGGTCTAGAGAACAAATCTTAAAAGAAACAGCTGAGGGAACTAGAGTTGTTTAGTCTGCAGAAGAGAAAGCTATTGGGAGACCTTCTCACTCTCTACAATCACCTGAGAGGAGGCTGTAAGTGAGGTGGGGGTCAACCCCTTCACCCAGGTGACTAGCGATAGGACAAGAGGAAATGGCCTCAAGTTGCACCAGGGGAGGCTCAGGTTGGATATTAAGAAAAAATTCTTCACTGAGTGTTAAGCATTGAAAGAGGATTCCCAGGGAAGTGGTGGAGTCACCATCCCTGAAGATGTTCAAAAAACACACAGACCTAGCACTTCATGACATGGTTTAGTGGCCATGGTGGTGTTGCATGATGGTTGGACTTGATGATCTTAGATGTATTTTCCAACCTAAACTATCCTATGATTCAAAGATATTTATAACAACATTCATTAAACACAGTAGTTCAGGAAGATCAGTGATTGATGATGTGGTTTTGAGCGTTTTAGCACATAAACTAATACTTGTTGCCCACAGCTATGCATGTGTACGTCTGTGCCTACACTTGTATGTATGTACATACACAGACACATTAGTAAGTACACATGTATATGTGACAGACTGACCTGCAGGATCTAACCAACCTCTCATTCTTTCCATTTCCTTATCCTCCAGGAACCATCTATTATTACTATATCACACTGCCTAGGGATTTTAACTTCCTTAGAGCCCTAAAAGAAAATATTCCTGGACAGTTTATTTCTATGTTTTTTGCCTGCTCCAAAACTGCACAACTTTCATGATGCCAGTGAAGAGCAAAGGTAAAATGCATAATTTCCAGAGCCATCATGTTCACAGCAGAAGGTGCTCTTGAGGTAGAGTGAATGGTCCGGTAATTAATGTCTGAAAATTAGTTTGATATAGGAAAACTTTTTTTTGTAACACATTTAAAACCTGAACTCATATTAAATCATATGGTGAAAGACATTAATTTATAAATGGCTACAAAGTAGTTATTATAAAGTCTTCCATTACTGAGTCCCTTATTAATCTCTAAATAGTACAGCACAAAATGTGACAATGAGCTCTTAAAGAAAAAATAATCCCAACACAGTTCTACCAACAAATTCAAGCAGTATTTAAGCAGATTCATAATGTAACAGTGAAGAAGGTCAAGGCAACATGCTGAAAGTTCTTAAGATGTATCAGAAAGGAGCAGGACTATGAGCCACAATGCCATCTGATGTGCTCTAGAAGATTTATACAATAGATTCAGTCCTGCAGGCATTTACCCTTGTGACTTTGCTTACTGATCTCTGTACCACTACTACAACCAAAGTTCCAAACAAGAGGTGGGCATCTATGGGGTCACCCTCTGAGCATCCAGCTTTCCAGGGCAGGCTAGTATGCAAGATGTAATTAAGCACCCTCATTAATTTTTCTACAGCTTGGATGCTTAAATTTGGCTCCTATATCTATACAAGTGACCTAATTTTTAAATAAGCTGAGTGCCTGCAATTCCCAAAAAATTATGCAATCAATCATCGTTAAATTGCATGAAACTACTGATGACACCTAAGTTGCCTGCAGTCATTTATTTCTGCTCATTGTTATTACTAAAGCACTAACATTTACTCTCAGAAACACTCCTGCAAAACTAAGGAAAAACAATACATTTTTAAAACATTGAAAAGTTGCATACCAATGCTAACTCTGCTTCAGGAGGGAGGAAATATTCTTATGTTACTTGACTATAGTGTATCACTGAATAATGAAAGGGGTTGTATTTTCAAAATTTAAAATGGTGAAAATATATAGAAGCATTAGCAGATTCTTGACAAAAGGTATTTTTGGACTGCCCTGCTTGGACTGAGAGGGGCACATTTGGAACAGCAGGCGAGACTGTGGCTCAACTTCCTTAAGAACTAAGATCATCTTCTCTCCCCAGAGTCATAAGTGCACTAAATTTCCCTTCTCCCTTTGGTGAAAGCAACTAGAGATAGGTAGAAACCTGGATCGTGGGAATGTACTGTTTATGAAGACTCATTGTTTTCTCTCAACTAGACTGTAATGTATTGCTTAGAATAGAGTGATACTCTGAAACTTGAAACTTTTAAACAAGAGGGTTGGGTTTGCAAATGCATCCTCTAAAGGGTGAAAGACACACACATGTATTCCTCCACCAAAGCAAATAGTGCTGTTTCTACATTTTCTAATTTTCATACTTGTATGTTTCAACTGATAAAACAGAAAATTGAAACTAGACTTTTTTAGGTCCCTGGGAAAGCAATTCTTCAAAGCATGATATGAGCACATGTGATGCATGCCATTTTAGTAGTAAGACTAAGTTGTATAGACTTGATAAGAACCCATTTCCCTGGTGATGTGGAAGGCTGACATCTCAGACAGACTGAGCAGTCAAGCGAACTGGGAGGGTTAATGAGTGGACTGAATGTGCTTCGTTCAGGTGTCTGAATACTAGCACATTTTG
The DNA here is from genome assembly GCA_013399015.1 of Galbula dea. Lineage (NCBI taxonomy): Eukaryota > Metazoa > Chordata > Aves > Piciformes > Galbulidae > Galbula > Galbula dea. Next base: position 856,045 of record VWZX01002966.1, read on the forward strand.
GTCCTTGTGGATATACTCTGAATACAGAAACAAAGTTAATGACATTTATTTACACCTATGCTGACATTTTTCTGTATGCAGAGGAAAATCATCAACATATTTTCTTAAAGGTCAAAAGCCTTTGCATAATATATTTCACTGCATGGAATGGATACCCTCTGATATAATTCAATTGCTGTGTTTACCATGTGTTACCCCTAAACCCCTGAGTCTTTAACCTTTTTAACATAGCAGTGTATTTTCTTTTATTCCTCATTTTTAAAGACACCAGAGGAATCATATTCTTTATCTCCAGCATGTAGCATATGTTTACTGTTCATTTTGACTGGATGTATTTTAAGTTTTGGTTGGTTTTGGATTATTTCCCTATCCAGTTTCTCCATTATAATTTATTTACTGTGATGAATACTATAAGTAATGCGTATTTGTGCCTTGCATGCTTTCAAAGACAGCACTATCCTTTTTGCTTCTCTCTGCAAATTTCCTTACACTTGAATATTCTTAGATATTAAAGCCACCTCCATTTTTTTTTCTTTCATCTGGATGGAGGTGGCACTAAGGATTTATAATTCACACTGCATTTTTCTTTAGGGATGCCACTTCTGTCCCTTTGTTTCTGAGAATGTAGACTGCAATGAAATGTTCTGTAGTAAGCAGAACATCAGGGGGGAAAGACTTGACTGGGGTATGAGTACAAGGATGGCATTATATATTTTTATTTTAATCAGTTATATTGTGGAGGGTGATATTTCCAAATCTGCCATGATATCTGCTGTTCAATCACAAAGTCTGTCATAATCAACTGTCACATAAAAAACAACACAGACAATCTTATTCCAGAGATCAGAGGGGAAAAATTAAAATGTAGTAAGAAATATAACATTTACAGTATCTGTCACTCTCATCAATTTTAATTTAAATAAAAGGGATTAGTTTACAACAACTTTAAAGTCAGTGTTTATTCTTTTGCATTCTTAGCCTTTGTATTTATCTTATTTTTATGTTTTATACCATTTAACATTTGTTAATGATTTTAAAACATCTTTATAAGACATATATGGTAGCATTATTTTATGAGGCATATACATTTAATAAAGCTCTTCAAAGTCTTTTCTCAAAGTACATTGAGAAGCTTGTGACATACACAACACTCCTCTCTTTAAACCTAAGGACAATCGTTTGTACAATCACTCTGCATTTTCATGAAAATAAAGTAATGGTTAGTTCATTCTGCCCAAGGTAGGTTTCTGGAGAGACCATACTGTTATAGAAACACTGAATGCAGTAATTAACTAGTTACTGAAGATCTTATTTAGGCCTAGAAATTAGGTACAGCCCTCATGTTGGACTGGTCCTCCATGAGTGTTCAAAATACCATTGCCTGACATCACCAAGTACTCCCTCCCACAGGCTTTTGTTATATCATTATGATACAACCACAAGTATTTCAGCCTACACAGAATAACTACTTACTGTTACTATCTATGTAAAAATCATGACTATACCACACTAAGATAAATAAAAGGAAATGCAAATTTCTACACCCTAGGAGGAAAAACTCCCAGCACCAGTACATGCTGCGGGCTGACCAGCTAGAAAGCAGCTCTGCAGAGAAGGACATGGAGGTCCTGGTGGACATCAGACTGATCATGAGTCAGCAATGCACCCTTGAAGCAAAGGCGGCTAACAGCCCCCTGGTCTACACTAGAATGAGCATTGGCAGCAGGTGGAGGGAGGTGAACATTCCCCTCTGCACAACATTGGTAAGCTCACATCTAGAGTTCTGGGTCCAGCTCTCAGCTCCCCAGTAAAAAAAAAAAAAAAGGAGATTGACATACTGGAGGCATTCCAGGCCCCCAAAACGGATTAAAGGACTGCAGCATCTGTCATACAAGGAGAAGCTGAGAGACCTGTGACTGTCCAGTCTACAGAACAGAAGGCTCAGAGAGGGGATCTTATAAATGTACGTAAATGTTCATAAAATGTACATAAATGTACATAAAAGCTCATGCTTTTCACTAAAATAGGATGACACTGGGAGCATAACAGAGTTCAAGAAGTCCATAATTGTGACTTCAGTATACTGGAGGTCACTGAATATTTTTTAAATGCAAACTTGCACCTTCTGCAAGAGAACGTGGCATATCTAATATGTACTCTATCTAATTATTCACAATCACTTTCTAATTATTTTCAAGATCTTTTCTGGCATGACAGATCATGCTAACAGCTTCATTAACTCTGCTATACAGTACCACAGTATGGACAGTGCACACAGCCCAATCTATTCAAGAAAAACTATGCAACTTCCTAACTTCAGAATTATTATTATTCTCTTTCAGTATGTTAACGATATTGGAAAACTGTTTCATGATAAGTCACCAGAAACATACGAACTCTACTGGTTCTCTGTAGATTTATCTTTTAGTGGTTGTGTTTGTGCACAGTACTGCTGTTTCATTAAAGAAACGACAGATAATGATGCCCTTGATAGGGTTTCCTTTTTTCCAGATTACACAATAACATTTTGGTGATCTCTATTGGTACCCATAAAAATTTCATCAAATTCACATTAGCTGTGAAACATTTTACTTTTTAAGTAAAATTTTACCTAAACTGATCAGAGTTAATAGATAGCATAGAGATAACATACCATTTTCTTCCAAGAGACTGAAATTCCATGCAAGTTCATTTGTGTAGTGACACCTTTCCAAAGCTGAACTTCTGTGGCTATGGATTATCACAAGAGTAATAGTCCTCAGCTGGAGGCACAGTTATTTTTTAAGTCTAAAAAAGCCTTATCAAACACTGGTAGAAGATAATGGAAAGACTCTGTGTGATGAGGAACAACAGATCTTGGATCACAGCCAAGTCAAAGAGTTGGGAAACGTAACAGGCCTGCCAACAGCAATACAGAGCAGTGGTCCTCAACTCCAAAGGTTCTCTGCTCCTTTAAAGTCACAGGGGCTTCTCAGTTTCCTCCAGACTGACAGAGAAATTTGTACTGCAAATAAACACTAAGGATCGTCCCTAAAATATTCAAAATGCATTTCTATTCTCTCAGTACATTAAAAAATGTCCGAATTATACATGGGGGAAGAAAAGGGGGGAAAGCACAAATCCTGAGAAAACTGTGATGATGAGCATGACTCTGAGGGCACTCAGGTAGCATTTGTTGAATTTCCATAGTCACATGAAATGAAGGCTTGGGACAACACACTTACTACTATACGGGGTCACTTCCTTCACTCAGTCTTCCTCAGTCATTACCCCTGTTAGTGATTTTGTACTGGATTCAAGATAAATGCATATTTCAGAGCCACTTTTAATTTTTTCTATCTCTGAGTAGGGGAAAAAGTCACCAAAAATGACTGCACTCAACATCTCTCAAAAACAGATTAGCAAGCAAACATTGTGCAACTAGTTCCATTTAAAAAACCTTAACAATTTCATGGAAAAGAAAATTAAATTAATAGTTCTGCCCTATTTTTTAAGTCCTAAACACAGAAATTGTACTTTTTACATTTATAAACAAAATTCACCACAGACAAGTACTCCCAAACTGCTAGTATATCTTCCTTCTCCCAGTCTAAGTTGATTTGGGAATATAATCCCAAGTTTGAAGAGTTCCCTTCTTTCCTATTTTCAGCAGAGATACTTGTATCTACATTTGAGTGTCTGAACTGTTCATGCAGATTTTCCCTTAGGGAATGGGCTGGACAATTTTGGCATGTCTGTCTTCCCGGTACTACTTGTGTGTGAGGAGGTGGAGGGAGAAGAAGATCTACATTCAGAGGATGACACTAATGCCATAAAAAATACTTGATTCTTTAAGGCAAACTGAAAACCTGACAGAGTTCTTCTGTCAAGGAGGAGAAACTTTTAAGAGTTTGTGATGATGTAGTGCAAAGCGATCATCATTATAAGCCTCCTCAGCTATGCTAGCTTATTATGATAAATTAAGCATTTCACCTTCTTATGTATCAACACTGTCTAGGAGTCAATCCCGTATAGGATATTGATCTTCCATTTAGACCGGCCAGAAGTCTAACCCATATGCCTGCTGTTTATGGATGAAAAATGCAGGACATGTGAGCTAGCTGGTCAAAAATTGGAAAAATCTTTTGCAATAGTAGGTTTGCAATGTCAGTTTCTCTGAACAGACCAGGGCAGGCCAATTTGCCTTGTATAAAAGACTGTCCTCCACTTTTCTCTTCACTATATGATCTAAATTAATTTGCCTGGAATTATTTTGTCTGTAAAATGAAAAATGGTGTTGCTAAATATCAGTGGATGTCCATCTGTACTAAGTGTTTAAACCCAAGTGATGAGTTGTCAGATACTCAGTAAAATTAGCACTTAACATTATTTAAAACAAACAAAACCCAAGAACATAACAACAAAACCCACAAGCTATTAGACATTTGCCTTGATGAACTACTTTAAATTCGTATTACTTCAGAAAAACAACACAAGACAAAGCTACCCTTTCCATGAGAAAACAGAAATGACCTAAAATATTTAATGTATTCAGTTTAGAGTCACACACCTTTTTAAGAGTAAAGTTGGTATCTGAGCTGATCTCTTCTCCAAGGCAGTTGTGTTTTTCCCAGTTGCTGGCAAAGCACTGTGTTGGACTTAATTATCTAGTAAAGCTCACAAAAGCTTGGCTTGACTCAGTTCATTTTGTGTGTAGTCTATTCATGCATTGTATAATCAAACTAGGACCACTATGGCAATGTGAAAGGGGAATCACCTTCTGATGAAACCTGGGAGAACTCTCTTCAGTTGTCTCCATCTGAAGTCACAGAGCCAAAGTCGGCTCTGGCAAAATCAGGCACAGCTCAACTAAATCAGTAAGATAATCAAAGTCTTATAATTAGATCAATGCAAAGAACAGCAGCAAGCCCTGGCAAAAATCTGCGGTGGACCTAGGTGCAGATATACCCAGGGCTGAGTTTGTCCTATGAATTTTTCATACTCCTGAACAACAGTACTGAAGCAGAAATTCAGAGCATCTATGGATCCTGCTGTTCCCAGCAAAAGAATATTTTATATATAAAAAGGAACATATTTCATTGCTACCTGACACTTAGCCTTCTCTGTCTAATGAGGAGAAGCACAACAACCACGCAACACATTTCAAGCCTAAGGAACTCACTGAGTATAGGATATAAATTTATTTGCAGAAAAATGATAAGTGTTTGGAATTCAGTCAATCAAAACATATCCATCAGGCAATCCTCAAGGCAGGTTGGACACCCTTTAAGAAAACACTATATAGCTCAGTCACAGATTCTGAATTGTGAGGTTTTGTGCAGAAATTCTGAAACCTTGTAAGACGATCGTAAATTGTTTTGGTTTGTGTTTCTTTTGGAGACTGGGGGGAAGTAAAATATTGACAATACTAAGCACGTTGCTTTAGTCAGTTTGATTTCCTCAAGAAAAACAAACAAGCAAAATGTCAACCAACCAATCAAACAAAAAAATCCCCAGAAATGAGTTTAATTTCAGAGAAGCCTTCACTCAAAAAAGTAGAGCATTATATACAGAACTGCACCTTCTGCACAGTATACAAACATGTGCTCTCTTTCTCTGTCAGGAAATACTCTTTATTATACCCCATAAGGGCTATAATAAAAAAAATCACTGGAAGTAAAACACTTCACATTAGACAATAACTTAAGTATTATTTCTGCTATAAATAGAATACTTATAAGAGAAAAGCAGCAACAAGTCGTACTGTTTGTTAGCTCATCTGCAAGTTGTTTTAAGTCTGTTGATTTTTCAGCTCAAATTTCCTCAAAATCAAAAACCAACTGTGATAGGAGTTTCACTGTATTTTGTATTCTTAACCAATGAAAAATGTTATATTAATACAAACTATTCTATTTGATAGCTTAGGCTGGATAAGGGCACCATGTTTATAGCACCTGGAATTTGCAACTCATGTTACATTCAAACTATTAATAACACATTACTGTAGGTAAAAGCAAAGCAAAAAGCTTTTTTTTCCTGTTTCCTAGGTGTAAAAATATCAATGTTACTACCGTACTTCTACTCAAATATCAGGAAGAGACAAGACAAAGTTAGTCACCTTCTGCAGAAATCTGAGTAAGCCCAAGGTACATGATTTTGCTGGGGTACAGCAGAATTTGCAGCTTTCAAGTTTTGGCTTAAGAACTGTTGCTTGAAGGAAATTGAGACAAATGGGCTGCTCTGCCAATACCATTAAGATAAAAGGAGGCTAGTATTAAAAAAAGTGTTCCACTTAAATCAGGCATTCAGTTAAAGTGGGTCATCTTAACCTACCCATCTGGCAAAACCGCCACTCTGATCCTTTTCTCAGAAGTCTGGCTGATTTCAGCTGTACCAATTTCTGTACTACAAATGTTCTCAGTTGATTTGGGCCAAGCTGCACTGTAATCGAGGCCAAGAGGCATTAACTACTTCAATGCTGCTTCACCAACTTCTCACATTGTGCACAGTTCATCTCAAGTATTATGCCATCTCTTATGCCAAGATACAGTGGACTTGAAGTGCTGATGCTTCAGTGGAAAATTGGCCTTATCAGCTGTTATACAGAAACATCAGCAAAAGCCATCAAAAGTAAAGGCTAATAAATAGAAAGAAAAAAGCAATCTCATATTATTTTACCCCTTTGAACAGAAAAAAAAAGTTTACAGCTGTTTCAAAGTGCTAAGTTATCTACTGAGACATATCAAGCCAAGCCTTTTATAAGTCTTTTAATTTAGGATGCATAACTAACAATACTTGCAAGTCACAGTGAGTGGCAGCAATTCACTTCAGCGGGGCTTCTCTTATGATTAAGAACTAATCAGCAGGCTCAGCTCTGATTCCTGCTACATGTTCCAGCCAAAGGAGTCAAGAGAGTAACAGACTGCTCTGGCACAATATACTTGTATAGCCAGATACCGTTTGGAGATCAGCATGGCAGGTTACCCGCTGTGAGGATTATACTTCCCCATATGAGTGGGCAATAACAGGGACAGAGAAAAGGAGAAAGTGAGATTTCAGCAGACTTGTCAGCCTATGATGGGTAGAATGAGAAAAAAAGGCCGTTCATTTAGTTGGATAACTTGTCATTAAAGTGACAGAGTCTAATTTTTTAAAAGGTCTGTACGCACCTGATCAACACACATCTTCAACATGCAGTGTCAGCACATGCTGAGACTGCCCTTTTTCTACTGAGGAAAAAACTCCCCTACATATCGTAACATCCCCAAAATACATCCTGAATATGAAGAGACTCAAATATATACACTTGGGAGTATACTGAATTCCAAATATTTCTGCTGTCTGAAAATATGTAAATTTTTTTCTAACTGTTATCAGTGGAAAAAAACAGGTCGTGAAAATTGCTTGTGGAATCTAAAACTTTTAAGAAACTGGCAAAGTTGTCAACCAAGGGATTAAAATGGATTAACCTCACAAGATTTCATCCTTCTCAGGTGTATGTGTTCATAGTTAGATATCACAGATTGTCTACTAATCAACTGACAGTAAAGCCAGAGAATACAGTAGCAGATTTTCCAAGACACGCGATTATCCTTGGCCACCTACCAGAGACAAGAATCAATCCCCTTTTTGTGTTAACTTTCCTTTCCTAGGAAAACAAGCTTCCCTTCAGTTCTCCTTCCCACATTGTTAATAAACATGGAAGGAATGTAGAGCAAGAAGTCTTTTAGAGTACCTCTATGCACGCACACAAACCCACAGGCACACACACACCCCCTTCATACTGGATTTCCACAGCATACATTGAATTCTACTGCAATAACTGAGCTGATACACTAGCAACCATTGACATTATAACTTCATGCATCTTAATTATTATCCCAGGCTTCTAGGAGATTGTCCAGCAGAGTACACCAGCAGAATAATGATTTATTGTAAGTAGACCCAAGTTAACAAGATGTTACCAAATTTGGAATATCACTCTTTCCTCTTGTGGGGTTTCTGGAGGAAAATGGACGTATAGTGAGCAATCTTAGACATTGTCTGACAGGATTCTGTTCTCATGTGAAAGCATGCTGCTTGGGACACTTATTATGAGAAAGCCTGCAAACTTGGACTCTGTACTGTGTGAAAGTATCTTGGGGAGGCAGACTCAAAGACAGTGTGTTTGTGCAGTGCCAAAATAAGGAGATAAGCGGCCTTGCCACCTGCAACAACAAGAACCTGACAGGAGAGTCAGAGGTGGAGATTGATGCCCTGTGGTCAGTGGGTCTTAGCAAATCATATGTAATGTTTAAGCGAGTGGACAATGCATGTAACCAATTGTAATTTGAGCTATGACATGGCACGTATGTAGAAAATGTATTTAAGTAGAGTGTGTGCTTAATAAAATTGACTTATTGCTGTATTCATAATGGATCGAGGGCTAAGTCCGAGACTTCTGCGTCACCTACATCCTCTCTGTATGAACCAAATCTTTTAGAAGTTTTTTTCATTAACAGAAATCATTTACTCAGTTATTTATACAGATGAACTTTGGCTATGCTCGCAGCTCATGTTTGGTTTACACACTCAATATTCAAAAACAAACCTGTTTTGAGATGACACAACACAGATGTTCCTGGAGATCTGAAATCCTCCCCAGAATCCTGTAAATACTTTTGCCAACAAACTACTTTAGTAGACTACTCACTGATAAAAGGTGCATGAATACAAGAGATACAAATGTAATTAGGATTTGGAGCAATTGTTCACGATATGACCACCAATCTCTTTATAACACACATCCAGCTCTTGCTAATAAGCCTGCGAAAAACTATCACAGTGAAGAGAAATGAAAACACCATTTTAAGTATTGCAAATGTATTGCTTGGAACTAAAACTCACATGGAACATGAGGTCAGCAGTGACTGCAGGATGAGAAAACTGTGAAAATGCTTCTTGGTCTACATGAGAAACAGCAGAGGTTTATGTAGTGAACCCTGAAACAGCAGAACTTCTACTGCTATTTGTCTATAGGGTTTGTTACCATGATTTCACCTACCCATTGTAAAGGCAACTCTTCTTTCAGTGCAAGTACACTAAAACGAGTTGCAGCTAGTTCTGAGTGCAGCTGTTGAAATCAAGTTCCTGTGCTCTAAACATACCTTATTAGACAAAGCAATGCCTTCCCTGTACATGTTGCCATTTTTATAGTGCATCTATAGAACTCTCTTATATTCTCAGCAGAATTTAAGTTTTCTTGGTTTACTGATATCCTTACTAAATTTTACTAGCAAGCAGAACTGAAATCTAAGTCTTTTCTAACAAGTGGCACAACATATAGGCTCATTTATTTTAAGACACATATTGCATGTATTTAAAAGAAAAGTGGAAAACACGAAAATATTCTGTCCCCCGCTCAGCCCCGAACAGATTGGTTGCTAGAAGAATTTAAAACCTTGTTAAGAGGAATTTATGTACGCAAAAAATACTCGTTGTGTGCAGTTTAATTAATCACCTACATAAAGCTCAGGGCCATCTGTTCAATATATGAGGAAGAAAAAAAGATGAGATGAGATGAGATGGCAGAAGACAAATTATTGTGTTAGTGCTTAAAAATACTTACTATGGCCATTACTATACAAAGAAACTTGTTAGTACTACTTCGAGAACATTTAGGAGAATATCCCCATACTTAAAAGAAAGAGTCACAGAGAATATAAATATTTTTAAGGAAGCAAATTCCTAAAGTAATAGGTTCTGTTGCATCTAAAATCAAGTTCTATTTCTATTTGAAATGCTGACAAAACTTTGAGTCCTAAATTCACCTTTGACATCACCTAAACACTGAACCCATGCCTACATTCTGGAACATGGAATGGGTAGGTATCACCACAAACTCTCTCTTGAAGCCTATATTTTCTTCCAGTTTGACAAATTCTTTGCAGGTAAGCAGAAAAGCACAAAAATCAGTCCAGGTAGATCCAAAGTACAAAATGCTATTAGATGAGAGTCCTGAATCCCACCTGAAATAGTATTTGACATGCATTTCACAAAGAGGTAACATTTGGATTATATAGTTGCATCCATTTTTGAAGGCTTCTGATCCCAGCAGCAAGCACAAACATATTACCTTAGGGATTTTTTGTGTGTGTGTTTGAGGAATAGAGCTACAGAAAACATAAGGAAACTGAGAATCCAGCCATATTTTACCTTCTTCCAAAATAGTTAGCTCATACTCTGAATAAAATTTGTCATTATGAATTAATTAATCCAAAATCCTATTAAAGGCTTGTTACCTAAACCACAGTTTCTCACAAACAACTGTATACTGCTAAATTGCTATTCCCATTACACTATCTGCTACTTCAAAGTACATACTATACTTTTTAAAAAAAGATTTTCCACCAAAGAAAAGGGAGTGCTTTACTGTACTTTGCTGGCAAAACTGTTAGTCAGTGTACATATTAATGTAATTGACATATTCAATGGATACTTGAAACAGCTCACAGCTGGCAGCTTGCCTAATGATTTTATTATTTTGTTGGGTTTTTTTGTTTTTTTTTCACATCTCAAGATGCCTTCTCAGAAAGAGTATTTTCTTTGTATGTGCATTTTTGTGGTTGAGAAACTAACAACTTGTAGTTTAAGTTTTCCATGCTAATTAATGACACTGATTTACATGACTACAGTACATTAAACAGACACATGTCAGGCTCTAATGCTGCTGAGCACTTAAAAGCTGTGATTCCCCCATCATTAGTACTGGATTTGCACACATCAGCTCAGTGATGGCAGGTAACGTGACAGACTTTCTAGCAAAATATCCTCTGCACATGATAGGGAATCAGTCAACCTACTGCTCATAGTGGGAAGTCAGACATCTCCTGATGCATTATTAGAAAATCAATGTGGCAGAGGGTATTTATTGCAGATCAATGCTTTTGTGCTGTGTGGTTGCAGTACCTGCCACTTGGAACCAGGAACCCAAAGGCCAAACTCCCTATACTGTTGAGCCACAGCCTGACTTCAGCTGAGAAAGCATTTCAACACTGAAAACCTCCCCTAACTTTGGTTTTGATATAATGCCACAAATGCATTGTTTACTTTAACCTTTTCTAATTTACTGGGGGTTTGTTTGTTTGATTTCAAGTCCTTTCTGACATCTGACTTTATTCCTTTCTCTTTTCTAAACAAATGGAATAAACTAGAGGTTTACCAAACCAGCTTGACAAGACATTTTCTCCTTAGAGCAGTTCTTGCCCATCTTGCAACAAGTTCATCCTAGTTTGGATTAGTCCTAACTCTTTATTAATTTTTTTTCTGCAAGATTTTAATACCTTTCACCTGAAAATAAACAAGGCTGAAAATATGGCAGTCATCTTCAAGCTTGTATTTTAGAAACAGGAATCAGAACTTGTGGGGTTTTTGTGATCTCTCTCTCCCCAGTAATGTCAAATTTCTTTTCTCTTAAGAGGCAGCTTGGGAAGAACAAAGTGTACAAAGTGAAGTACAAACCCAATATTTTATTTGGGTCTGATGATGTAATGCTACTGTGAATTACTCATTTTTTAAAAAGAAAAATTATCTTCAAAGAAATTTGAAGAAATTGAAGCATTTTAAATATTGTACTTCAAGCAAGATTTTTTTAAAAAAGCATTTGCCATTTCACAAATAAAACAGTATCTCTAAAAGCATGTAAACTAAATCTGGTGGTGTGTCACAAAAAGCTTACAAAAGTGTGTTTTTACAAGCTTGTATTTGAGACCAAACTAAACTTGACAGTTTCCTTTAAATTAAATTACTAAATCAGAGATGATAGTATGAATAACGTTTGGTTAAAAAATACCTTTCTCGTCCTCCAGAAATGTTCAAAATAAGAGAAAACAGAACTTATTCTGCAGCTAAATGAAACAGCATTTTCCCTATTGCTCCAATGTTTATGTGGAGCAGAGCACTTTACTAGGTTTATGTATCCCACCCTCACAGCCAATTCTAAATCTGTAGCTAGCAATTGGCTTTATTACTAAAACAATAAAGAGTCAGTTGATACAATATGAAAATACAGTTACATATACATTTACATGCTACTTACTAGGGGTATAAAGAACTTTGTGCAAGCATCTGGAGACTAGGCACCCTAAAGATGTCTGTGAGCTACTTGTCCAAAGCAGGCTTCAAGATACTTGGGGCAGATATGAAGCAATCTGAGGGAACAGGGACAGGTGCACCAAAGGCAGAGGGATTATCTCTCACCAAAAGGTCAGACAGCCCTACAGGATGAGAAAAGCCAGCCGAAGCCTTATTTCTGGTCTGCCAATGTGGCTCCCTGATGTGCACTAGGGCTGAGCCACTCATGATGCGAGGAGTCACCGGGGCATTGTTCTACATTGCTCCCTTCTGCCCATCTGGCTTTTCCTTGACTTTCTCTCATACTATACAGGCCATTCCCACTACATGAGTTAATTTATTCTTTTGTAATAACGTGCAAATGAAAAAGCCATACTTCAGAAGAAAATGGGAGGAAAAAACCCTAACTAAATCAACACTGGTTTAGAGTCAAGAACAAGAAACAAATTACTGATACAAAATTGCATAGCAGGATTTCTCACTATTTCTTCCTAAGCAAACACCTGCACAAACTCCTTCCTCAAAGCAAAATCAATTGAGTTGTGCTTATCTCACAATATAATTATCAATTAACGAGTTCTATGGCTTTATAAGCTTTATTATTAGTATGATATTTTCCACTGAATTAACTCCTTTCCTAATAATTAAATGTTTGTGTATGTCTCCGAGGCTATTAAAAAGATATACACAAAAGTAATTATGAGGACATTCACAATCCCTTTTACCTCAGAAGAGATAAGAGATTTTCTCAAGAAAATGTCTAAGTTCACCATTTCAGTGCTCAGAGTTTTTCAATTAAAAAAAGGAAATTATTACAGCTAAGTGGGCATTCCGGTTCTTGATGGTTTAGGATTTTAAAAAAATGTTAACCAGAAGAGAATAAAGTTCCTAAGATGACACGAAATACTGAAAAAGAGAACAGAGGATTTTTTTTTTTTAAGCCAGGTGTCATGACAACAGGAAAGCTAAAATCAATAGAATAACATAACGGGACAGAGTACTTCTTGACCTCAGTGCTGAGTTGAGAACATCAAATGAGTCATTCTTACAGGGAGCTCCTCTAAGCAAAGTCTGTGTCATTTCCTGATGCAGATGGACAACATTAATGATGTACTAGAAAGCTTGCTTATCAATATCTCAAGATGCCCCATTTCACTTTTGTGATATAAAGTGGGACTTTAATTCTTTTGGGTTTCATGTAACATTATCTGGCAGGCATAGCATTTGCTTATTATTAGGCCCTCAATAGTTGTTTTCAAGACAGGGAGGATGAAGTAAGTGAGACTGCCCAGAAATATTCATGTGGTCAAGATGGGGTTTTTCTCTTCCCTTTTTGCTTAATACATCCCTGGCTCTTTGTTAGCTCCAGCAGAGAAGTTAGTTGCCATTAATTGATGTCAGTGTTCTTGTCATCAGTCTGTATGGCAGAGCTGCAGAGCATGTGAGAGGAGGTCTTTTTTCCCAGCGCTTGTCTGTTCCTACAGGAACCCTGGGAGAGGTCACTTGCTCCTCTCGCTGATCAGACATTCTGCTACTTAGTTACAGCAAAGTCAGTGCAACTGCCATGGCAGTCATGTGACAATATAGTAGCTGACAGGCTGAAGATATCTTTTGGGAATAGGATTTGGACTTGCTCTTCTACAAAGACTGATTAATACAGGAAGTGAGGGTGGAAACAAATCCATTTTCAACAACTTTCTCCATTCTAAATCACTTACATGAAACCTGCTTGGCACTGGAAGACTCCTTTTGTTATAAATTGAGAGGATGGTGAACAGCTAGGCAAGTGTGATGACTTAACTGATCCTTGCTGTCCTACAAATCCCAAGTGATCTGTGGTGCTGGAAGTAGATTCTAATGGCTTCCTTTAGGAGACAAATCCTTTTTGTCTTAGAAAATCATGCAGCACCTTAGCAAAGGGGTCTTCATGACATGCAGTGATGAGTGAGTTGCTCAAGTCAGTCATCCCTCCGGGACGGTCATTTGGGGACGTATTCTGTTCTCAGTCTTTTCAGTAAACCATAGGCTATCTTCTCAAAATTTGCATTGAAATGGACACCTCAAAATATCTACTGATTTTTAACATATATCGCTTTCAGTTTTGTCCCCAAAATTAACTTACTCAATACACATTTATATTACATATTCTTATATTCTGGTGTCTTTTCCATAACAACTTGGTTTATTTAGCAATTATGGTACAATATATAATATATTGTATGAAATTCACTTTCACATTAAAATAGGGAAGTAAATACAAGTCTCTTATTAACAATCTAGCTATCAGAATGTTCCATCAAAAATAACTATACAAGCAACAACAGCTTTCAGTACCTAAAGCCCTCTCTTCAGTAATCTGTAAAAATATTTACTTTCCTAGCATTGTCACAATATGGTTTAATTATGAACATCCTTCATTCTGTAATTCTTTTGATTGAAGATACCATAGACTAACAGTCATACTAAACTATACTAACCCCCATTACAACAAGAAAGAAGCCATGCTGTATATCACCAGCCTTCAAGGACAAATCTTCAAGGCTTCTATCTGTCTTGCTTTGAGCCCTCAACTTATCATTCATAATGAACTTTTCTGCCAACAGGCACAACTGTCAAGAGGAGACAAATCATTGCATCAAGTGGCAATTTTTCACTTTCTTTGCTGTACTTTCCTTTCTGGCATACTCTTATAGGATATATATTTGCTATGGAAATGAATGTGTTATGTATTATCAGCCTTTGGTTTCTTCAAATCACACAATGAACTTTATTTTTTTGCTATTGCTTAACTACATTTTAACCACAGACCCAGATAAGCAGTTTCCTCCAGGTCAGCAAATGTATTGTGCTATAATAATTCTCAGACAATTTTTCCAATCACTTCACCCCACTTGCTTTACTTTTCCTTAATAATCTGTGTGGTTGCATAGTACAGGGAGATAATCTCCCAAATTCTTTGTTACTTTATTCTTAGACAGCTAAATTCTCACCACATGTTCTTCCTTTCTGCTGTTAGACTGATCTGTTGTCTGGCTACTCTTAGAAGGATCATTAAAGAATACATTTTACCTAACTCTTCCACAGGTGTGAGAGAGTTTAGGCAGCCTTAGCACAGTACAAGAGGATGCTCTTCTCTTTCACACAAGTGAGGCAGTGGCTGGGACACAGCTGTCCTTTTCAGCTCTTCAGAAATGCAAAGGTGCAATGGTGAAAGCCTCAAATGTCTGTCCAAAGTAATGGAGATGGAATGGTAGCGTCACAGAAATCTGAGGTACTAGTTGTTTGTGCTTACTTTTTATTCTTGACATTAACAGTGCTTTTAAGTGGTAATTTTTCGTTGTTGTAAAGATTAATAAATCAAGAAGTATAGCTAAGCAATCTAATCTTTCAAACACACTGGCCTATTATGCTTGCTGAGAAGACAAATAGGCAAATTGTTTCAGATTTTCCACACCAAAGGACTTACTGCTACCTTGCAATGAAGAAAAGCAAGAGAGAGAAATGAAGGAGTGAATCAGAAGAGAATTACATATATGATTTACTAACATATTCACAGCACATTTGCAGCCATTAAGGCAATCCTTCCTCCACAGGTACCCAGGAGATTACCGTAATGCTTCCACTGGGATTGTCAAGAGTGATTCCCTGTAGCTTCACAGGACTATTATGCTTCGACTGTTTGCATTCCTGTCTCTCTGTTCTGCACATAAACATAACTCTCATTACAGCCAAAGAGGTCACATGGGAGCAGCCAAAGGAGAGACAAAATGCAGAATATTGGTCAGATAAAATCAACTGTTCACTCCATGCTAGGCAGGAATTAATAATTTACAATTACTTAGTTGTTCAGAATCATTAATTTTAGATGATCATCTACACATAGGAAATATCAGCTGTCACCACATGAAGCTGATGCAGACATTTATTACTGAAAAAAATGAAAACTAAAAATGGAACCAATTAGGTGGTTCAGCCATGGTCTTTCCTGCTCCACCAATGAAACAGGAACAGAGACTAAGGACTTTCTTAAAACCAGCTGCAGCTGTGAGGGCCATGGTAGCTGGCCTGGATGATTGACTGTACTTGCACAAATACTCCGTGTGACCTCAACTGTTTCTCTGTGTCCCCTAAATCATGTCAGCCTCCATTACTAAATGACACCAAACTGTGATCTTGTTGTTGAAGTAAATATCACATTTATAACAATATCTCTGTTATACTTCTGGATCCAGAGGTTTCTGACATGTCCAATGCCATGGTAAATAGAGAAAACTGTACTGTGAGTGCTGTGTAAGGAGGGGCTGGTTTACCCACTGTTTCTGATTCCCTTTCTGTTATACTTGCAGATACTTGCATATAGATACATACTAGAGTCCAAATAAGTATCTACCCAATTATTACAAAAGCACTGGAAACATTTTATTTCACAGCAGACTTCCACAATGATCACATAAGTTACTAAAAGACATTCTTACTCAGACGTAAGCCCTTCAAAATGGGGTAATGTACAAGCTGAGATTTAGGGCACATATTGCTTTAGCTATTAAAAAAAGTGAAATTCAGGACTAAGAAAGCCAAGCAAATTATTCATTTCTCCTAAGTCCAATTCATAACCTGTATTTTCCAGGCAAAGAGTGTACATGGATCATAAATTAATTATTTTTATACACAGAAGGCAGGGGCTTTTAGGATATTTTTTTGCATGCTGTTGCTGGATGGAAAGCACATTTTTCAAAAGAAAAAACTAAATGTATAAAAACAGGCAGGATTTATTTATTGAAAGATCATAACTGGTCACAGTATGTAGCATTCATTTAGAAACTCCCCTGGGCTTGCTAAATTATATATAAGGTTAACAAGGCATGAAATATGTGAAAAACATAGGTGATATTTATCCTCAGAAGCTGAAAAAACCCACCTTATTCACAGTGCAGGAAGCCAAATTTACCATCAATATGGGCGGAGTAGTTCAATGGATGTTAGGTATTATATATAAAAGAGCAATCCATGCTTCATAAAAAACAGATGGATAAATGGTTTTGCTCCCTTGACCTGACAGGGTCAGAGCTGGTCACTTTCTAGAGTATGTTGTAAAAATTTATGAATACATTTTTTTTCCCCTCTCTCTCATATACACGCACACATACACAGAGGTCAAGAAGATGAGATGCCTTGAGCAGCAGTCACTTATGACATATTATCTGGGGAGATAACTAGAGACCTATGACCAGTTGTGGATGTTAACCTAAAGTAATTGACAGGCACATGGTTTACCAAAAAAAAAAACAACAAAAAAAACCCAAAAAAACTCCACACCAAAAAAACCCAGCCTATTTAATAGTCACAGAATACTCTCTAACAGATCAGTATTGTAATACTGATGTAAATACATTACATTGCAATTGCCAACGTAAACAGTAACTAGGCAGGAATTTAAAGTTCCAGATTAGGGTTGTGGTCATAAGGAGTCTTGTTTTGTTTTATTTTTTTTTAATTATGATTGTTTTCCTAGAAGTCACATGAGAAATACATCTTAAAAGAGATGAATTAAGTATGCTTATTCTTACTTGGCAGGAGTAACTGGTTGTCAGACATAGAGCCTTTCCCTTTTTGATGACTGGTAGGAACTAATTTCAGCCAAAAGTGAAATAAGCCACTGCTACCCACCAGTTTCTCAGTACTCTATGTGAAGCAAGGTAGTGCCTTTATTCTGTTTATTACAGTCAAATGCTGACAGTCAAGGAAAAGAAACCAAAACAGAAAACCAGCCAAGGAAGGTATCATTACTGCCACTTTTAAAAGAGATAATTTAGAGAAATTCCTGACTCTGCACATCAGATTTGTGCCATCATTCCAGAGCTGTCTTTACTTCCTCAGCTCGACAGATGCAGAAGCTACAGATGGGACATGACACACTTAGGGCATTTATTAGTAAAACTTAGTACTGTCAGAAAAGTCATAAAGCCTAAGGAGAGTACATTGTTGATATTCTACTTAAAAAAAAGAGGATTTTCATCACTGATGCATTGGCAGAGGGGTTGCAGCAAGCGTACAGTGAAGACCACACAGACTTCTTTTTAGGAATTAAATGGGGAAAGAGGTAGAACAGAAACCTCTCATCATATTAGTACCATGTAGAAGGACATTTTCTGCTTTGCATTCATGCCATCAACCCTTCAAAGAGTATAAACCCAGATGTTACAAGCAGAGAGTTTTGACACTATTAGCAACACAAGATCCAGCAGAAGGTTTTGGGTGCTGAGTGCCATTTAGGATAGACTCGATCCTGTCCCTGTGGTGTACAGTATGAGAAATACAACCTGGCTGGTTAGAAGACATTCATACTTAACAATACCTAAGAAAATTAAAAGGAATTTCTAGAGATCAGCAAGAGTTTCAAGATATAAAGCCAGTCTCAGTATTGGTAAGAAGTCTAAGAGCTTCTCTTAGATTCTTTCCATTGCATCTACCTTTTGAGAGTGCTTAAGGAGTTTATATGATCTCTTGAGCTAAACATTAAGGAACCTGCAATGCAGTTAAACATTACATCTTGCTCACAATGCAAAGCACATGGATCTTGATTTGTCTGATTTCAGTGAGCCCTAAATAAGACTCTTTTATGCACTCATTTAAAATAAAAAGCATACCAACCACTCCACCCCAGCAGCACCCTATACTGAGAAATCTGTACCATTTGGCTGCTTATGCTGCATCTGCTACTTATTTTGCTCTGATGCTCAGAAACTCACATTCCTTGAAAGCTTTGTGCACAAAATACTTTGCATCAATCATTTTCTCCTCCTATGCTACATTTCACAGATTACCTCCATGACAGAATTAGCATTCATCCCCAGACCCCCACACTGCACCACAGACTAAAGTTCCTACCTGCCCAACTCTGAAATAGCTTGACTTCAAATTCTGCTTTTCAATGTGGAAGAATTCTGTCAAGAGTTAAGGAATGGGGTTCTAAAAATTCTTTTCCACTTTTAGAAAATTAAATACGCATTTCTTTTCATGCTACAAACCCTGTTTTTTATTCTGATCAAATGTATTTCAATTATATTAAAATGCTTAGCATACTACTTTGTTACATATACCCCAGTGTAATTTTATAATATTTTGTTTACACAAAGAGGTTAAATTATTCTGTTGCAGGTCTGAAATATTTAAAAGTAGAACAACTTCCATGATTGCCTCCACTCACATGCCTTTTTCTTCTTTTTTGCCATCTCTCAGGGACTGCAATTGTTTTGAAGCAGTTATTTTGAAAAAATACTGTGGTGGGTTCAAGGGCTCCTCCCAGCCCCCCACACACAGCAGGTAAAGGAGAGACTGGATTGGAAGTTAAAAACTAAAAACTGCTTTAATAATAATAACAGATATAAATGANATTCCCTTTCATGTTAACTAGGGTTGATGTGAAAAATTTTTGAAGTTTTCCAACATGAGAAGTGCTACTGCATTTATTTGGACCTGCCAGTAAAGTGTTGCACCAAGGAAACAGAATTCTGACTGAGCAGTCCTGAACAACTTCTTAAACTACTTCCTGCAGAACAGAAGAAAATTTTAAAAGGCAAGCAAGTCAACTTCTGATAAGACACAAGCTTTCATTCATTAAGATAGCTGCATATAGACATATGCATCAAGACTAATTAAATGTATGGCTAATCATTAGTATTTTTAGATTTCAGTGCATTGCTTGCAAAGATCAAGGAACTGATTATTGAACAAAAACTACACCAAAAGGACATTTTCATTCTTGTTTTACTGGTGGAAAACTTTTTAATCAATGCAACATTAATGCCTTCTTATCATCAGATAGACTCCAGCTTCAGCTAACAGGTGGTCTGCAGTTGACTCTTTTGTAAACAGAAGCACAATTTTGCAGAAGTAATTTTTGTTAGAATCTATTAATTCTAACATTATCATTTGTCAGAGTCTGAAGACAAAGTGGAGGGAAAGATGTAAAAAAAGAAAAAAATTATTAGTGCTCCAGAAGGCTAAACATCATTTTAGAACAAAAACATTTCAAGAGCTCCAAAAGCTTTTGTTGCTCTTAAAGGATCAAATTATGCTTCTTGCTATACTACTGTAAACTTAAGGAGACAGTAAGCAGGTATCTGCCTCCATTAGAGTAAAGCTTAGCACCCCAACATGGAAAGAGACTAAAATAATATTCTTTTTGCTTTTGGAAAAAAAAAAGTGTATTTTGATATTCTGATTGCTCTGATCTCTCATACAGGAAAAACGTACTCACAAAATGCAGATGGAAACCTTTCACAGACAGCCACTGAGAAAAGTAATAACACCTTGGTATTAAAAATGACTTTCTTGACCTTTTATTTTCCAATAAACTCTTTTTCATGGATTGCCCTGCAATTTATCCAAGTCACAAAGATGTATTTTACAACTCTGTCTTATTTTGCTGAATGGGCATCAAATGTGTTAAAATACAGAAATCTTGTATTCAAAGATTTTCCAGGCAAGTAGGCAAATTTAACTAGAATACTGATTGCTGAGAAGGATTTCTACCTCTGCCTTAAGCATGTATTAGCTTCTTCTAATACCTTTCTTTCTATTACAAAAGATGTCCTTAAAAAGTGAAGTCCTGAATAAAGCGTAAGAGAATTTAAGGCTCTGGAGAGCCACAGCTGACCTGTGGGCAAACTGTTAGCAGGAGCTGTAATTCAGGTAGGGATCACGACTCCTATCTAAAGCACTTCCCGAGGTAGTCAGCCCTGAGGGGGTGAAAAACTGGAATAAGCTCTTCTGGATGAAGCTGCAGAAAAAGTAACGGCAGAAATATGGTCTCAGCCCAGTAAATCTCTTTCCCACACCTCCTTCCCTCCCTAAGGAAAAAAGGAAGAAACTCTCTTAGATCAAAGGCAAGTGGAGGACAGGAATTAAAACAATTAAATGGCATGCTAACAGTTTTATTTTGATATTTACTTTTGTGACACTATTACTAGGGACTGCCTATCAAAATATCTGTTTTATTTCTCACTGGAATAACAATCACAGTATTTCTGTGTACATCAATAGGTATTAGTGCTACCTTATTTTAATGAACATTTCCTGGATTCTTAAAAGCTCCACAGCAACTTTTAGGGAGCAAGTTTCTTCATATCAACTGTTATGTTACTCACAGGATTGTATCCAATTGCAGAAACATATCACTGTATCCAATCAAGCAAACAGAAACAAGCAAGTATAAATCTGGTCTACTATGGAGATGCCTTAGCATTTTCTAAATGAAAAAAAAAAATTTATTTAATCTCTCCTAAACAAAAGAACGATTCTTTTACTCTCCCCTTAGCAAGAGGAAGGTACAGGTAGGAAGAAGAGGGGCTGGTACTTGCCGTTTGATCTTGAGCAGGTCGCTTCATACCTCTGAGTTTCTCTTTCAGAGAAAAAAACGGCTCACACAACATTTCAAAGAATTCTGCCCCATGAAATCAACCAGATTTAAGAAGCCAGCATGTCCACACATAGCTGTCCCACCAGGTCTAGCAAAAGCAGCAACTCTGAAGGCAGAGAGTGAAGGCTGTCTCTACTCTCAACACCTGAGAGAGGCAAGTCCCAGGATACTGCAGTCATGCTTTCGCGGGATTTGCTGTACAGACAGTTGTTTGAGGTTAAACTTTCAGGTGACTGTGTATGAGTTCCAAATGCACCTCCACTGTGTGGGATTTGGCTGTGAGGGCTTGGAGTAAGCCCAGAGCCAGTGCAGCCCCAGGGAGCCACTGGCCCCGATAGCTCCCCGAGACACTTTTTATGTGTATGTAAATATGTCCAAAACCTATCATCACTTTCATATTTGAAATAATATTTCCATGGGACCTTCACATTTAAGGTAGCTGCAGAGGAATTCAGAAAATTCAAAAGGACATCAGGCTCTCTCTACCTGACCAGTGTTGAGCTATTAGTTCACAACAGTTTCAGATAATTTATTACCTGTATTTATTTTCTGTATGATTGGTAAAATTCCTTTGTCAGCCACTGTAAGACTCTGGTGGGCCAATCCCATATACAAAGGTTATAATCCTGGTTTATCACCTTGCTGCTGCTCCTTGCTTCCTCACTCATCCCATCCTATCCCACTCATCTCACTCCACCCTCTTAAGCCTTGTTTCTGGTTCTGATAGTCACACTATCTTCTGCTGATCTGATTCAAATCAATACTTGGCAGATAACCACTGCACGCACACACACAAAAAAAGTCAATGAATTTGTTCTTCTCTCACACCAGAAAAATAAATTTCTTCAGGGAATGGCCAACACATCTCAACAGAATGAATGTGTACAGCTCTTTCCTCTTTCAAGGCTGAAACTTGACATAAGGTAATAAATCACTTCTGAAGGACAAAGAGTTGGAATAGCTGTTCCTCCTATATATAATGTTGTGAGGGGCCTGTTTCCTTCTTTTTTTGTGTGTTTTTCCTAGGGAAACTATTAAAGTCATCAAAACCAACTTTGGAGGTCTTCTGGGAAAAGGCACTCCAGTCTGAAGGCACTCTTCAGAGCCCTTCACAGTTTGGACAACTCAAAGCTTCTGACATCTTGTGCTAGACCATCACCTTAGGGAATCTACTGCACAGCCTCCAGCTGATAAGGCATATATTGTTTTCTTCATATTGAATTCCTTTAAAACAAGAAGAGCCACGTAAAGCTTCCTTATGGGAGGGCTTTAAAGTTGATTAAGCCAGATAGCTTCAAAGGCTCTTTCTGAAAAATTACTTTTTTGTTCAGAAAGGGAGAAGGAAAAAATCCTACTTTAATTCTCCAAACCTATTAAGGAAACAAAGCTAACCTTCTTAAATATTCAATGGCAATGATACTCTCAAAACATTTTCATTTAAGTAGTTTCACTTCCTGAATCTAGCTATTATCATCCCACATAAACGTTACTTCAGCTTTAAGAAAACATTTTTTCCCCTTTTGTAATTAACAGTATTAGAGTATTATTATAAATTAAAGCCTATGTTGGGTCAGAGGTTAAAAATTTTATGATTATGTGCTGATTCTGAAGTGGGAAACCAGATTATTATTTTCAGTCAATTACAGGCTTTTTATGATCTTCAGCAAATTAACTGAAAAGCAAACAATAAGAATCCTTCAGCTTTTTCATTTCACTCTTTTGGGTCATATTAAGCTTTTGAGGACAGAAACAACCTCTTATTAATTCTTATTTAGAGCTTGATAGGGTGGGCATTCTTTCCACTGCTCTGTACACAATTCCTCATATTATCTCAATACCAACACAATGTAGTATCAACAGGGAAAAATCTCCTAAAAAGTTGTCTGCAGGAGGGCACTAGGAAAATTTTAAGAACTAACAAAGGAGGATCCTTTAAAAGTACACCTTTTAGTTCATTTATCAGGGATGCGTATGAAAGTAGCCTATTTTAAATAGAAAATACATTAGATACAAAGGTTAGTGTTTCACTTGCTGTTTGCATCATTTTAACATGAACAATCTGTCTTTGTTAAAGGCATGAAACATCATCAACCACAGGGTTTTCACTTCAGATCCAAGGTAGGCAAGGGACTACATTCTGGTCAATGTGTCCAGCCAGGACAATTTAACATGCAAAAGCACTGTTCATGGCTAGAATAAAGTGCAGATGGGCTTGGAAGTGAAAGATTTCTATTTGTAAATAGTTTGTAAAGAGTATGCAAAATGATGTGGTGTGTTTGTTAGAGCAATGAACTGTGACTTTGAAAAGTAAAAGCACTGCTGGAAGGCACCTACTTGGATAACAGAATATGGCTCAGTGGTACACAGTTTGGCTAAAGAACCGAACAATAAAAGTGCTACATACAAAAAGAAAGTACTCAAAAGCACAATTTGTTATTTGCCTACTCACAGCTACATAAATTTTTACCTACCTTCCTTTCATTTAGATGAAAGTGTCCCTCCTTTGTTTGTGGAGAAAGAATATCTATCCTGGCAAAGACTAGATAATTAATAGAAAGAGTACAGAATCTAATCTATGGAACTGTTAGAAGCATAATCTTCATGAGCACATGGGATATGGATCAGAAAAAGAAACCAATCTAAACATTCCCTTATTGTGTCCTGTAAATATCAGCAACAATAACACCACGCAGAAAGTTTTGAAATCTTTTACAAACCTTACTGGAAAAATTATTTGCAAAAAATGAATCTCAACTTCAAATTATTCAGTAGACTCTTTAAAAACTGGCATTTGCAAGGCAAGACTATAAAATCCCTAATTATATCTTCCCAGTTCTTGAGTTAAAGCCAAATTATGTCTTTTGTTGCACAGACAGTTCTTTCAAAAAAAACATACAGCATCATTTAACTGCTACAATTACTTGAACTTACTTCAGTACTAACAGCTTCATCACAACAGGAAAAAAAACCCTCTATATGCTAGGAGGCTTGTAAAAATATGTATCTTTACCACCTATGTGATGCTGACATTGAATTCTCACCTCACAAGCAATTGCTTCTTTTACAGTAAAACAACAGGAGACTCTTCTAAGTGTACTTCATCAGATAGCTGATTAGCAAAATTTGGTTTAAAAAAAACAGCACATAAGGTTTGTATTAACTGGACACGGTGCAGTTCACGCAAAATCACAGCACGTTAGGAGTTGGAAGGGACCTCAAAAGATCATCTAGTCCAACACCCCTGCCACAGCAGGATTCCCTAGACCAGGTCACACAGAAGCGTGTCCAGCCAGGTTTTGAATCCAGAGAAGGAGACTTCCCAGCCTTTCTGAGCAGTCTGTGCCAGTGCTCTGGCACCTGAACTGGGAAAAAATTTTTTCTTGTATTCACATGGAACCAGTTCAGTTCATCAGAAATAAGATTCTCATCAATAACTTCATCTGTCACCCAGAATCTCAGAAAAAAACCCAAAAGGAAGTAGTGTAGCCATAGCAGAAGTTGCATAATGTCTATTTGGAAGTTATTATTACAAATGACACTCCATCTGTTTGAGAACAATATACTCTTACTGAATTCTCATAAAGAAAAATCCTGACTTTATCTGTGGTCTCTTACCCTCCATTTAAGAAGAGTGAGGCACAACAAAAGTGATTACTGAAGAGGCATAATTTCAAGCACACACACAAACTCAAAACTTCATTTCTCTCCACTGCTTCATTTCTGTCATCTGTCAGTATGAGAGAGCCACTCCTCAATGGGGCTGAGAGCATCTTTGTACATTATGGGCTTCTCTGAGGTGCAGTCAGCAGAGGTGACTTCTCAGTGGAGTCATTACTCTTTTAGAATTGAAATAAAGCATACTTGCTGTTCCCATTGCATCAGGGAGACAACAGCCCCAACTTGCTGTCACTTTTCATTCTTGTTGGTTGCTTCTGTTTAAAAATGTTTTCTTGCCACCCTCTCAACAGACCAGCATAGCTTCAATTCCAATGAACAGTGGAGGAAACGAAACAAGACACTTGCCTAATGTGCAAGATTTCGGCCACCATCAGAATGATAAAACCAGAACAAAGTAGTTTCTCTGAAAACAGCCTACTCCCCAAGTCTGGCAGTAGAAGTGCTCCAAAATAACAAAGAATACTAATAATAAAAGCAAACAAACAAAACAAGCTAGAAGAGAGTCACCATCAAAATGCTCATAGAATCTATTCCCTTATTTCTAGTCTGAGACAAACATATTTCCCTTTCAGAATTATTACATAGCATATTAAATCCATCTACAATTTTAGTCACAGGTGCAATAAGAATCAGCAACAACCCCATCACTTTAATCAAAGGCAGGTTATTTCTACTAAAGCTCATCTGAAAACAGAGATTGCTATAAGAAACACTGCTTTTATCACACAACATACAGATGCTTCTGAATTGTTTTTTGGTAATTGTCAGATAACCTCATGTGTCTTATATACCAGAATGTGAGCTCTGACTTAGCCTCTAACTTTAACTGTTGCCATTTATGCCCAAAAACAAACAAACAAAAAACCAACAACAACAGAAAGAAATAATCAGAATCTGGCAGCTTGAAGATGGCCAAGTCTTTGCACTGGGGAAACTTCACTGCAGCCATGGGAAGGAAAGGCACCTACAACAAAGGGAATATGGTGCTGTCTGAAGTCAAACATAAAGCAGCGCGGGAGCTGAAGGAATTGGTTTGTTTCTGGTAACACAAAGCAGTTTGGGCATTGTCCCGCTTCTTAAGTCTACAAATATTCACTGGAAATACCTCTCTTAAGAAGCTCTGAACTGTTCTTTTTTTTTAACTGCTTCTAAGGGAGACAAATATTACTGCTGCAGAACCAGTCCTAACTTGAAATTTTGAGTACAAAGAGAAGATTAAAATTACTAAGTTAAAAATAATGTTACATGTAGCAGATCCTTAAGAAAACAGACACATGTGACTTAACAGAAATGTGTGAAAACTGGCAGTACACATTTAGATGCCTCACATCTATAAACACTGCAAAAAAATGATAGGAGGGAAAAGTGTAGTGCATTGGCTCAAGGACTGGAATGTAACAATTTACTTCTAAAGATCATGCAGTCTGTGAAAATTATGCTGATGAGAAAAAAAAATGGAAAGAAAAACTGAGATGCTGGGTTATTTACCAAAATGCTAGGAGACTCCATGAACTGTTAAATCACAGGAAAGAATATAGACATTCTGCAGACAAAGATTTTGAAATTATATACATATGTGTTTTGGAAACATTCAATACTACTAATCGTTATTTATTATTCATCATACTGTGGTTCTAAATATTTGCTTAGCACACCTCCTGTAGCAACTTTTAGTGTCTGTATATATTCACCATAATACTGTAAAATCATTTAGCTTACTGTATGAAATATGTATTTAGCAGTTATTTTTCATAAATTTTGAAATTACAGTTGCTGTTGAAGAGTCATCATTTAATAACCATGACAACCAAGTTACCTGAGAAAGTTCAGTTATTTTACTGTATAATGAAATCATACTGCCATTATGGATGCTGGCAAATATCAAACCTAATATGTAAATCTTAGATTGACCCAGCCAAATACATTAATGGTAAAACTCTGAGATAAACAGAAATCCATATAACAAAAGTATAAAATCAACATAATTTTCCCTTGGTGAGAAAAGAGGTACTCCCAGGTCATTTGAGTATTTGAGGGAGGTCTCTGACCATGTAAGCTGCCATAAATTTAATCTAGAGCCAACTGAGATTCCAGTCTGGTGACAACTATCACAGACTTCCTTTACAGTGATGCTCCTATTTCTTCCTCACGACAACTCCAAATTTAAGAGGCCTTTGAACAACAGTTACAAATAACCCTCTCCCAGTATAGCTATTTTTTCCTTATTTTCTAAGCTGAAGTAAGCTGAGATGCTTAACGAAAACAGCAAAAAGTTTTATGCTGAAATGTGTTTTACCTTGCTAAAGAAAACTACACACACATATACAGACGTACATGTATTCTTTCCTTCAAGCACATCTCCTCAAGACTTTACATCCCACCCAGTATGAGAATTCTCTCTGAACTCCCAAGATCTCTTTACGTTTACAATTGTAGCATGCATTGAACAAAGAGACGATTGAAGACCACAGCTTTTCTTTGAACTAGCATCCATTTTAAGTTTTACATACAGTTTGATGAAAATGGCTGTAATCTCTCAAGGATTTTGGAAAGTGTCAGGGGCATCCTTCTGGGTCTAGTGTTATTCAATATTCTCAGTAGCATCGCAGATGATGGAACAGAAAGTAAATTTATTAAAATTTACAATGAGTTGGAAATAGTGCTGGAGATGATTGTTGCCATATATCACATGCCAATCCAACAGCCAGTTTGGGTTTTTTCCATCTGGTGAATTCTCTTCCTTAACACGCACATATGCATTTCAAGAAATCACCTGTCCTGACTATGAACAACTCTGAAACCAGCAAAAAGTACAGCCACTTGACCACATCACACACTGCAATTTGCATGTCAGGGATAACTCTTTACATATTTTTCTGTTTGACCATCTTTTTAATACAGAGTCGTGTATTGCTTTGAACCTCTTGGATTCTCCTGAAACAAATGCTAGTGGTGCAAGACAAGAGATGTAGCTCTGGTTTCAGAAGAGGTTAGAAGTCCGTATCATATCTAGGAGCTGCTGGTACTAGCATATTGCCCTCTTGATTCTATTCTTTTTATCCGCTCAGTCCAATGGACATATTATTCTAAAGTCTGTGGATATTTGATCAGGTCTGTAAATCCATTTGGTGGATAAAGATCCTAGAAATATAGCAAATAAGATAACAATTTCGGGGAGAAAAAAAGATGTAACAATTATTTCCTGCGAAGAGCACTTCACTAAATAGATGGAAGTGCAATAATTAAGATGAAATTAGGCATTTGAAAATTATACTGAGTAGCAAGAAAAGTTCACAAAGCTCTTCCATGAAGAGTCATTTCTAGGCCTATTTACAGCAACAGATCCAAGGATATTTGCTGGACTTGGTTACTGTTCCAAGCAGTAAGTTTCTTCAGTTAGAAGTCTCAATCTTGTTTTAGGTTTCCAATGAAAACTGAAATTAAAATTCCCAATTAGCCCCAGCTGCATTACTCTGTAAATTATCCATTTTTGACATACAGAGTGAACTCTGGCCCATCAGAGCTTCCAGCTGCTATGTGTGACCTAGCACACTGCCCCAATGCTCTCTGCTCAGGAAGGAGCATGATCATGTAATCTTATAAACTTGATGCTACAGCTCTGCCAGGCCAAGCTGGCCCAATACGTGGCCAGACCAAGTGTTTTTGCATCATAGCCCAAAAAACAGGAACACCTCTCTGAGTCAGCACCCTGCCATCCCCAGGGACCCTGCAGCCAGGAAGGTGAGGAGTCAAGTGCAGTACCATGCAAATCTGCCTAAGAGCTCCTACTGTGAACTATGGGAGAAGATGGGGCAGACAGTGCTTGTCTGGACCCAAGAGGAGATAGCAACTGAATGACAATTGAATTACTACTGGCAGGCAATATTTTTAATTGCCTTAAATCTCCTAGAATTGCTGCCTTATGTAGGTTTCTCTGCTATCCAGGGAATCCTGTCTTTGTACCTAATGTAATGGAAAGCAGACATGTATGAAATAGGTATTTTTCATAGCCTTCTCACTAAAATCATAATTCTCAATTCACAAAATGTAGATTATTAGGACAATTGAGCACTCAGTCAAATTNTTCTGTTCCCGAGAATACGAATCAAACCCCGCGCCGGTCTCAGACCGGCTCGTGACACCAGGGAATCCTGTCTTTGTACCTAATGTAATGGAAAGCAGACATGTATGAAATAGGTATTTTTCATAGCCTTCTCACTAAAATCATAATTCTCAATTCACAAAATGTAGATTATTAGGACAATTGAGCACTCAGTCAAATTGAACTACACTGAGTCATTGAAAACCAAGCCCTTAATTATCTGCTAAATGTTGGAAATTTTCCTTTAGACAAGCAGATCTTTAGCTGCACAAACAAGTGTAATGTAGGAACTGGGTCAACCAAAATAATTCTACATGTTGCCGGTTTCTAAAAAGTAGTAATACGGATATGAGGTTATGTATGTTTAGGTTAAGGCAGAGTGACAGAACAGAATCTGGAACAATATTTTAAATAACTAGGGCAAACGAAAGTTTTAAAAGTAAGCTCTTTTATTCATAAGCATATTCATCTTTTAAATTTTTTTCTGAAATAAAAACAGTCCCTACGTCTTTGTCCTTTTTAATCAAATAGAGAAATTAAATCAGAGGCACTAATGAGGAATATATCAGCAGATATGCCCTTAAGCCTGTTACATAATACTTTCTGATTAGAGCCCCAACAACACTTAACAGATTGAGATATATAATCATTTTTTCAATTTGCTATTACTGAAATGTGTTATTTTCATTTCAATAAATGAATTTACTATCTAAAAATTAGAATGAAAATCAGAGCTCAATTACACTCCTAGGACTACAGAAAATGATAAGTGTACAGTGTTAACTCTCCATATTTGTGTATTTCCTGTTCAAATATATTAGTTATTTTTTCTCAGAAAGGTCTGAATAGATTTTGAGAATTCATGGGGAGAGGAAAAAGATGCAGATTATTAAGATAGGAGAAGATAGCTTTTGGGAGCAAAGAACATCTTTGAAAATCACAGTATATCCACTTTTTGTTCAACTTGTTAGAAACAGAAGTCTCATTTATAAACACAAAATAATATGCTATAGTAAATTATCTTAGATTGAATCTGATACTTTTCTGTAGCTCTATTTGCATCTTATTTTTGAATATCCAAAGAGATCTTACCAAACCCGGCTGGACACGCTTCTGTGTGACCTGGTCTAGGGAATCCTGCTGTGGCAGGGGGGTTGGACTAGATGATCTTTCAAGGTCTCTTCCAACTCCTAATATTCAGTGATTCTGTGTAAGGAAAAAACCTCCTGTATTTGAAACATTTATATTTAACTTTTCCAGTAATTATCAATCATACAATGGAGTTATTTGGTTTGAAAATATGTTTATAAAATATTGTTCTACCTCTAGGGTAAAAAAAGGAAAATTCTGAGTTAGCTGTATGGAATATAAGCAGAAACAAATATACTTCTGGTATGAAGTATGGCTTATAAATCCATAGCATTCTGACTTCCTTATTAATCAGCTACTCTAAGAAAACACTACTCCACAGTGCACCATTAAATAGCTTCATCATAGTATGGATACTGCAAATAAATCCGTTGTGAAAATTAAGTGCTGAATGTTAATTAGTTAATAGGTTAATTAAAATTTTTAGTTGATGAACCTTTAGTTAATTTTCACTATGTTTTGCAAAAGATTGACCTTCAGCATTTCATACATAAAAAAACCATTTCTTACAAGAGCCTTTACTTTATGGGTTTTGATAATTTGTCCTCCAGTGAAAATGTAAATACTTTAGCCAGGAGGCTAAGTAAAACTACAGCTTTTGAACTTCAAAATGTTTACCTTTTTAATTCTGCAGCTGAAAGGAAAATATTCTGGGCAAAAAAATCTAGACAAAAGAGATCCTCTACATTGACATGATCTACACTGATACAAAGAAGAAAATCTAGCCTACTGCTTTTATGCTGTACAAAACTTTTAGAGATATAATATCTAAATGTGCACAACCACCTTATTACCTCCACTAAGACAAAGATGTTAGGATATATTTGGGGAGGGGAAATTTTTCTCTCCAAAATTCCCTCCCAGTGCTCATAAAGCAGTGTGCAAAGAGCTAGCATACCCAGCAAACCTGCTTGCTTTGTGAGTGCCTTGCACAGATTTATCCCTCTCAGGATATGGAGTTTCAGATGCCAGGCAACAGGATCCAGGTACAGCCATCTGTTTGCTGTTGCATTTGGCCCTCACTTGTTTCCTTTTCTTTTTTTCAGTCCAGGCCTTGCCTGATGAAAAGTTTTCTGACCCTCCCTTCCTCTGGAAGGCTTGGCATCAGATACAGAGAAGGGAACACAAAGGAACACATGCAGTAGCCTTACTGTGGCTTCGTTTTGGTTCCAGCATGCAGCTGCTGGCCGGATGATACTTTATGGGCCACACATTAGGCAAACAGCATGGATGCAGTCCACAAGTGTACAATTAAAATGATCTCTTTGTAGGAGAACTAACAGCTAAGTCCAGCTACCATCTCAGTCCTGTACTTAGGCTGACCTCAGTGCTCCCTAGCAACAGTTCCTTCACAGAACTTCCACACCTCTCCACAACCTGCATGCACGGTGCCATAACTGGCACTTCCTCACTTCTTTCTTTGCCCAAGATTTTTCCTTCAAAGCCAAAAGAGTAGGTGCTGAAGTACAGGACAGCTGGTCCGCATGTCTATTGTCACACTGAGCCAAAACTGCCTTTTCCACAAATCTTTCCAAGCAAACAATTGAAGGGACTGGTAAATCCACTGGCATTGCTATCCACTGGGATACAATTAAATTATGCTGAAAAAGACACAGTGCATTTCCCAAACAAAAGGGATGTTTTCCTTACCCATGTGTCTGACACCTTCAAGGGCTACAGAACCCAGCATAGTACTAGGATTCCTTTCATCTCCCAGGGAAGAATTCCTGTGTAAAACAGGATGTAACACTAAGTACCCAACTTACAGTAAACTCATAAACTAGAAAAATACACTCCTGTGTGGCTAATCCTCTAACTATCTCAAATACAGCTTCCCTAGAACAAATTTTTTAAAATGGCTTCTGTATAAGTTCCAGGGTACATCCTCATAAGGAGACAGTAACAGGACTGGAACAAACTACCTGCAACCGAGCTCTGATAAAACCAGGCTTTGGCTGTGACCCTGCAAAGAATGACATGTGTGTGCCACTGAACAAGTCACTTTCAGTCTATGGCATCATTCAAAGACTGAAGCATTTCCAAAGTCCAGAAATTAAAGTATATAGAGAAAACCAAAGGGATCTGTCTCCTGCCACCTTAATAACAGTTAAAAAAAGAGGTAATGTAAAAAAATATATCAGAACATGAAATTGTACAGTAATTGTTCCAGTACAGTAAGTAGAAAAATTGGGCTTGAAGTGTTTTGAATGGTGATTCAAACACTACATGCAACTCTGATTGCTACATTCTTTTTCATCAAAGTGGCTGACCCCCAAAGGTGACCCTTAACATGAGAAGGAAATCTATTGCTTCCAAAGTGAGAAGCGCTGAAGGACAATACATGGAGCCAAAGCAAGCTGCAAGGCAATTGCTACCCTTCGACAATCAGCTTCTATATAAATGCTTATACGTGGTAACAAAGTCGAAAGCACTTTTTGCACCTGCTTTGTAAGCAGACAACCAGCTTGGCTAGAAGATGAAACTTCTAACAAAAAAGCTGCCATGAAATTTTTAAGTGTCAGATTGTAAATGTAAAATGTACCTCAAAGACAACAACTACGATGTACTGAAACTGTCTGTGGGAGATTGCAAGGAAAGGGAGAAATGCTCCCATGCACACTCCCATGTGCACCAGCAGAGTTGTCAGCTGAGATTCTCTGGAGGTGGTGGTGCTCAAAAGGACCTCCTGGCACAAGATTGCCAATAAAATGGTTAAGTGCAATGATTAAAAGATAGCTAAAGATGTTTCTTGATGCTTAGATAAGTATTTACTGCCTTCCTAATGCGCCTTCAAAGAATCCTTATAAATGGCAGACTCTCTGATTACAATCAAAGAAAAAAAATCCCTATATTAGTACAGGTATAATTTGGAAACCATTATTTGTTCTTCCATGGTTCAGTAATAATATTGTTTTATACATCGTGCATTTGAAATCCTCTCCAAATATGCTTAGCAATTTTCTGCCTAGGGCATTAGAATACATGGCTTAATAAAACCAAATGAACAGAGCCCAAGTGGTAATCTTTAAAAAGCAGGTGATATACTATTACTAGATCTGGATCCAGATTTATTACACAGAATAAAATTTATTACATTGAAGTTTGGATGAGGCCACTGAAATAAGATATAAAGTAAAAATCATTCTTAGTACTTTTACAAAATATCCTCAGACTCATGGGAAGACAACATTTTGTTTGCATTTGAATTCATCCATTTTTGGCTGTAGGGAAGATAGATAGCAGGAGGAGATTACAGACACTTCAGGAGCATCAGAGCTAACAGTCTACACTAGAAAAGATGCTTTAAAAATGCTGTGAAAAAAAAGTTGCGTAGTAAGGTAGTCACTACTAAGCAGACCAAGAAAAAACTGAAAACTGTGACTCAGTTTTTGATGTTCTACATTATAAGATAACACAAAATAAAAAGTCTACTTTGTGGAGGGCTTTAGCAAGTAAGAGGCAGCAGGTTGGCCCTGTCCTGGAGTGACTGAAATGAGAAATGGAAGTAAAAGGAGGAACCTGACATACTGGTGTGGGTTCTGGTTAATATCAGAAGAAACTGATGAAATTAACTGATGCCATGGAGATCTGCACATTCTGCAGAACACAGAAATGCAGTAAGAAAGGCCATCAGGATTGGGGCATTTTTTCTTACCTTAAAATGATAATATTTTTACAGAATTTTTGATAGTCTTCATTCTAAAACACTACATGAGATGACTATTTTTTAAAAATGAAAACTTACCTTTCTTCAAGGAAAATCTATTAATGAGTCAGCTACCAGCTAAAGTAGACTGACTCTGTGACCTATACCATCAAATATGCCAGTGGCATACTCTGATGCTGGCACTTCTTAACTTGATTCTTGACTTAAATACCCTTTCAACATACTCATTAGTGAAATTTTCTAATTAAAAAATACAACAGCTAAAAGACATCCTCTCCT
Source organism: Galbula dea (assembly GCA_013399015.1). Lineage (NCBI taxonomy): Eukaryota > Metazoa > Chordata > Aves > Piciformes > Galbulidae > Galbula > Galbula dea. The sequence goes on from VWZX01002966.1 coordinate 890,431, forward strand.
ACACAAGTCACATGGAACCAACCTGAACACCTACACAGTTCATTAGCTGAACTGGCAATTTCAGATCCCAGAGCAGTTCTCTACAACTTCTGCTAATTGAAAAACTTGTAAGAGAATCATGCTGTTATCTTTTTTATACACCTGTCACAAAAGGCAGAGTATAATTTATTCTATGGAAATAAAGTTTTTGCTGCCTAGAAAACATCAGAAATCCAGATACTTGGAAAAATTTGGCCATTTTTAAGTACCGCAGATAAAAGTGTTGCTGTAAGACAACTGCACAGTAACCCCTGCACACAATCATCTTTGAAGCTATGATGACCATTAGGACTTGTAAAGTGTTCTTGTAGAGTAGCATATAGCTTTGGATTCTCAATTGGGCTTAAGTAGGATTTAGGTCTTGAGCTTATCAAATGAAAGCAATTACAGCCTTAAAAATGTGTAAATGTAGCCATTTGAAAACTCTCATGTAAAATGGAACTGCTAATGAACTGAAACTGATTTATAGCTCATCAAGAACTGATCAGAAGCTTTCAGGATCTGACGTTTCAATTACAAAGCTTCCATGTTATCAAACTGCACAATTAGATCTTAAGCTAAATCCATGTGTGTCACACAGAGAAACCTAGAAGTGGAGTTACTTATTCCCTGATGGCCACAAAACTCCTCCAAGAACTAAAGTCATCAGCAATGTTGAGTATTTTACTGCTAGTGTATCCTCACAAACCTTCTATTTTGTTTAGTGAGATATGCTCAGAAAGCTACTGCAGTAATTCTTCTATTCATCTTTGTCCTGCTGCAGTGAAATATGCATCCTTCATGACAATTACAGTGTCTCTCGTTAGGTAGATGCACTTGGTATTTTGGAGACTTGTCCAGAGACACTAGAAGACATATTCTAAACACAAGAGTAACAATTAGATTAAGCACCAGTAACTCTTCTTTAGATTATAGTGAGGCTTAAAAGGTCTGTTTGATATGCCATACACTATTCTTCAAAGCCTACCAGGAAAAAAAAAAAAAAAAAAAAGGATTTTCCAAGGATTAAAAGTTACTTTGGCCTCAACTTCATTTTTGTTTCATTCCTTGCATGCACTTTGACTTAAAAACAAGATGTGTGGCCAGCAAAATAAAGAAAAGCCAGAATCAGTCATATAGGATCCTCGACTATTATTTCACTTCAAGTCTTTTGAAAATATGTAGTGCTTAGCTCATAAGAAATGTGACATTTCTCTTAAATATAACGATACATGAACATCTGTACAACTTCATAGCTGACAGAACAACCAGCTAAATAAAAAAAAAGGTATTCCTCTTATTAAATAAGGGTTTGCTTAGATCAAAATATTAATGTGAAAAATACATCTCCTGTTAGGAAAATACCCTACTGGCCCTGTAAATTCAGATGACACTGACTGTAACTGTCAGTAAAGGGTCTAAAACCAAGCATACTCTTCTTTATCACAGTAAACCATGAAATTTGAATCACCTGGCTTTTACTCTATCTTCCTATACTTCATTCAGATGTATTGTGAAAATAAATTCTATTCCCTGATGTGAATTACCCTTGCCCATCCAACATTTCAAATCTATATAGCTTAATCTATACACTAATGGACTCCTAATTTTCTGGGGTAGTCAACCACACAAAGCACTAATGCAAATCATTAAAAGAAGTGAAAAATCTAAACAAAGATATAACAATTAGTTCTGCACAAGCAATAGCTCTACCAGAAATGTATGAAAAAATATTTATGGTATTGTTTTTTCAAGAAAGGTGTAATTGAAATAACTAATTCTTCCACCAGTTTATTTTATGGCTGTCACATCTTTAACGTTTTAAAGAAAGTCTCTAAATCAATTTATTTCTTTTTTTTGTTTGTTTCTCTTACCCAGAATTTAGGTGGATTATTCAGTCAGTCATTTGGCTTTGCTTTATTCCTACTTAGTGCCTCTGAAGTTCATTTCCAGTCATGCTTTACTTATCCTCTGAGACAGAATTTCATTATAATATCCTATACTGTTAGAGAGACTTCATCTAGGCATAATACCAGACTTTACAAGAAAGATGTAGTATTGCATTATAACATATCAGTCCACTCTTTGCTCAAGTGCCATATTAGAGATCTAAGAGTGACTTCTGTAAACTGCTATTACTGGCTTCTCTGTTAATAAGAAGCTGGAATTTGTCAGTAGCTAATTAGCCCACAAATACATGTCTGCCTCTTCTCAGCCACCCTCACACAACTGCTCAAACAGAAATACCACCACAGCAGGAGATTTGTCTGCGTGATCACCGGTTAATACGTGTGGCATCAGTTAAGATTTTTTTTAATGGGAGGTCATGAGGAACACAGTTAATGTTATGTGAATAAGATCACTGTCATATCTAAGGCTGTATGGTAATAGGGTAGCTTAAAGCTACTGCTAAATCACAGAACAAAGAATGAACAAGAAGAGTATCAATATGCATAAAATGTAATTTTACTTGGAACAGAAAATGTGGGTTTGATTAATTTTAACATTGTAGAATATGCAGTAAAAAATGTCTGGAGTTTTCCATTTACCAGCTAAAATCCCAGGACATGAAGTACTTCCACTTTGTTTTGTTGCCTTTTTTTTTTTTTTAAATAGTGGTTTGTTTTGGTTTTTTTACAAATGTGTGGATTCATCATCCCTGGCTGTTTTGTAACATTCACACCAGCTGAAAAATACTGCATTAGCTACAACCTCTGGCAATCAAAGTTTTTTATTTTTCATAAACAATTCTAGATAACTCATGAAACGTTAACTCCAGCAAAAAAATGAAACACTTTCTTTTTCATTGCATTGCTCTGAAGCTTTCATGGTCTAGAAAGCACCATTAAGGCATGCATATGACTTAGCACCAAACAATCTGAATTGCTTTGTTTTCTTCCCCCCATGCTTAATGTATATCCTAGATACAATTCTGGTGAAACACAGCATCAATTCCACAAATACAGGACTTCCATACAAGAAGATTACTTCACAGACTTTTAAATTTGTAAAATAAAGTATGTTTCCTCAAAAAAAAGAGAATCCCTTTTTTCCTGAGAGACATTTCTCTAATCATCCAAGTAAATAACAAAACTAACAAAAAACAGGGAAAAATATTCCCAAAATAAAAACAAAAGACTGTTTAGGGTATTTTTGGATTGGTTTGTTTTGTTTGGTTGTTTTTTTTTTTAAAATCAATTTAGTACAAAATTGTGACATTAATGCCCTTCTAGTTTGTTCAGATAGTCCAAGAATATCCTGTAAATATACTTTATTATGCACAGTATGCTTTTAATTATTTGCACTAGACAAAGTGTTTGAAATGAAAAGTGTTTGAAAAGAATAAACTAATAATCATGACTCATCTTGGTGAAAATAGTACAGGCAAGATGCTGAACTTGAAGATTTGTTTAGATGCTGAACTATAAATAATGCACATTTCCCATTATATCAGTATCCAAAGTGAGGAAAATTTATCTTGAATACAAAACACTGTCAGAATTCTGCTTTTTTATTGTTGTTGGAGGAAAGTGGAGGATTTCTCAACTTCATAAAAAAAATTCCCTTCTGTTTTGTGAAGTCTGGACCTTGGCCAGCAAGAAATACCAAGTAGAAGCTAGGGTTTTTCTGTGCTGGTCAGTCTCTCGTCCTCATATGATGAATTTCCAGGTCTCAGCTGCATTCATGTCAAGGTAACAATCAAGAAACACCACCATCACATAATTAACAGGCAAGTTGGCTGGCAGTCTCTCAGGAGACACAACAGAATGTGAATGAGCCTTGTAGTTAGGCAATAGTTTTACTCAGGAAAGATTTTATTATTAAATGGGTTTGGTGAAGTGTAACAGTAAAGCTGATGCCACTGTTAACTGCCTTCAAATGTGTGTGTTGGTATGTGTTTCAGCAGATACTTCAAAGACTCTACAAGCACAGATTTCTTTTTCTATAAAGAAAAAAAAAGACAAAAAAAGCACATAATTGACTTACACAGCTACACACTAACATCCAGGTCTTAAGTCTATATTTAATCAAATATTTGGTCTTAATAATGTAGTCTTGCAAGATTTCACCAAAAATATAATTTCCAAACAGCACTCGGAAAAAAGAAAGAATGTGCTGAAATGTAAAAATAAAAGTGTCTGCTGTTTCCTTCACAGTCCTTTCATTCACCTCCTTGGTTAAAGTTCTTTCAGTGCCTGTTAATTAATTGCTGTGATTGAGGTCAAGTTTGAAGATGATGTGAGGTTAATTTTAGACTCTCTTGAGCGCAGACTGAGAAACTCATTACTGTTACTGGCTCTTGAGTGTCAAGTTAGGTAGACCTATAATATCTCAGCGTCTCAGTGATATTGACCTTTCTGTAAAGAAGTACTGCCTTGACCTATGTCATAGAGGTCTACTCCTAGTATCTTTCTAATTTCTTTGATTCTGTTGCCAGATGATAAATCACAAGTGGGGGCTCAAGGTTTCTAATTAATCTAATGTTCTCCAAGGAGACTAGTGAATCTAATGTAGTAACACATGTAACTAACCACCACTGAAAGTGCTTCTAGGAGAAAACCAATTAAAAAGAAACTGAAAAAGAGAAAAATTGTTCTGTGCTTACTCCATGCTCACCATCAACTGGCTTCACAGAAAACGTGATTAGTCTAATTGTTGGCCAGAAATAATCTTACTGATTGCAACGTAAGTTTATACTTGGTAATTTTATTGTAAGGAAAGTTAATATTTAATTTATAATTTGTGTTTGTACTATAAAAATTTCATAGCAAGTCTGATATGATTACACATAACTCTACATCCAGGCTAATAAAGTGACAAACAGCAAGAGTGACCACATCTGACATCTTCCATACCAGAGCTAGAAAGCAATGAGAAACTATGCAGGGCATAGGTCAGTGACTAAAGCTTGTTGATTCTTTGAAAAGTCACAGCCCTTTTCTAAGCTTTATATATTAAAACAAACATTTGTCTTTATTTCTTCTAGTAAAAATAGAGGAATGACTTGGACTACAGACAAGGAGACAAGAAAGAAGTACCCAAGAAGTTAAAACCCCATACAGTCTGAGTAGTTGTATCACTACCTGCAGGCATCCAGCATGTCAATGCAGTTTGCACTGATGCCTCTGAACTGCCTTTAAACTGGCTAGCTTGGCTAGTGACAACAATCTGCAATTGCTCAGCTCAGCAGAAACTCCCCAAGTGTGAGAAACTATTCAGCTCCCTCCAGCTAAGCTCCATGGTACTACAATTACAGCACTGTGTAACATCAAGTCCCATCAGAGAGTCCTTTTGCACTTATCTATATAATGGACAGTAAGACCAATAGAAGTAGAGCAAGCAAACCCTAAACCAATTCTTAAAATGGGATTTAACTAGTAAAATCCATTAGATTTTTTAGACACTGTTTTGGTCTGTGTTAAAAAAGTGCTTCAGAAACACGGGCCTGAGTCTCTCGTCTGAAAAATTATGCAGATCTATACATACATATATATATATATGTATATACACACACACAGAGACAAAAAGTACTTCCAAAAGCCAATTCTGCAAGAAAATACATGGTGACAGTGCAAACTGCAGTTTATGCTGTGTTCATGACAGATATTTCAATATACTGCATTTGTGGTCCAAGTCCTCTGTGGCTTATGCAAATAAGGTTTCTCTTGATACACATTTTCAGTGAGCAATCAAGTCACAAGTCCCTAAAACTGCCAGTGACATTCTCTCTGGAACCTGCATTTTGTTTCACTTTGATTTTGTCAGAATTCAAGGTTATATATGCAGCCCCACTGTGTTTTCCCAGAAAGTCATCTGAAAGAACAGAACTTTAATCCTATAAAATTCCTGTAGTCAGGCTGAGCAAAGTACCAAAAAGCATGTGTTCAACACAGAATGTATTTTATTCTCATTGAAAAGAGTTTTGACACTAGCACTGTAATTCAGGAAAATCCTTGAATACTTTGTTAAATAGGAGTCCAATTTCCTTAATAAATGTAGGCTTCAGCCATAAACAACATATAAGATCAAATAATCCCAATTACTCATTCTGCAAATGCATTTCTTTAACATTAGGCGATATATAAAGAACAATTCCTAATCTGATTGGAGTGCAAACATTCAAGAGTACAATTAAGCTTGATTCCAGAAAGATTGAATGGTAGACTTTAGATATAAAATATCTCAAATGCCTCTACATTTCTTTTTCTGTTTGCTTGTTCAAAAGGAATTTAATTCACAAGCTACACATTTCTACATTTTTTTTTTTCCTCTCGAGGCTATTTTAAAAATTAATTAATGATCTTGGCAGCATTTACACACTTCACACTGCTTTTTTCCTCCCATATGATGCTTGGTTAGACAAACTTGTCTTAAGGTTATGAGTGCCAGGACTAAAGCTGTCTTTGAGGCTACTGGCTTTTAAATTGCTCCCTTTGATACGTCAGGACGCTTAGTTAGAAGCCACTGCAATGATGTTTTCTTGAGTATTACTGGTTTGATATCATGAGTCAATAAAAAAGAATGGTGTGGAAAGCCTTTCATACAAGTTCTGATACAGTACCTGCATACACTGCGTTGGACACAGCAAGAGCTATTTACCACCAGAAAATCAAATATGGAAATAAGATCCAATACTAATAAACAAAAATTATTTCAAGTTCCCCTGCCCCAACCTATGCTATTTACCTCTGAAGCAAATGAATCCAAAACAAGCTATCAACCTGGGATGCAACAAAATAAGGCAAAGAGATTCTCCAACATCATCTCAACTGAATGTACACACAGAGCCACATCAGTGCGTCATCACTCCTCAACCTGTCCATTTATTAATGCCACACAGGGGACAAGGCCTTCACTGCTGCAGGCTTGAGGAAATGCTTAATAGCTTTACCTCTACTGCGTGGCAAACAAGTAATACTTCTTTCGGTTAATCCACAAGGACATTGCTTCCCTACTCCCAGCCCTACTTTTCTTCTCTGCCTGCTGAAGACCACCTCTGCAAGAAAGTTTTGCATTTGTGATGTGGTTAGGAGCAGTTGTGTGGTTTTGAAGTCAGTTCCTCTATTGTTTTCACTAATGACATGTTGCTTCAGTCCATCAGGCAGCTTTGGAATACGCTAACTGGTAAGTGTCAAATATTCTCCACAAGTGCATGTAAGGCTCTGAACAAACTCCTTGTCTTCTGGACAGCTTAGACAGCTCTAGTGGGGGGTGTCTGATCCAGGGAACCAGACAAAATTAAACACCCTGAATTGCACCCAAAGAAGTTTTAGGGGTTTCAGCACAAACCACCTTAATATACTCACCTTCCCCTACACTTTTTAATTAATTGTTAACATGGACATAGCCATTATGGTGTTTAATCTCTACCAGAAACCTTTTAAAAGAATCATAAACTTCATTTTCCCTTTATACTACCAACAGAACTACAAAAGTGTATTTTATATTACACATAAATAACAGAAGTACCATTTGTGTTTACTGCCCTGTAACATTAAGCTACAGATGTAGACACGGTACTGACAATGAATGCTTAGGGCCCTATTACATCTCTCTTCACAAAAGCAAAAACTGTGAGAAAAGTGTTTTCCTAAACCTGTGATACTTAAGGAGATATAGAGGTTATAATCATTAATCAGTAGTATTTCTAACAAATATTTATAGTCTTTAGAATTGGTTTACTATGTTGCTTTTATAAGTAAGCTAAGTTCAGAAATATCCTCTTTGGCATTAGTGTAAATGATAGGGTAGAAGATGATTATTTTAATGCTGTTATATTAAATGCTGTTTTGCTGTGCATTTCTCCTTGGAATTGTTAAGTTTTGGTCAACTTCTCTCCATTACATTCCTTCTAGGATACAAAGGGTTCACTGACGGATGACAAAAACGATTAGAGACATGAGAAGACTTCCCACATATGAAATAAGCATGCTAAGATTGAGATGTTTATAGATGAGACAAATAAGAGAGGACACACTAGAACTTAAAAGAGTAATGAATGTTATAAAAAAGACAAATGGAGTGGTGAAGCTCCTATTTGTCATGTCTCATAATAGAGGAAGAATGGTTACCTCAGTGGCATTGAAAGGCAACAAATTGAACAGACAAAGGATTACTTTCTTCCTCCCTTAAATAACAGTTAGGAGTAAGGAGAAGATTAAATTTTATTCCATTAAGGAATCTGAAATGTCAGATTTGAAGTTGAAAATGAATCTTGAAAAATCATGAACTTTCTGAAGTAATAGTTCAGAAAAAAAAAAAATATTCTTCAGATGAATTGACAATCTGGCTTCTGTTTCCATTTAGCAGAAAGCAAGCATAATTTTAAAATTAAACTTGTTTCTAAGCAAAAATTTATAAGTTTCACTCAGAAGAATTTGAAGCATTCTCAAGAAAGAACACTTACATGGATTTTTTTCTTCTAACTAAAACAGTTACATCATCAAATGTATAAAATCTGATGCAACTGAGTTCTAGAGGAAATAGTTGCCAATTGTTTTTTTTCTAGCTATAGGGGTTTTCTATTAGTTATAAAAACAGTGGCTCTACATAAGGAAACAAAGTTTCTCAAATCCTTGTTAGCAATGCCTGGTAATCAGATTGCTTAGAATACTGAACTAATACTGCTAGCTGTTATTTTAGTTTATGCACACCTGAATTCACAGCTCCTACATTATAGAATCATAGAATTGTCAGAGTTGGAAAGGACCTTAAAGATCATCTAGTTCCAACCCCCCCCTGCATTGTGTGCTATTGTTTTGGATTTGGGGTTTTGGGGGGTTTTGTTTGTTTGTTTGTTAGGGGGTTTTTGTGTGTGGTTTCTGGTTTGTTTGTTGTTGTTCCCCTCCCACCCCCCCAAAGAATTAGAATTCATTTTATATTAAGGGAAAAGGTGCAGGACACAATACAAAGTACTACCTGAGGAGAAGAAAAGTAGGGCATCTTAAGGCTTAGCAAAATTCAAACTATATAACTCATTCACTAGACTTACTTTTCCATGCTTACATCAAGTTTACTATTAAAATAAAGCAACCTTAAAAACAGAAAATGCAAAATGAGGTATGGTATTATGCAGAGTCACAGTGTTTTACTTCCTGAAAGTTTTCCCTGTGGAAAATTCAGAATAAAATAATAATTAAAAAAAATCTTCATATATATTCACATCTATTTCTCTTCTTTAATAGAAAAATTAAAATTTCTTTAAAACTACTCAAGTGAAATTCCTTGGTTTTTCAGCCTGAACAATTTGCCAAGTTTTCACTAAAGATTATTTTTAAATAGTCTAAAGAAAACAGAATTGTTTTATTTTGTGTAAAAGGAAAAACATTCCTTTGGCCAAAAACCAGTTTTTACCAACTGTTTCAACTCACAACAAAACAGAGTAATAATTACACACCCAAGACTACAATCTTCTTCTACAATGAATTTCTAATGCTCTCTAGCCCCTGCTTAATAGTGTCATTAACAGCATGTTTTGCCTTTAACTAAGTATGGTTCTGCTTTGTTCTGACTATCCTGTCATTATTAATTCATTTGGAATCTGCTGTAGTAATACTGATGATAATGAATTCATTTTATATTAATGTGCATGTCATAGTCATTATCATGGGGATTTCCACTATAATTTTGCCTGAATGAAAACAAAATTAATAGCAAAAACAATTTGTTTGTTGTGATAATATATTAGAATGGAATAACTTGCCTCCACTATGTCATAGCCCACCATGGTGTAACAGAGGATGCACCTGTCACACTAAAAAGAGTGTTCCAAAAACTTGGGGTCCTTCAGTTGGTCAGTGCCTCCTTTAGGTACTTACTATAAAGGACTTCTCCAAAGTAACTAACCACATTTGAACATGTTTAAGTCCTACAAAAGTTATCTGCTTTTTAATAGAAGCAATCTCACTGATGCCATGGGTGAGTTCTCTGGAAAACTCACCAGAGGAATCCACATGAAGTGTGTTGGGGAACACACAAGATTAACACATTTCCCAAAGCAAACTGCTTGCGTACTCCTGAAGATTTTTGGATTCTTAGTTAGGTTCCGAAAATGGGCAATTTTTAAACAATGGAGGCAAATAAATGCTTAGAGATGAATCATACAATCATTATGGCTGGAAAAGGCTCCTGAGATTATCAAGTCCAAGTACATATTCCAGCCCCACTAAGTCTTTTTTTAAAGTGACTGCATCTTAGAGCCAGCTTTTCTTTTTAACAAAGTATTTTTGTGCCAGTTATATTTGCCATCATTTAAAAACTATTTGAATTTCTGCAGTTATTGATCCCCCCCTAGAGACACCATTAGGATGTGAACTCTTCTATATGGAGTTGTCAGCACACATAGGCACTGGGAGGGTGAATTTACAGATAAATAGATACCTTTAACATTGAAAATTTTCCTTCAATATGAAAGGCTCACAAGTTGTAATGAAAATTTTAATCATTAACTTGCAGAGAAATAAAGTGCTTTTCAGAAACAAATCCCTGTCCAAAATCACTGGAAATCACTCCCTCTCAGCTTCCAGCTTTTGTATAGCTTAGAGATACCCCACCCACCATTGACATCAGAAATGGCAGTCCATGCTCACCCTAGAGGGCTGGTGTCACCCAGCCTCGGACTGCCAGTAGGCTTCAGAAGAAGCAGTGGCGCCTGGATATCACAAGAGACTGTAAGCCTACATTTTGAATTGGGCACTCACTCAAATACTTAATACTTCAAAATACCAAGTTATGACATTGAAAATATTGACTATTCCAAGATATTGTCTTCAATTTCAGAACAAAACCTGCACATTTCAGAATACCACAGTAAAAGAAAAGCTTTGAAGTTTCAAAATGTTCAGGTGGCCCACATAAGCACACTCCTCCAGAGCTATGGACTCTGCAGTGTTGCAGTCGTTTGCTGACACATCTGTCTTGTGTGGCTCATGACTTACAAAGATGACCAGAGGGAAATTAGTCAAGTTTATGACAGGGGCTCAGGCTGCTGGTGTACTTCCTCAAGGTCCATCTGTATGTAGTCCAGATTGTGATAAATCTAAAGCCTTTCTGAGACTGACATTTCATTGCATAGACAAATTGAGGTTGAAAAACTGTCTCCTCATACTTTTCCTAGCAAGTACTAAAGAGAGCACTAGTGCATTGGAACAGGAGAGATGTCCCCAGCCACGATTCAAAATGAACAGCTAACTGCAGAAAGTTTCACAGTAGGCCTTGATGCAGCATCTCAAATATTAAGCATAATTAAGTCATTAGACTAGTTTATCAAAGGAAGTACTATGTTAATCGGTACCTGGATACTTTTCTGTTTTGTTTTTCAAAACAGTGAATGGATGTGTTTCTAAAGAACAAACTAAAGTAACTAGGTCCAACAGAAAGGAGGATAGCTCAATTCACAGAGTGAAATTATGACTTGCATTGTGCAGAAAGCCAGACCAAATCTTCAAAGAGGTTTCTTTTTCTCTAAAAAAAAAAATAAAAAGAAATCAATAATCCCATTGGCCCCTGAGGCAAACAATAGAAGTGCGTGAGAAAGGCAAACACCTCTAACTTTTGAATGGTTTATTTTAAAAGTATTCTGTCTTCAGGTGAATGTCTTTAAGAATCTTTTAATGTGCAATTTCTGAAGATACATGTTGGAAGACGAAAAACAACCAAGAGGAAATTGGGAAAAATAGTAGTTTTGTGATCTTTGACAAGAAAATCTCTGAAATAATAATAAAAAGCTGTGAAAGTGCTTGCACAGTTTTTTTCAAGGAGCTAAGAAACTCATTTAGTCCCCCAAGCAACTGTGAAGTTTTAATTTATTCCTGAGAGTTGATATCATACAATGCTGTAACACCAGTGCAAAAGTCTGTGTCATATTAATACCTACAAGCATTGGTCAAAGTATGGTGTGTTGGATTGAGTATCAGAACGAAGAGAGCATTTCCATTGCACACTTCAGGTATTTTTGTTTATATAGGATGCTCAATGTCTTACATCTTCCCTAACAGAAAGGATTACAGAATTTCATTCAGTGCTATAGAAATAGCAGTTCAATTTAGATCCAGCTTGTTGAGGAAGGCATAGAGCCATAATTACACTGTACTATTCACAATTGCTTTTTGTCTTGTAACTGATGTTTCCTGGATAAATTCATGTCATATAACCTGTAACAAACCAAATCAACATTCAAAAGACAGAAAAAGAATGTTTAGTCACCATACACATTCAAAAATAGTCCAGTGCACTAGCTGTGTCTTTTTAAATTGACATTCTTTTGCTGCCTTCCTTTGTTCTCCTCTTATCACCCCATGTATCAAGTGTGTAAGGAATATGTGGCATACTCTGATAAATTCTAAAACATTAAATGTTAAAAATTACTTTTGTCAGCTCTATTTTATTTCTCAAGTCTTACATAGCAAAAAATGAACATGGCCCCACAGGAATCCTTCCTGGTGACTGCGACTGCAAAGATGAGTGCACAGCATGTCTTGTACTCAACCATTTTTTCAGCACTAGCAAGTGATACAACTGTGATCCATTTTTCTGTGATGTTTTGAATCCAAGGTCCTAAAGAAAGCTTTTCATGGATAGCATTCACAAACTCCAGCACAATCCCACACTGATCTTAGCCTGACCTCACTCTCATATCAAGACTTCAATTTCTAAACTTCTGGTCCTCTACAAATGCCTTAGTGCTTCTCTCAAGAAACAGAATTCAGCTGAATTTATTTAATATGTTAGGATTTCATTTATTTGTTAATGAGTTCAAGCCTCGTTAAGAATGCCAATTCCAGCTCAGTAAAAATACCTTTAAATCTACAGGAGTAACTGTGGGTTTGGTTTTTACACACACACGATAATGCAATATATGCAAAGTTGAACCTTACTGCAGCCAGAGACTTGTGTTTTAACTTTCATCTTCTTCAGCAAATCTATTTTTCTATCTGCAGGTAGCCTTCCCTTAATTTCATATTCTTCCACGGTGATTTATGATGCCTGCTAACGAGATCAAGAAAATAAGCACTGGGGAGCTTGAATCCAGATGGTATCTCAGCTCAACATCATAATGCTCTGCTATCTTCAGGATACTAGTCTAGTGCTCTTTAATTTTTGTTGTGACTGTATGTTCTGATTCACTATATACACAGCTGTGGTTTTTTTCCTTGTATTGAACAAAAGAAAAAAAGGGGGGAAAACAAAACAAGGGCTCCATCCCACTAAAAACCACACTGATGGACACCTCAAATTACAAGCAATACACAGGCATTACTATAAAATTCTTCTAAATGCAAGCTCAATTACTAAATGCAGACTACTACACAAATTATGTTCTTTTTAAAAGAAGAGTGTTATAAAGATGGATTTATTAACATTTTGGGGTATCCCATATTATGGTAAAGAAAGTTAAAGATGCACTAAAAACAGATGGGCATTTGGGACTTGAGGTCCAAAGACACTGAGTGTGCCTGTCTTCTGGGTGGAGTTTGAGTGAGAATCACAATGTATTTTCTCCTACTTCAACCTCTTACTTCCTATAATGGAAAGTTTGCCCTAAAATTATTATCCAGTGACTAAGGAACTGAAGTCACATACAAGATGATATATTTTGTAATTTGTTCCCTTGACAAATATTTTTCCACTATCTTCCATTTCAGTACACAAATGTTTGGTTCATTCTTTCATTTTGTACTACAGTTTGTTTTTTGTGTGTGTCTTAAGAGCACAGTTAACATGAAAGTAAATTGAAAGGGAGCATATTTTATACATTGCTGGCTGAAATATTCTAATACGATAATGTGAATCCAGCTAAAAATTCTATAATACGATTAGGTTCAGGTGACTGACTAGTTCGAATAGTACACTATAGTTTCTATTTCTGCCATAACAATGCAATGAGCTGAGAAAACCTTAAGAAAAAGAAGAAAAACACCATGTTAACCACCAAAGCCTTACAGTAATCCCCGGGGCTGATTAGCTTTCAGTCACTTTCCAAATCATTTGACTTCTTCTAATAAGATTAAGCCAGGCTTTTTTTTCCTTCTCATCATCATTCAGAAGGTCATATTGACTATTCACCTCCCTAACACTGTAATTCACAGGGACTGTAAATGAGTTGTGGAAGCAGTTTTAGACAAATCTCACCAACAACATCTGAACTTCTGACAGGCAGCGAATTATTGCAAACTATGTGAGTGGTCCTATCAGTGTCACTTAAGACTGGATTCTAATCTCTTACCCATGAGAAATCACTACTTGTCTATCTCATGACTGAACACAGTTATCATTACTAATGAGAACTGGTATTTTAAATATGCAAAAGCCAAAGGTTATGGTTTCCTCTCCCTTAACCTTGTTACACCAAAATTAAGATAGCTTATTTCCACCCAACTCAAATACAGCACCTTAGATGTAAGTGACAAAAACAGAGATAGTTCGTCCAGTTGAAAATTGTCCAGGCTCTGTGGCTCCTGGTCCCTATGATGAAGGTAACTGATGAATGTGAGCTTTCACAACTTGGTGACTAGCATTTCCATAAATATCGCTGTAAATATTCTCAAGATGGTCACTTTACCTAATTGATGTTCATGCCCTTTTTGTTGCATGACATTCTGGGTGCAACATGAAGGTTTTTTCTTTTCTTGAAGCAGGTATGCACCTGAGTAGGAGACTACTGCAACTGCTTGAAAATCATTTCTTGTTTTCAATTTCTCCTATTTCTCAATAGCAATAGACAGACTACTATTACCTAATCCTACCCAGCTAGCACCTTGGAAAGCAAGGTATTACTCCCAAAACTATAATGGTAAGATTCACTGAATAAAGTTTATGAATGAGGCTGTACCATGACCTCTGCAAACACAAGTCTAGAAGAGAGCAATAGCATCTTGTCAAGGTCTCTAACACAGCAAACTTACAGTCTTCTGCTAATACGGGAAACTATCATGGGAAAAGAAGGTCTATGTAGGATGCCATCTGTGGCCTGTTTAAATCAATACAAAAGCTGTCATTTTTTTTGTTAGCAATTGGCTCCATGCCACTGAGGAAAGGCCCCATCTGACGCAGCAGCCGCTGTGTCAGTGGAACTGCTCACAGGCAGTAGGTAGTCGCTCACCAACATCTTTATATGATGAAGCCCAGCTCTGCTGCATGTCACCAGACTGAGCTGAAAAAAGCACTTGCAGAAACACTTGAAAGATAGGAGAGAGAATCCCAAACATACACATTTGAAACCAGTCACACACGTGAAAAGCAACTATGACTGGAGTAGGACTGTAGAGTTTTACCAAGAAGTACACAATATGTTTTGTATAATGTAGATACTTGACCTTTCCCCATGTTAGTTTAAATGCCTTTACAGGAGAAAGAAAAAAATAGAAGATTCTTTTAAGGTTTTGATCGTGATCCCTGTGTTTGCCTAAAACAACTGAGCAGCATTTGAACAGCCTCAGGAAAAAAAAAAGCCAAAACAACAACCATAAACCAGATCCTCCACAGGATATCAGATTCATTAATCCTTGATACATAACTAAAGCTTTCAGGGTAGATGACCAACAGCTGGATCAAACAGTTGGACCCCTATATATCAGCTAAGAATTTCATGTCAACTTTTAATCTTGCCAAGCTACTACTAGATAAAAAAGGAAAACCAGCACTGAATACATATACAGGCAGCATTACTACCACCACCTGCTTTCTTGTGGAGAGCATCAACTGCCACCTATTTTAACAGCATCAATGACCAGCCCCACTTCCATAAAAAGTTGAAAAGTTGTACAACATGCAAAATGTGTCCAAAGTTTCATTGGTTTTTGTCCTGCTAGTTACAGAAGTTTAGGTAAAATGAGAGAAGAGCAGAGAGTTAATAAAAAATATCTAACTCTTCTCCTTTAATCTGCCTTCCTCTTCTTGGTGACTTTCTGTCTCAGTCTGTCCAATGCACAAGACTGGTCCATTTCTACCCTGGTTTGTTAACAGTGCACTCAGCAAAGTTAAGATACTGATGGCAGCCAGGTCCCTTGGTTCTAAACTTCTGTGATGATATGCAGATTTCAACTTCATTTATTCTATTACAGATCTCAGTTACTGTCTGTCTGAAAAACATATCATGGTCCTGCTGGGTACCAGCACTATTTTAAAAAATACATTGAACTTTTAAAATATGCAGATTTCATAAATATTTTGGTTCTGAGTTAAGAAGGGCTGCTTTTAATAAAGCATTTAAAAAAACGTATAAGAACATTAACAAATGCAAAGCAATCTCAGTCTTAACTTCTCTGTTCCTGTAAGAGATGACCTACATCTGCACATCCTGACCAACAGCATGCTGTCCAGACAGCAACTTTCATTATCCCTCAGGCCCAGTATATCAAACAATTAAAACCTGCAACACTTCTAACCATACGTGCTGCTTGTTTGTACACACACAAAGTACCAACAGCCCTGTCTGCACAAGCATTCGACCATGCACATCCCCCACCGCCAGATCGCATGGAGCTCTGACAGCTTCACAGACTTAGGCTGCAACATTCCTGAAGCAGGAAGGACAAATAGCTCCCAGCTCTGGTTGCAACATGCTACATGAGTAATGCCAAGATACCTCTTGTCTGCAGGCAATCAGTATGCTGACAGTTGTTAAGGTAGCATCACACCTAGCATGACAAGGAGCAACAGCTTCACCTGATAATTTTATTAGAAGAATAACAAATAGATTTAACAGAATGCCAGGGAGACACTGGCATCCACAGCAGATAACATACATGTATTTTCACTTTTATATAGCACCACCCCAGATCACTGTGCTTATTCTTTGGATGAGACTCTAATAATGGGTTTTCTATTTTAAGCCAGCAGCAGAAAATCTGCAGCCAATCTGTAGGCAGCATTTTTTTGTTTCACTCTGAAGGATAAAAACAGTCTTATTTCATATTCTAATACTGTTCTGCAGTAGTTATATTCCCAGTCCCAATGGGGACGTATTCAGCAATTATAACATGTATTTCAAAGTACATCCATTTGTGTGCCTAAGAGTATCACTGCACTGCTAGCCACAGCTGTGTAAAAATCTTGAGCCTTTTTTGTTAGTCAAAAGCACTTTATGGCATACTGGGAATTTATCAGGTGACTTTTTCATTGCTTTTTCACTATCTTACGAGTGAAATTTCTTAGGTCTGTAGGCTTTATATCCTATATGGAAATCATAGTACAATATGAGTATAGTATAGGCCTAGCAAACCATCAACTAGTTAAAAATATAAAACCACATTCAAGAAAAGCACAGCCGCTTCTTCCTTTACCAGTTCCACCTCCTTTCTCTCCCTTCCCTCCTTACTGAGCAGCAGTTTGGCTGACAGATTAAGCTAATCCTTTATCACCACAATGGGATGAAGTAGGGAACAGATTTATGCTGAGCCTCCTAGAAGGATGGTGATAGAAATGATGAGTACTCCTACTGATGTCAGAACTGCCCAAGGATCACTTAGCTTTGGGGTGACCACTCCCAGTGTTGACACCATGATAAGTTATGGGCAGTTTGGCATACATTTGTTGGTGCGGGAGTGCCTGAGACAAAAGAATGTAAATTAATGATTTAACATTATAACCTGCTGGGGACCGTATGCAAGGAGGACCCAGCCACTGGAAACACAGTAGCAGAACTGCTGCAGTGTTTACTTTCATGGATACCACACCACATTCCCTGCGCTTTAAGGGAAAACATAACATGCAACAGCAATAAAAAGCTACTGCAATAATAGAGCTTCATAAATAAGGTCAAGCACAAATGCCTTCTACCCAAACCAGCTGGTTTTAATTATTAATCCATATTCTCTGTTAAATATTTTTAAAAAAATATATAGCCTGTGAAAAATGTTATCTTACCTTTCTGAGTTCTGTTTTATTTTTATAACACCAGAAAGGTGATACAGCTTTAAAGTAGCAAAAAATACCAATGCATATGTTACAGCTTCTGGCAGAACATCTTATTTTTGACTTTGAGACAAAATCATGGTTTTAGCTGTATTTTCTGCCATTCCTTCTTGTTCCAGCAAAGGTTTCCCACCTTGAGCACTCAGCAGTGTGCACAGTAGTACTCCTACTCCAGGGAAGGACCCAGGAAAAACTATTTATTTCTCAGATAAAAATACTGCATCCATTCCCTCGAATTTGAAATGAAAATAAAGGTGTGATCACTGCCCTGCCAAACAGCCAAGGGTGTATTCAGCTGCATCTCAAGATGCTACTAGATAAGTGCTCATTATCTTTGGCTGAAGGCTTCTTGTAAGACATGTTTCTGCAGTACTGAACCCTGCTGAAAGCTCACCACATCTAACCAAGGCTACACGGAAAGCAGCACATACGCAGTTGTCCCCTTGGGACTGGAAATGAAATAGCTTGTATCAGCTGTCAGCTACATTGCATAATGCATCTCATATCTATGGCATTGCCAAGGGGAGTAAGAGTTTTGAAGCATAGCCTTCGATGTAAAGCTCTCCTTCTCTGGGAGATGTCACATCTAAGGAACACAGTTTAATACACCTGCATATCCCAAGGCATTACTCTCTCTTGCTATTTATAAAATGGCAATGTTAATAATAACGTAGCCTACTTAGTGGTGTAACAGAGTTAAGAGACCCAAAAAATCTCTCTCCTCTCTCTCCTCTGCCTCCAAAGTGAAGGGAAAAAGTGCATTTTTTCTGCAAGAATGAGGACTGTCCCCATACCTGCTGTGTCCTCCCCTTTCATTGGGATGCAGTATAAATGATGGTCACAGCCTCGTTACAAGCATGTGTTGCATTATTAAAGGAATATGGATGCCTAAGCATTATTTTAACTTGTAAATGAGAGAATATAAAATTCTGCACAACTAATCAGTGAAGACACAGAGGACAAAGAAGTCACTATGAAACTCAGTGTTACATACAAAAATGCAGACAGCTGAAGAATACCGCATGTGGAAGCCATCACAATTGTTTCACTACCTGTAGCGATAATTTCTTACGGTAAAGACAGAGATTCCAAACTTTTGTTCCCTTTCTGCTAAGGAGTTTTAAATGCAGAATCTTTAAGGGGAATGGAACAAATGTGACTGTAAGAGGAAGTGCTGAAACAATAAACATTTGTTTTTAATGAGACTCCCTTTAAAATAGAACCTTCATTAGTTGAAAAACAAACTTGGGGCTCACCAGTTATGTTCTGCCAACTTCAATTAAAATATTCTCTAATCATTTATTTGGGAAACAAGCAGTAACCTAACAGGCAGCAGAGTATCTCAGAGCAAAAGCCTTTGAGCGGCAGGAAGAAAATAGTCCCTAAAAAACACAACTGCAGGCAGCAGAGTTATCTCAAAGCTTAAGTCTTGTCAGCAGCTAAGGAGATGATGTAATTACTGCAAAGCAAACAAAGTCAACTTTTAAGCAATAAAAGTTAGCATGGTTATAAAAGTCTATGTATTTACAAAGGGGAGAAGCAAAGAGAGATGTAAGGGAAAGCTATAGGGAGTATCTAGCAAATTACACTTCTATTTTTATCCTGATGGTAATCAGTTACAGTAACACTGGGGTTATGTAAACCACTAAATACTTGTCATTTCAAATTGCCATGACACATTCCGATTATATTCAATAAAATATTTTCCATGTCTGAATATTTTAGTTTAAGCATGCTGCAACCATTGCCACATTAGAACAAGCTTCTTTTTTGCCTCCATATCCTTTATTTCACTACAGATTTCTACTATAGCTATGCAAAACACTTTCCCAAATACACTGGCCTTACATATTCCAAAATGGGACAGAATTAACATCAGAAATCCTTTGTTTCCACTGCAATGGAAAAAAACAGAATTGATTGAAAGACTTGTTTATCTAGCCCAGCCTGACCAACAGAATTCCACACAATTCATCCACCAGAAATTAAGAAAAAAAGATTAGGCTGAATGCGAGACAGCTACACTTACACTTAAGAGTATCTTTGAAAGTATCCCGATGTCTGAAAAGTTGTGGATATACTTTGGTTTAATTCCCAGTTTTAAATTTACTTAATGAATACCTTCTGATACTTTACTCCTTAAGTATTTTAGACTAAAATAATGTATTTTATGTACATACTGTGTACATAAATTTTGATTCATTTCTCGGGAAGCTTTAAGCTTTGGAACTTAGTGGCTCACTTGGCATGGCAGTTTGATGGGAGAAGGATATAATTTGATATGGAAAAATACCTTGAGTGGCAGAGCAGCCAAATTATCAAATACCAGCACTTTAGACTAGAGAGAGAACTTAGCAGATCTTTCTGTGGTTGTTTCTTTCCTCTGCAGTTCACTTCACTATTATGTGATTTTTGATGTTACATTAAAGAAAACAACTAGATATTTCCCAGACAATGAAATTTTACTCTTTCCCTCTCTCTTCTTCTCCTGCTCTCCTACATACAGAGTTATTTGGTAAACATTTCTGGAACTAGTAAAAAAAATTACCTGAAAGTAAGTTTTTAATATGCTGGTGAATTGCAGCAAAATGAAGGAGGCTCAATGCTATTATCAGACACAATTTAATTTTTTTTTTCCTACTCTAAGTTTATTAATAATGCTGGTGTTTATTTTATGCTCTACCAGGTTTATTTTTTAAAATCATGTAAAACTACACTATTTGTGGAAGACTTTTCTTACTATTAATTGTGAGAGTAAAACAAAAGCTCCTGTTCATGTCTGTTTAATTTCATACTCATTTTTGTTGCACAGGAAACTGTTTATTGCCCGAGTATGGAGAACAATAGATTCTTTAGCCTCTGTATTTGTCCATGCTTCATTTGCAGCCCTTCTGCTGACTCACAGGTAGGCAGGTAGACTTTTTTTTGGGAAGAGGGTGTGTGTGGCTTACTAAAAAATTGTTGGTTCCAGCAATGTCCACTATCTTCAGCATGTTTTGATGCAGCCAAATACAAAACTAAGCATTGTAATTATTCTGCTATGTTTTTTAAATGTCTTAGTGTATAAGTTTGAAACACCTTTTCTATTATTAATCTATTTTCAACAGATGTTCACTAACCAGTTGATTGCAGATGTTGATGTCCTGCTGAAAAGAAAACAACTCTGTAACAACCCAATGCCAGGAGAAACTGAAGCATGTCCATTCTTATTAGATATCACAGTATCCTCAGGAGAGTGAGACACCACAAATTCTAGCTGTATAAATTCCTCAGGCAGGAACACAAAACCATGGTCCACCAACTGTGAGCCAGGAAACAGTACGGTTTCCCTTATTCCACTATGTGCAAAAATCACTACTCTATTGTTTCTATCATTTATCTTTATATATCCACACATATATACATAAATATAGAAAATAATATTCCTTGCATAAATTTTGCATCTATTACATACTTTTCAGAGACTGACACACACCTTTCACATTAGCTCAGAAGGCGCATATAGAGAACTGGACGCCATGTGATTCTGTAGATTTGTGATCGTAAGTCACAGGTCATTTAAGGTGTACTTCTGATTACGTTGTTGAAAAGAATAACTGAAGAACTCCTGATACATATATTCAGATGAGAGAATACCGAGAATGCTTTTTTTTCTAGCTTTTCTAACAAAGCCATAAGCAGAAACAGCTCCAAATTACATATATCATCATGCTAAGCAAGACTTTACACTTCACAGGTGATATCAGAAGCATGATATCTCTGCCTGCTACACATACTTTTTCGTTAGACTGGTTGACTTTTCCAGCACTGTTTTGTTTAGAAATATAGAAACCCATTATGATCTTCCACCTTCTAGCAGATATACATGCTATCTTAAAATTGTTGCCAGCAACTAAAACCTCTTGGCAGTAAATTGTCTGTATGACTTAAGAGTTTACATAAGCATTCCTCTGATAATTTTGATCCTAAATCTTTGCTTTTCACAGCAATGTTTTATGTTTTGCTGAAGCAGTAGATTCCAGGCAGCACAATACCACTCAGTAAACACATTTTCTTTGGAATACACTCTAAAAGGTTAATTACTTAAGAACTGAAGTTCATACAAGAATACAGGTGCCTACAGTGTAATAGTTTATATATTTTCAGGAGAACTATATGGCTGTCATAGTGAACACTATGTGCTAATGTGTTGCTTTAGCAACTCTAATTAAACAAGCTTCAGTGGATGTCAATGTATGTATTTCCAAAATACTTTCCTACATACTATATGGCTACAGATTAAAATAACATTTCAGATTATTTTGAGTGACAGCATCTCCTTTTAAAATAAAAATTTCATGCTAACCAAGGAGTTATGCAAGTTACCATCCACATTTTCAGTTGATTTTTTTTTTAAAATCTAGCTCGTCCCTTAACTACACAAACTTCTTCCCCATAGATTTTAATTGATGGTATTATCTTCTAATTATCTTACTATAGAGTCCAGGCTTGGCTTGTAATATCATTTCAGTATTTGTTTTTAATTACCGCAATTATTGACAATTGACCTCCACTTAGCAGCTTTTAAATTAAATATAGTTACTTTTGTTGTGGGGCTTACTAGGCAAGAAGTGACAAGCCTTTTGTTGCCTCCCTTCATGCTCAGCCCTGGTGCCTATGCAGGGCAGCCTGCTTTGCACTTGCTTTATCCTCCTTGTGGAGCCATAGCTGCACACTCCCCAGGAAAGGGCTTTTGCCCCTTCTAGGGAAATCTTTTCCCTGTAAAACTCTCCCTCACAACTAATCGATTTGTCAGATCAGAGGCCCCTCTTCTGTAAGAGCCCCTCTGAACTGCCGCTGACAGGGTTCAGCTGGGGTCAGCTGCCTTATAAATCAAAGGCAAAGACAGCTTAAAGGAGAGGGCTAAGGATTAGCCCAGGCAGTGAATAGAAACATGTTTGATACAACCTTCTTTCCAGGTTTTTCTATGCCAACTCTCCCCAGCTATTCTCTCTGTGATATTTAGAGTAATTAAAAAAAGTTTAGAAAGAGGAAAGACAAAAAAATGTGCTTATAAACTATTTATATCTAGACAGCTGCAAGACTGGCAAGTGAAATCAGTGATCTTCTACCAGCAAAAGCTTAGGAAAGATTAAAGGCTATCAATCTCTGCTGTAAGATATCAACATTGATAGACCTAAAATTGTATTGAGGGGAAAGGAGACCTGAACTGTATGGATAAAGGGTTTGAAAGCCTCATTTTCAACAAGCCAAATAACCCAAAGATGGAGAGCAAGACATAACCTAGGGGATGCTAAACTCTTCTACAATTGTAAAGTCAAGTCTTACTGTGTTTAGGTCCTGTACTCTAGACACCCGAAATTTCAAACTCCTGAAAAACTTGAAAAGATTCAGTGTATTTGTTCATATTGTCATCAATCTTTGAAAGCAGCTGCTAATGTGAAGCTGTGAATTCAACAGATGTACAGGAAAAAAACCACCTTATTGACTGGCTAAAAGCACTGGACCAAAGGTGTCAATTACAGCTTGACCTAAGGCTTACTCATATTGATAAAGTCACTCTATTGAATTTGCTGGATTCTGACTAAAGTAATCTAAGAGCACAGAAGTTAGAGCACTCCATTTTCCTGCACGTTGCTGACCTGGTGCCCTGTTAGTTTATGAGAATTACACAGTTCTTTGCAACCTGTCACTGGAAGACAAGAAATGAACACCAAACTACTTTTAATGGCTGGTAAACATCCTCGTTGGCAAAGTACTGAACACCCTTTGTCAAATAGAATAGTTAAAGCATGCATTTATAGGCAAGCATGTGAGTAGCTTGTTTCTTTTTAACTCAAATGTAACGAAAATAAAACAATTAAATACTTAAAATCTAGTGTATGCAAAATCAGGGCACTTCTGAAAAGAAAATTTTAAAATCTGTTACTCCTTGAGCTGCTCATGTGTAAAAACCAAAGATTTCACAACAACAGGATTTCTAACCCTACAAAATTAACAACAAGCCCAAGTCCCAGTGTAAATTCAAAGAACAAATAAAAGTGATCTCCCTTATGCAAAGAACTAGGGAGTCCTGCTGAGATATAGCCTTGACTTTTGTTATAAATGGGAATTGTAAGGAATCCATCTCAAAACATTTCTGGGATTACACTACAACCCATTAGTCAATTCTATGTAGTGTTACCACAACATATAATCATAGCAGTCTTGTCTCCTTACAATGAAATATATGGCATTTTTGTAGCTCCGGGAAGAAAAACAGAAAAGCCCTCCTAAATTAGCTTCTTCCCTTTTTCTGCTATGAAAAACAAAGAAACAACCTCTCAAAAAATTCACTCATCATTTGGAAGCAAACTTGCCTCCAATCCCTCCTGAATCTCTAAAGGAAACTTCCACTCTAAGATGCAGTAACCTTTTCTCTGGAAGGAATGAGCCATAAAGACAGATTTCAGAACTTAGTAATCAGTTTCTGCTCAGCACAAAGAAGAGACCCTCAACAACATGTACACAAAAATACACACTCAGTGTAACAGCAACCAGCATGTGATAGTGCATTCACTCTTCTATACAAAATACTTAGGTATGGGTGGTATAGAATGTAACTGAGGCCAGAAGGAATTTGCTAAATATGAAAATTATTATTTCAAGACTTGATTCAAGAATTGACATAAGCACATGTTTAGGACCCACCAACAAAGAGCACCTTAGAAAGAAGCAGGAGCAAGCTTACTGAACAAGAATGCACTTGCATCTCTAGGACACTTAGCCATTGCATTATCTTGTCCTGTTGGGTTTTTTTTAATATCTTCACAATCACTGTATGTGTGTCCTTCTCCAGTGTACAGAAAACAATGATCAAACTTGCCACAAGTACTTTCCTCTCTCCATCTTCACAACAATTGCAGTTCATATTATTAAGAGGGATGAGCTTGGATTATCAGCAATAGAGAAGCAAACAGTAATCAGATTCAGTCTGAGCATGCACTTCTTGTATTATTGTGTCAAAGGGCAAGAAAAAGTTATTCAGCAATTTAGTCCACTGGGTGTTAGCAGGAGAATAGGTAGAGAAATAACTGCGAATTCCTGTTGGCTTTTACTGGAGGTTTACTACCTATTTCTACATGGCTTTGAAAAATACTTCCTCCAAATAATTTACCAAACAGTACTAAATCAATTCTGAAATCAGAAATAAATGGCAATCATTTCTCAAACACTCAGCAACACATTTCAAAGATAGTAATATAGCCATCTGTACAGACAATATAAAACTGGTCAGCTAACATCCTCATTTTCAGGTCTGAATTCCAAAAAGATTTGTTTGCTTGTTTTTAAAAAAGCTGGTTCCTTTCCAGTACCATTCAGATTAAATGCCAATGAAAGTTAAAGACCTCAAAGACCTTGTGAACATACAAACAGTTGCACTGCCAGACATAATTGTTTTCTGCTGCATAATCTGGCTGCCATTTAAGACATGCCCTGGTGAAAAAGGCCACTATTTAAAAATAAGAAATTCCTCACATCTTCCATTAATGTACGCATCCTGTATGCTAATCATAACAGCACAGCAGCACAGCACAGTATTTATATGTTATCTTCTGAAACAACCTGCCTTCACTTTCACCATGCATATTTGTTAAAATGTGAAGATACTAATTAACTAGATCATGTGACAAAGAAACCAATACCAGAATGAACATTTATAGGTTATTCTTGACCACTAATCAACCATGTCCTTACTCAACTTCAATAATAGCTCATCTACTAAAAATGTCAATTTACAAATCACCACCCCATTACCTTACTTCATTTAATTTTGAAGCAGAGAAGAATTGGTAAGAATCTGTTTCACTGGATAACCTTGAAAAATGGGGAGTTTAAATTTGGCATGATTTAGTAATAAGAAATGCCACGTAAATTTCTTACAAGTTTGGGAACAGGTTATAGTTTGCCAATAAAGGAAAAACTGGGCATCACTTCAAGCCTGTTGTCACTTTAGCTGTCTTGGATAACTCAAGACTCGGCAATATGTAGCTTATTGCTATATACAGTGCTTAGACATAATGCAAAGGCTTTTAAGAGAAAAGAGACTTATGGAAAACACCAGGGTCACAGGAAAAAAGAAATTTTTAATAAGGGAAGGAAGGTTTTGACCTCCGAAGCAAAAAGTTGTTTAGTAACCAGTTAAGAGGAAGAGATGACTTCTAGTAAAATAAAAAACATTCATACTTTTACAGAAGGGAAACAACATGTACTCTGGGACAAAGAAAGTCATACCTTCATCTCTGTAAGGAGAGAATTGGAAGGACTATGCAATCAAAAGTTAATCTCACTTGTGTTCATGTCTGTCTGTAAGTTTGTCAAGTATTTTGTTTTGTCTCAGTTAAGTTCAGGCCACTACTTAAAAACTGAATGATGCTGGAGTTATCATTTAAACAGAAGTTCTGTGATTCTACTGTGTTTTTGCTGCTGCAGTGATAGGTTGCTCAAGTCACATGGACATACCCCTATCCCAAAGCTATCTTCCTGATCTTCTGATAAGACACTGATCTTTTCCTGATCTCCCTGGCACCTGAGCCTCCTGGTGCCAAGGCAACACAGGTTAGGAAGACATCTAATGTGAATGTTGAGATAATAAAACATCTAATGCACTTAAAAGTAGAGGAGACAATTTATGATACAAAGTGGAAAAAGAGACAACGTGACTCGGACTGAAAACTCATTGGAATTGGAAAAGGGAAACTGGAAAGGAGCATTGTGGTCAGCAGAGAACAGTAACTATGTGGGCAAAGTAACCAGGATTGGGAATTGGCAGGATAGGGAGTAAGTGGCAGGACAGATGAAAAGCCAGTACTAGACAACATCATTAAAACCATCTTGCCAAAAAGCCTGGGTTAAGACACTGAGTCAAAATGAGAAAGAAGAGTTAGATATGAGAAGAAAGTACAAACAACTAGAAAAACATGGGTAAAAGATGTACAAAACGAAGAGCTGGGATTGGAAAGATAACTAAGAAGCCTAGGACAAGAGACAGAATTTTGTACCTGAGAAGTACAACCACCTACTTCGTACTAGTATTTTCCTGCATACTGTTTGCTACAACTCATTAGCCCAGATGACTAACACCACTTCTGTCAACAAGTAACTGATGGACAATACATTTATATGCTTAAAGTGTCTCTTAAATACCAGTACAACTTCAAGGTCAGCAGCTTATTTGCACTCCTGTTACACAAGACATGCAACAAGCTTCTGAGACTCTTCTAAAAAGTGAACATAAAAAAATCTATTTAAAAAGCTGCGCAAGAAAGCTTTCAGCTGCTACAATTCCTCTGTTTTTTGCCCCCTTCCTTTTATTTTCTGTGACCTTTCCTGAAGTCTTCCAAAATTCATTCTCACCCCACACTTCTGATACCACATGATGTTCAGTTTCCTTAATGACCAAACAGAGATGAGAAAAAACGGCAACGTGCTTAATGTTCAGCAGGAATTTATAACTACATTATCAAGTCAGTCATGACCTTACAAATTTCCATCAGTAGCTCTCTTGGACTAGCTCTAAAGTATAATAGCAAAAGAATTCATATTCAAATACACTGACTATTAAATTGTCTCCTTTAAATATTATTGCTACATTCACCTGGCTATTACAGTTTACTGTTTAAGTAGTAAAAGACTATGAAATTCAATAGTGACTCAAAAAAACAGAAGACGATTAAGCAGAACTGTCATTTTATGTGGATGTAATTTAGTAGAACCACAATCTTCACACCAAATACTACAAATGCAATGCAGTGTATGTCATTTCTACACAACAGAGACTCTCAATTACTTCCCTCAAAGCAGAACAGAGGTGAAGAGGAAAAAGGGCTGTGAAAAAGCAGAGCAGTCTTGGGTCCAGCAGAATCAGGAGAGTAAGCAAAGAGCTCATTTCAACTACAGACACATCACAGGGGTCCCCTATACCTCTCTTCCCATTTCACTGAGACATTTGCTCTAAATCAAGAACTCAGAAGTCACTTCTTAAAGAGCAACAATGCATTCATGGGCTCCCTTCCTACTTCCTTTAAAAATTTTACAAATATACTACTCATCAGCCACTGTATGTGTGATGCCTGCCACTTTCACTAGATTTGTGAACTAAATCTAGCTACAAAACAAGAAAGCTGTGATTTATGGATAGATACACATTCTCAATAGCTTACTGCTGTAATGAAAGCTGGGAAAGTCATTGTGCTTTAAAACCAACAAAGAGGCAGGTACAGCTACATAAGTTATCTATTAAGCCTCTTCCTTCTTTAAATCCCTTAAATCATTTTACCTGGCAAAAAAAAAAATAAAAAATTAAAAATAGCAGGCTGATCAGTAGTCCACCACTGTCACATTGCCTAATTGGTTTGTTTCCAACATCTCTCCTCCAGAGGGAAGATGCTGGCTTGGTTCAACCAATTTAACTGCTGTGTTACTGAAGAGACTGAACCCTTTCTATCCTTTGCCCTGGGTGACTCTGTGTTTATGGCTCAACTTGAAACCTTTTCCTTCTAAAGGTTTCAAGGTATTTCTCTTCATTCATTAAAATACATTAGGCCTCTGTCCACCAAGGGAGTGGCTGCCTGCGCTTTGCTTCCCCTAATTTGTGGGCTCATTATTAGCAAAACTTCTGCTTTCTCTATTGGCAGCCATGGGTGTCTCCCCTCTGCGGGAAGTTCATCAGCCACTCTCCCTTCCTGAACTGTGCACCAGTCTGGTGGGATGCACAGTCACTGCCAAAAGCTGTGAGGCAATGGCGAAGGGATATCATAATGTCCCTGTGTGGCACAGCAGCTGGTAGGTCTTGGGTATTTCTACACCCACACCTTGTACTTGTATTTTCAAAGCGTTTTACAGTGTCTGCCCCTGAAGAAACCCTGTAGTGAGTGATCTGCAATTAGACATGGATAGTTAAACAAAGCTCATTTCACATCAGAGCAACTCTCTTGAGTCCATCCTGGCAAACTAGAGATTATGAAATCAAAAACACACTCTGACAAGAGTAGGCAGACACCCTCATTCAAGAGCAGCGCATGACATGCACTTGCCGTGATGAAAATATGTCACTGGGGGAACTGCCAGGATCACTAAGGGAATACTGCTCATTTGTCAGAGAACCTGAACATCCTTAGGTGACAGCCTCTGTTAAGCCCAACCTGGCCTTAATGTATCAAGATTATTTGTGCCAGTTCTCCAGAGCCTCCTGAGTTAAGCTTGGTGAAAAGCACCCCAGGAGCATGCCATCATCCTCTTGGACTTGAGACAATGAGATCCCTTGTGACTTTCAGTAGGCTTTCTTATTATCTAAAAGTTATTAACAACTCTTTATTCCAGGGAGAAGAGTATGTATTTTTGGCAACTGATACTGTTTTAAAACAATAAAGTTTTAAATGCCATACTCAAACATCCTCCTTGTGGCTGCAGTATTTCTTCTGCAGTCAAGACAGCCCAGATGACCCTGCAGTCTAACATGGCCAGAGAAACTGGAGGCATACATCTTTCTTGCTCCTCCTGTTGGCAACTGTGTCCTTCACCAAGACAAGAGCAAGGACCTTTCTGCTCTCAGGTCTGCTGCTGCAGACCAGCCCTGATTCCATCTCACAGAGCACAAAGGAAAGCATCCAACTCACATGATCACAGTTTGGATGTCTTGTTTCTCTGTTTCCCTAGGAATGATGGGATGTGGATGAAGGACACTGCTCCTTCTGTGAAGGGCAGCAAACACCACTTGATGAAAGTGAAGCTGCCGACAGCAGAACATGGTGTGATGAAGAAGAGACAGTATTTCTTGCAATCCAGAAAGCAGCAAACTCAGTTTTTCCACTAACATGGAACCAAGCTAAAATGCAAGAATAGGGCTGCAAGAACACCACAGGTGGGGTAAAAGTTTTTCCAGAGAAATTATGTGTTTTACCTTGAAACGTTTCCTTCTCTTTATTCAACCTTCATTCCCACTCAACTCCCCATCCTCAATCAAATTTTTATTTTAAACTTAGCTTTAAGGCAAGAACTTTCTTTCTTATTCTTTTCAGGAGCTCATTATTGAAAGTTTAGGTCTACTTATCTCAAGCATCCATCCAGGTCACAGACCTGTTCCCTGCTTCTCCTTAGACAGTTTTTAAAAGGAGAGAGAGTTTCCCTTAATACTATTATTTGACTACAACTACAACTGAAACTGGAATATCTGTTCCTAGTATTCTACACTAACACTAGGTGTTCAAATATCAGGTCTTGTCAACTCCGGATAATCTCTATCAGGATTTTGTTAAGAATATATATAAGAAAAAATTGATTGTCTGTTATTTATTAGGCAAAAGGATACCCATCTTCTCCAAGAGCTTTGTTCTTTGGATGCACTGTTTGTCATGATAATGTACTACTTTGTGCATTTCCCCCCCGCCTCTGCTTCCAAGTCATATTGACAGAGTAAAGTTTATAAATCCCTTCTACCATAATAACCCATGATTATGCATTCATTTCAGTGACATGACATAAAAAAACCAACCCTCATAGCAAAGCCTTTTTCTTACCTATCTGCAGAGTCTAAAATGTTGCAATACAAACTAATGACACATTTTGTGAAGGTCTGTCTTTGCTGGGTGACAATGACCCTCATTTACTGCTTGGGAACCTCTTTGGGGTATTCCATCAACTTCTGTCACTACACCATTATTCCACTATCATAGAACACCCTCATTCATATACCCCGGCCTTATGAAAGAAAATGCCAAAATATTAGTGAATATTCACTGATTCAGGCTCAGAAAGGCATCTTTTTTAAACACTTGGAACTTCTTCAGTTCTACTTTCCCACCTTAAAAACCAGATTTCTCATCAGATTTTGCAGTATTCCTTATGCTATTAGCAGTATCCATGAATGAGTATCATCTATCTTGCACATTTTATTTCAGGTTCAACACCTCCCTTTGAGGGGAGTAAGCTTTATTATTATTGTCACAGCTATAAGTAAGAAAACTGAAACATACCAACAATTTGGCTGTTTCCTCCACAGTGCTCAAGTCCTCAGGCTGTGCCAAGCAGAACTACACACTAACCACAAGGACTGTAGCTGGATTTGCTGCCTGTTGGCAGTGGGAACTGCATATCATTTTCAGAGAGAGCAGAAAAAGCGTGTTGCCACTCCTGTCATTCTTCAAAAAGTCTTCCTAAACTCTTCCAAACCACATGAAAAAGAACATAAAAGCATGAAACTCCTAAAGGGGACACGTAAAAAAAAAGCCCAATAAGTAGTATATTAATGGTTATGGTTAAAGAAATTTGAATTTAGGCAAGCATGACTGAAGCAGCGGTGCACATGTCACATTATCACCTAACTTCTTCCACAAAGTCTGTTTTTACAGTTATTTTGTTATTATGCTTCTGAGCTGCAGAGTTTCACAGTACACTTGACTTCACGGCACTGCAAACAAATTGAGTTTCAGCACCTTGAAAGTGAAGTGGTGCTGATCCAATGATGTATTACTCAAAATGTGTAGCCTGCTGAAGGAATCAACAGGGAACCTGTACTTTTTAAATCAGGGGTTTTTTTCAGCTTATATGGATGGACAGTAGCAAAGTTCATTGGCCTTATCCACTGGTGGTAGGCTCAGTGTACTTCACTAAAAAACTGAATGTTATTTTCAGAATCAGAGCTACAGTGGCAGTCAGAGCCTGAGGCATCCAATCACCTTCTCCTGTATCCTACTTCATTCCCTCTTCCAATTAATTATATATTTAGTAATGCTATAGATTTGTTTTTTGGTTTATGCATATCTCTCCATGATACACATTAAAAAAAATGACCCCTTAGGAAACAAACAGAAAGGAACTGATAAACAAATACAATACAAAATCATATACATTAAAATACTGTGAACTTTTTGCAAGTAAGGAAGAACCTAGGCCTTTCCATTCAGTCCCTTCATAAGTCTGAATGACAATTACTCTCACTGAAATTTATAATTGTTATTGTCAAAGCATCCAAATCGCTGAATGCTGTTTAATTCATGTAAACTGACAGCCAAATCGATTAGAAAGATTTGGAAATTGTCAGCTGCTCAAGAAACGCACTCAATAAGATAACCACCACATCCATCCCATCTGGAAAGTAATGGACCCTTGTGCCTTTGAAATCAACACACCTTAAAAAGTGAACATATTTCCAGCAAGCACACATCTACGTCACTGAATTCTCCACCACAGAGTACCATGGAGACAAAAAGCATAAAGGGGCTCAGAAAAGTCTCACACCACCACATGTGTGCTGTGCCCATGGCTGTCCATTGACATGATCATCTGGAGGCAGCCATCAGCTCCAGGTGACTGCTGACTTACACAACAAGCACCATTATTTGTGTGCCAAGTCCTTATTCTAACATGTCACAGGCGAACCCTGGACTTCAGATCTAACCAAGTGTGGAGCCCGAAATATTCCTGTGGTAACATTTACATTGAATACTTGGGATATTCAATGTATTTTAAAAGCATATACTTTTACTAAGATGCTGGAAGAAACAATAACTCAGATATAAACATAGAGAGAAAGGTGGCCTGGGTAGTCACAGCCATTCATTTTACCTTTGAAATTTGTCTTCCCTTGATCATCAGTACTATCACTCTAAGACCAGTAGCAGGCTGGGGCTATCTTATTTTTCTACCAAGCAAACACCCACAGCGGCATATTAAAAATGCTTCAGAGTATATTCCAGTTGTTATAAAGGTTTAGTTCTTCCCTGACCTTTTCATATTCCCCTTTTCCACTTTTCATGGTGGTCCATGGGTTAGAGCAGACCGAGGGCAAGGTGCTTCATGAAAGATTTCTTAAAAAAAAAAAATAATCTTAACACAGATATTCTATTATATTATCAATAATACTATCAATATTACCTTGCTCTTACCCACACACTAAATGAGTCACTGCATTAGGAAGTCATACCAGAATTTATTCCCAGGCTGAATAGGTAGACGTAGTGTGGTTCTTGTTTGTTTTCCTGCTTTCATCAGTAACCCAAGGCACAGGTAGCCTACAAGTCTTATCTGGGTTTCTCTTACTCATCAGATGCCAAGCAGCATATTGTAGGTCTGCCTTTTTATCTTAGACATCCAGAAGAATAATCTTCCAAAATCCAAAATATGTTGGTTGGATTTGTACCATGTATCTGTTACAAAATTAATAACCTATTCTTTGGAAGAAACAAGATTAAAATATCTAATGTATTTTGGAACCTCAAATGTAATAAAAATTTACTAAAATGGCTCCCCATATGCTTTCACGTGTTAATCAAAGTTTTGTGCAGCTTTCTGCTCTAAGATGGTCCTTGGTGAAATGCAGTCTCCTCCTGGTGAAATACAGCTCTTCTTTCTAAGAAGAGGTTGCAATGCCTCTGTAGGGGAAAAATAATCAAGAAAGATGGTTCTTAATTTAACTGTAAACAATGGAAGTACATATATTATATGTAAGCCTACCAAGAGCAAGAATGAAACCCTATTTGTAAAAACCAAATTCAGGTTGTCAGATGAAGACAAAGCAGCTCTTTCAACTGCCCTGTCTTCCAGACAGGATCACAGGGTGGTGGGAGGAAACATTTCTCACAGTGTGCCCACAGAACTAATGAATTATCTGTTTGGTGTCCTTGTTTTTTACATTATTTATACTCAATACACTGTATTTGTAAGGATGATTAGTGCACCATCTGCCTGGGCCACAAGCAGGCATAGAGGAGACAACCTCCTGATTAAAATCTCATTTCTTGTAAGCAGAGAGTAGAAAACTGCTATTTTTTCTGAACATGCAGACCTCCAGTCTCCTAATTAATCTACATCAGTCATTAGATATTTATAGCCTGGCCAGATCTGAAGTTATTTAAATGCATCATTAAGCTAAAATATAATACAGTCGAGCTACAAACACTGTATAGTCCAAAACACTGTACTGGAAATACAGTCTCTCTTTAGGGCAGAGTGTCAGAATTAATCATGAGCTCTGAAGCAAGTTTCTAATTTTTATTATCACAAGACTATGACTAATACTGGAATTCATCTAGATAAAAGTGGATGTCTCCATCAGACAGCCCAGCTTCTTCTGCATTTTAGCAAGGATCTCATCAATAGAGAATCAACAATATCTCAGGTGCAATTTGTCAAATCTTAACATCTAAAAAGGACACAAATGAGCTGCAGTCTAAACAAGACGACTTATTTCCAGAAAATACAAAAGGAATTAAAAATAGTGATCAGTCCAGAAATAAACAGACACACTTTTGATGCCAAATTTAGATGAGATTCATTTCTTAATTCCAGTTTACATTGCACTTGCAAAGGGCTGAGGTTACAGGGAACTGCATTAAATTCAGTTTTCTATCACAATTACTAATCATACGCCCATACATTTACCCATTCACTACTGTGCATCTTCATTTTTGCACTGCTCCAACATTGGAGTAATTTGGGTTTCTCCCTCCCTTAACCATGCACAGGTACCCCTTTTGTGACATGTGAGCACTTTATTTGATGAGTATTGCTGAGCCCACTGCCATCGCACAGCCAAGCAGTACAACTACCCAGTTGTTTTAATCTGTTTTCAAAAAGCAGTCCCTGCCAGTCTCTTCTCAGAAGTTCTTCCAACTTGTCAATATTCTCACCATTACAGCAGCATGGATATGTCCGCGGCATCCAAACTCAGCTTGCACCAGGTGGTCTTCATAGCTCTCTCAAGAAATCATCTGCTGTATACAACTTTTTTTTTCTCCCACATGTGAAATGCTTCTGATGTGTGTACGCTGACTGAGCTGACTATTTGCTGCTTTTACAATAATGCAGTGTGCCACAGCAATTACACCTACACTTATGTACCATCTGGACAAGTGCTGTCAGTGAAAAATAAATTGCAGATAAGATGCCATTACTTTTTAAATAACTATTTTCAGTTCACATTAAGGGTGTCTTGGTAAACTTCAAATGTACACCCAGTCCTGCACTTGTTAAACAAACTGATATTTAAATGAAAAAAAACCAAGACTTAAATTTGAAGATTATCAGAAAAATGTAACATCATTCCAGAGTCCAACCTAGAACTCATGGCTATTCTTTCCATTTTTCATATGGTTGAATTAGAATCACCATGCCAAAATTGTCTGTCTACTCCAGTATCAGAATATAGTAACAGGCCTTAAAACATATACATACACATGCTCATCATCATCTTTACTTTTGCAGCACAAATTAAAGGCAATCTCACATGTGAACCACTGTGAGATTCTTCTGTCCCAAAAAACCCCTCATCTCTCATTACTGTATTCATAAACCACCAAAAAATGAAAACCACTGTGTATATCCACATAAAAAATGAAAACAGTATTTAAAAGAAATGTAGAAATAATTTATTTCCTTAGAGATTCTAAGGTATTTATCAAACGTTGATTAAATCTTGAAGTCTCCCTATGGCTAAGCTTTATTTGCAGAGTAAATCCAGAGAATTTAGGAATCTGGGTACTGATGCTTGGGTACTGATTCTTATGTACTGTCATAAACCTTCTTAAGCTGTCAACAACAGAAAACCTAATAAATTTATATAGTCATAGACTGACTTACGTTGGAAGTGACCTCTGGTCATCCCTTGGACCAACTCCATGCTCAGAACAGAACGAACTTGGATCAAGATGCACAGGGTTTGCTCCAGGCAAGTTTTGAATAACATCAGGAACAGAGACTCCACAACCTCTCTGGTCAACCTGTTCAAGTGTTTGACTGCTCTCATGGCAACGTTTTTATTTTGTTTATGTGGGGTTTTTTTTCCTATTTCTTTCTGACTGGAGCTGTCCCTCAAAAAAAAGCCCCTGTCCTTTCTATATCCTCCATTCAGGTAGACGTAGACAGCCACAAAACATCCACTATTTTCTCTTCTGCAGACTGAACAAACCCAGCTCACTCAGCCTTTCCTTATACATCACCCACTCCAGCATGAATACTATCTTTCTTGCCCACCCATGGACTCACTGCAGTATGTCAACATCTGTCTTGTACTAGGCAGCCAAAACAGGACATACAGCCCAGAGTGTAGCTGTCTGCCTCCATGGTAAGGGCATAGCGTGTCAGCCTGCTAAACCTACTCCACATGAGATTGTCATCAGCCCATTTTTTCAGTCTCTTGAGATCCTTCTGAGTAGCAGCAGCCCTGTCTGCCAACGTGTTCACCACTCATCCCAATTTGGTACCATACACAAGGTTGCCAAAGGTGCACTATGTCCCACCATCCATCTTGTCAGGTTAAACATTATTAGCTCCAACACTTGACTCCTGACAAGAACACTAGTAACCAGTCACTTAGCCATACTATGCATTGCTGACCATGCACTCTCTCATTAACGGGAAATCTGGCTTAGCTTTGGCTTTCAAAATTCAATCTCTCCCTACCTGGGCAATGTCCCAAAGCCAAGGGTTGAACTCCTGCTAGTCACTTTGATCACTTTTCTACTTACCATAAATTGCCCCACCTCTTGGTTGCTGTAACCACAGCTGTCAGCAATCTTTCACATGCCTAACCAAATTTTCTGTATTTATAATTATCAGATAAAACAGAATGCCTTCAATCTTCAACTTACTGATCACCTTTGTGAAGAGACAGTCTTCAATCTCTTGAGAAAGATTTAAGGCCCTTCTCAGTAGCTTGACAAGCCTGTTGGCAAAGACGCTCTTGCCCTACTCGGTCAGACGAATGAAAGCACATAGTGTTATGACTGTGCCTACCTCAGTTATACTATTTACATTAAGTTCCTCTTTTTTCCTGTCACTGTCCATATCTCATTAGTAACTCACACCACAAGTTCCTGACTAATGTACAATGACATAACATGCCATTGTGTTGAAAACTGAATATAAGCACATCTGCATTCACCATTACAGAGCTTTAGACAGTAACAACCTACAGTAATCGCACAGTCCACGGAAGACTTCTGTGAACCATCTTCGGTGGATGTTATCAAATCTTTGTCTATGAGGGACACTTTTCTATCAGATCACTTTTACCTAGAATTCAGGAGTTATGGAACAGTTAGCTATTATTTCTTAAGTCCAAATACACAGAGTCAAATCATCTGATTGCCTCCAGGTATTACTAAATTTCAAGCACTCAAAATATGGATAGGATTTTATATCAAATATGCTATCACATGACTGTTCTGAGGCCTGACTTCTTGTCACTGCTATTGATACTTTTCCTACCTCTTATTCTTCCTATAAGCTGTACTACCTACTTACTGTTTGTTAAAGTCTCACACCAGTAGAGGTCTAGAGGTCCTTACCTATCAAGGGAAAATGTGTCTTTCTTCCCAAAGCAAACCTTGTTATTTTCTGCAAGATTATTTTGCTTCAACAAAAACACCGTCTGGCACTGTGTTTTTATTATACACTTTATTGCTACTCAGTCATTAAATTCCCATGAAAAAGAATTTTAAACATTAACATTTTCTAGAAAAATACACCAGTGACATTATTGCAAATAATAACAGCTTTTAACGCTGCCACTCAGGAGAATGTCTGAAACCATCAGGTTAAATTACACAACCACATAACAGCTATAAAACAATAATACAAAAGCTTTCCTTCCCCCCACTCCCCTCCCAAGTATTAGGACACACAGCTCTCGTTACTATGCACACTAGCACTCAGAATCCAAGGTAAGGCAAGAGGAAGTGGGAGCATGAATAAAGAAAGAGAAAATCCAATGAAAGAGCCATACTTTGAATGTACAATAAAACAAAACATAAAATGTCTTGAAGTGTTGTTTTTTCTTTTTCTCTCCTGGAAATGCAATGGTTTATTATTTCCAAAGCTGTGCAGCAGAATGGCAATTTTCAGCACAGGGTATCACAATGGCTGCTTAGCACTTTATTAACTACAGAAAGAATTGCCCATGGAATTGCGCCTTATTTGGAATAATGATTTGAAAAGAAATCATGACTACATCACCTGAAAGTCTTACTGCATTAGTATCTTTCTGGTAGGTTTGCAGGCACATTTTGCAGAGATGTGTGGTCTAACAGAGAGAGAAATCTGTATCATCATTCAGAATATGTTTTATTTAATTACTGGCCTGCTGTAAAAGATCTACCTGTTTTTTTCCTGTTCACAATGCTACTTGTCTTAGGCTCCCTTCTAGAAAACAGGGTATTTAGAATATTTACTCCTATCTCAATTATGAAGATGTTGTGGAGAAGCACTTTCTATTTAGAAAGGAAGACAAGGAAACAAAGGAAAAAAGTAGATAATTCACAAACCAGACAACCGTAACTTGCACAACTGTGGAATAGTATGGAAGAACTTCTGTTTAAAAGAAAACTACACATTCACTCAGCACTGCACTCTGGAAATAAATATGAAGATTGATGAGTCCTTAACTACTGCTTTAATTGTAAGACTAAGCTCTTACAAAATGGGAGTGCGAGAGAACAGAGAAGAAAGGGAAGGAAGTTAACCCTTCTCTTCTGAACACCAATAACTGTCTAATTTCAGGCTTTACATCTAATATACAGAACACATTTTTACCTGAATATCAGTTTCTACATTAATCTGGATGGAGCTTGGACTTGTAAGACTTAAACAAATGCGATATTGCTTAAATGTTCGCTTACCTTCCAAAACCATTTGGTTTTCTCACTTAGCATGATGAAAAAGTAAAATAAAAAACTAATTATTGCTCATTACTTTGTCTTTTAGTACATTTGGAGTTTTAATCTGTCCTATATGAGCTATTAAATCCCAAGTATTCAATGTATTTCAATGATTATAACACATCAGTGGGAACTTGTTTTCATAGCTGGGGGCTTCAAAGTTTAAGAAATATTTCTAAAGCACTTCAAGTTGTTTTATGAAGTACTACTGAAGACAAATAAAATATCATCTTATTAATAAACTGCCTCTTTTGGAGCTAGATGTATCGGCTCCCAGAAGAAAGAAAAACAGCAGTCATTAAGTAATACTAAAGGAGGAAAAGTAAAATTCAAGCAGATTTTTGCAGTTTGGGCAGCACCAAACACCATAATTTTTTTTTCCTGTTTATCTGTTACCATTCCCACTTCCAACTTGAATGTCCACTCACACTAAGATGGGGCAACATAACATTTGAAATGTCGGACAGCTTGTCATTGTTAAATTTTAGCAGGAAAGATTTATTTGCTGCAGAAGAGGAGAATAAACGATTCCTTCAATACACGTTTCAAAAAGTAACATTGATCTGACCTATTAAGACATTTCTCACATGCTAGTGTTTGGTGGAAAATAATCTTTGGCATATTAGATGCAGAACTATATTTCTATTTGCTGGACAGTCTGCCTAGCACCGTGACACATCAATTTTGATTGGGACATCCCATCATTATGTTGCACAAACAAGTTTTTACACAAGTATTGTGACAGTGTTTTTAAAACAAACTCAACGGAGCATTAGAAGTTTATTATATTGATTATATTTATTGATTATAAAGTAGAAGAGTGGTATGCAGAAAATTATTTCTTAACCATTGTTGGCTAAAAATTCCATTACTCTTTGTGAGTATAAGCTATTGCTAAAAGCAGCATACAGGGGATGCTTCAATTAGGTTATGGGCACATAAATCGGGAAAAAAAATTCAAATCCTCTCTATTCTTCAGCTGCTTGGAAAAGCCAAAGGGAGGAGAGAGAACACCACTGAGCTGAAACAATGCCCCTCAATCTCCTCTAACAAGAGGAATTTGCTTTTCAACCGGTTTAATCAAAATGTCCTATCATTTCCCTGAAGAATACGCTCTTGCTGCTTCAGCAGAATTTCCATTCTCCCTTTGCCCTTCAAAACGATGCTGTCTTACAAGGGACAGTGGCCACTTGTATACTTTATCACTCTCCAAATCCTTGGAAGGCCTGCTGCACAGACATTTGAAGGTGTTTCTGCCTGCTAAATCAGAAAATGCTTCAGTACTATAATTCTCAAACATAATTTAAACCCACGGAAACCACAGCCCCAAGTGAGTAGCTCCTTCTCCAGAGAGTAAGGCCCTACTGAATTGAATCAAATTTATCATGTACTTAAGGACTTGCAGGATTAAGCCCTTAACCTATTCAAGAAACTTCCAGAGTTTTAACATACAGTACGTACTAGCAAAGCAAACATAAAAAAGAAGCCAAAAAACCCCAACCCAATAGTATAATCATCAAGACAACATACAAAAGATAGTGAATAGTTTCTATTTAAGTGAAACTCCTAAAATAAAGGCTAAGGTGAAAGTTTACATCAGCTGTGAATGAGTGATCTACGATTTTTATTCAATTTTACCATACACTGATGAATATCTGCCATGAATAGCAAATTTGTAATTCATTTTCCTAAGTATCCATGTGAAATCTTGTATAAACTTGCACTACAGTATTTTATGTATTTCCTCTAAGCAAAACCAAGAGAATCTAGATTTAACTTTAACAGGGTATATCAAAAAAAGTTCAAAAAGAATTAAGTAACTTGTTATTTTCCTGCAAGGAAAACAAGTTCTAAAAGGAGACAGTTTTGAATGCTGAAGGGGCAAAATAACAGAAATGGATAAAGATGATGTTACCAGCTGCTCAGCTGGCAATCATTTAATATCCGACCCAGACAGATGCGTTTCCTTGCCTTCTTATCATTTCCTCCTGTGAAGAAGAAATACAACTGTCTACACTCTAAGTGAGAGTCCACATTCACATTTGCCTCTTTTCCCCTCCCATCCAAATTAATCCAGCAGGGACATCCTGCAAAAGAGCCAGAGAGAGAAAGGCAGAAACTTCAGTCAGCTCCTCCCAGGCTACTCTTCATTGAGAACAGGTATCAAAAAAAAAAAAAAAAGATAATTTCTACATGGTATGGCAACTGCCTACTTTAAAACGGTGTTTCAGACTTCCCTTAAACACTATTAAAAGTCCTGGCTGGCTTCTTAAGCTTCCTAAGGCCATGATCTATGCAAGGCATTATTTCTTTCACACTAACTGGGAATCAGATGTTGTAGCGAAGGATGCATGTACAAGGAATACTGGTGTCTGCAGTGAATCTGTATTCCAGGCCATTATACAGAGCCAGATAGACTCCTGGCAGGCATAAAAGTTTCCACAATTTTTCCAACAAATGTTTCTGGCTGAAAATGTAGTTTCAAATTAAAGAAAAACAGAGACTTCTGAAATAATGATGAGGTTTTCACTGTAAAAACCCAAAGTAAGTCTCTCAAGAGAAAATCATAGAAAGTGTTAATGTCATTTATCAAAGAGTATTGGCTCACTTTCACTGTTCTTTCTGAACTTTTGGTTAATTCCCTGTGAAGAGAAATAGAAAAAAAAAAACAAACCTTGCATCAGCTATGGATCACAGACTTTTTTTTTCTTTTTTTTTCAGATGGAGAAGCACTGGAAATGCCAAAGCTCTCTGGGCAAGTTCAGTTAAAACAAGAGTTCACCTATTCCCATCAAAACAGTGCTTTGCAAAGGATGCCTCTGAATTCTGCCTGCCCCCAAAGAACCCCACAAGAGCTACAGGAGGGCAAGCAAACCTGTTTCAGTTGACAATAGCAATTGCAATGAAAGTTCAACGGCTTTTCCTTATGCTGAATCCTTTGAAACTATGTTTCTTCCCCCTTGTAACTAAAATATTTTCCCTCTTCACATTTAACAGAGATGCAGCTGGGGGGTGGGAGGAAGGGAAGGCTTTTAGGGTTTTTTTTCCTGCTGCTACATTTTAGCCAAAAAAATGCAGGAAGGAATATTCCAATGATTACAATTGTTTTATTAGAGCACTGGAACAGACTGCCCAGAGAGGTTGTGGTGTCTTCTTCTATGGAGATATTCAAAACCTGTCTCGACACGCTTCTGTGTGACCTGGTCTAGGGAATCCTGCTGTGGCAGGGGGGGTTGGACTAGATGATCTTTCGAGGTCCTTTCCAACTCCTACTATTCTGTGATTCTGTGATAGCAGAGAACCTGCATCTTCGGATCCACCAGAATGGAAGAGAGAGCAAAGGCCTCTCCCCCTCCTTATTTATACCCCCAGTTACGTAAAAATCGTATGGAATACTGGGAACATGATCACTTCCCTGGTTACAAGCTGGTTACCAGGGAAAAGGCCTGGGCCAAACCATTACAATTCCTCACACTAAAATGTTATGCTCTGCATTTGTATGACAAAGAACTCACTGTAACTCATTTTAACTGTAGAAATTTCTTTAAACAGAAAGTACAGTGGAAAAAGACCAGCGTAATATAGCTTCCCATCAGTATCTGACAGCTCTACATTAAAGAATATTGCAATATTTAGATGTTCAGTCTTTACAGCTATTCAATAAAAGGTAACAGTAGACATACCAATTGTATCACTTTTACTGCAGTAGTAATATTTACAGCCCTAGCTCTGGGATGTTACATGAATGCACTGTGTAACAGTAAAAAAAAAAAATAAAAAAATTAATAGCAGGATATTAGGCCAGGATACAGGGTCTATTTTTCCCCACTCCCTGTGCGGTCTGCAAGATCACTGTTGCACTACAGAAGTAAAAGAAGGTTATCACTGGCATGTTTGTTCATTAAGTATCAGGTATATTCCACAACATTAATACACAACTCACAGTGGATTAGATATCTCACTTTGGATTCTTCACGGGAATTGTAAATCTATGTATATTAAAAGTATCTTAGAACTTTTATTTCTTATTCTTTCAGATCCTTAGTTTAGGATATTCTAATATACAATAAAACTCTGGAAAA
Source organism: Galbula dea (assembly GCA_013399015.1). NCBI lineage: Eukaryota > Metazoa > Chordata > Aves > Piciformes > Galbulidae > Galbula > Galbula dea. The sequence goes on from VWZX01002966.1 coordinate 933,137, forward strand.
ATGGTATAATTATATACAATTTGGGTAAATGATATAACTCAGTACTGAAGAGTTGTGCTATTTACACAGCTGAACAAGACTTTCATATTAAATCTGGTTAGTCCCCTACCAATCTGCCTGCAAATACAGCTGGCATAGAACTCATATTTTGGAAGTTGTCTTTTCTATGAAAAAGAGTTTCAACCTTATGGTGGCACTTGTAACTTCTCAGTCCCAATAGTACATACACACAACAAAACTGGAAGAAACAGGGAAAGAAAAGACACTGTAGACTGTCCTCCTCAGCTCTTTGAATACATCAGATACGTCAGGGTATTAAATAAATACATTTTTACTGCATTAAACCTTGCTAAAAGTGAGCAAATGTAACCTAATGCAGATGGAAAAGCACCTTTGTGTAAAGTGCTCGTTGCTATCCACTTCAGACAACATGAGACTGTGTGGAAAGGGGCAGGCACATTCCCAGAACTCAAGCAGTTTCGCCATTTTAGTTCTAGTCTCTGGCATCATTAATTACCGAGAAACTTCATCTCAAATCTGTGACATTAATGACAAAGATCTCAAGTTCAACAAAGCAGGTGACAAACAAGCAAAAACAGATTTCCATTATTTTTGTACCTTACTCAATGAATCTTTCCTATGCTTGATGTCCCTAGGTGTACATAGAAACAAAATCCCTCGTTTTTCAGCAAATTAGACTGTGTACATAAACATGTGCTGTACAAGAACTACTGACTGTAATACTCTGGATTCTCTCCTTTTGTCTTTATAAATCGCAAACATAAATTCTTTTTCTTTCTTGTAGGAGCTCTTCTTGCCTGTGTACGACAGATGTTGTTTCCATAAATTAGTTTATAATTTCTTTCATAACTCAGTCAGAACAACCCTTCATTTCATAGTCAGGGAATAGATTTAGTGCTGCACATAATTCTTGTAATTATGTAACAAAACTGCACTTTGCTAGGTGAAAACCTTGGCTATCAATCATTCAATTTAACGTATGGGCAACTTAATCATTGTTACACCAGCTGTGCACTGCCCAGCCACACACATGAAGGATTCCTTAGATTTCCACAGTATGAAGTGTAAATTATCACTGTGATAGGTAAGAGATAGGCAGACAGCAAGTGGGCCAGCTCCAGAGTGTTGAGCTGCAATATAGGAAGTAATTGGGAATGTCACAGACAGCAACTCCTCGCCCCCATACCAATTTCCTAACTGGGAAGTATTCAGATGATTTCTAGTCACCAAAAGACAGTTAGCAAACAAACCCACCACAACTTTGCTTGTCCAAAATAGACAAATACATATTAAAACTGCTAGCATGGCTCACATGAGCTGTTCAGAGACCTGAAGAATCCTGAGCTTTGAAGTTCAGCACAAGAATTTCAAATGTCACACAATAAAATAAAAATTGGCAGACAGGGCATAAACAATATGGCCAGTTACACTGTTCAAGATGTTGTTTGGGCAGTTATACCACTAGGAACAAAATTATTTTAAATAGCTTCCCCTCCCACCCACCCCCCCAAGTGATTATGATTTATTTGTTAAATGAAAACAAATTTTCATTTTTATTTAACAGAGATTACACTTTCAGAAACTAAAGATAAAGTTGCTGACATATTACCAGGTGCAGAATATGCAACAAATTGGAGTTTCTCCAGGAGGTCACACATAGGTGCCCAAAGGCAAGTGAAACTCCAGTTACTGAATGGGTTTTAAAGAAACTGATCAGCTAGCCCTGCTTCACCCATGAAACATAAAAAAAAATATCAGAAAAGCAAATTACATAAAACCTGCACTTCAGTTACTGCCCTAAAGTCATAAAAGGTGAACTGGCAGTGACATCAATGTCTGCTGTCAGTATTTTTCCTATCATAATGATTCACTATTATGCTAATTTTATGTCAAATACTCCACAATATTAAAATAAAAAGAGCCCTCCCCACTGTCATAGTGCAGTTCTGCCACAGGTATAACTCATTCTCTATGCATCAGTATACTTCACAGAAAAAAAACCCTGTGCTACATCTGTGGCATGAGTGAAGGGGACCTCAGTGAACACCAATTCTCATCAGTGCAATCAAATGCCCACATAACAAGTGAGCACTGTAGGCATTGAAGGTACCTGAAATGGCAAGATGTTCTCATACCCTCAACTAGCACTCAGGCACAGCCTATGGTCATGACTAGGTTCTTCTTCTGTTGATCTGAAAAGGCAAGACCTATCCCAGAAATATCAGAAAGAAGCAATGAAAAATCATGCCTATGGAGAAATTTTAAGCTGTTTACGGAAAGACACTGAGGTGCTGGAGCAAATTCAAAGAAAGGCAGTGGGGCTGGTAAGAGGTCTAGAGCATGCTGTTTAGTTACCAGTACACTACATCAAGATGAGTACAGACACACTGTATGAAAGTGGAATCTGATATGGCAACAAGTATAGTTATCAGATATCCCAGTCACTGGAGAAGTGGACTCTGGCAAAGTCTGCACTAAAAATCACCCAGAGTACGAACAGCCAAACCTCATCAGGAAGCAAGGTCCTTTCTTCTTTCAGGAGACAAGTCTCAAGAAAGGAAGAGGTGACTGACAGGACCTCACGTGCCCCTTTCTACCTTTATCAGTAGCAGCAGAACCTCCAAATGAACATCACTGAAGATGCAAACCTTCACTCTAACATATTAAGTGTTTGATAATACTGGCACATCCATCAGTGCAGCTACATTTACATAAGACCATCAGCAAGTAAAGAATAGTAAGCAGAAACCACATAGGATAGCACTTCCTTTTAACAAGTCACAAATCTGCTCCTTTTAACATCATGCCGTCTATTCACTGTGTTGAAAAGATAAAGATGCCTGGTTTGCCCTCCCTGTCACAGTAATACTATTTACCTATTATGTTTTTTCAAAACAGTACTAATCTTTCAGTGTATGACAGATACCCTAGTGAGCTTCAGTACCTGAAAGAACTAACTTGCATATGTGAAGCAGAACAGCAGATGATTACCCTTGCTTCTCAGTAATAAGACATGCAATAGTATTATCTAATTCTTAAGTCATCCTCACCATCTCTGTGCCAATATGGGTCTGACCCTATTTTGGGGACAGAGTCCCTAAAACATAACAGATGAAAGAATAACCATTTTAACTAACATCAATATATGTTTCATCACAGTTCTTGGTCATCTCCACTACACCCTTTTGAAAGTGTTAAAAAAAAATTTCCCTTTCTTCCCCATTAGAGAAAAATAATTTCCAAACAAGGTATTTGGTCCCACACTGAATGTTTTGGGTTTGACTCCTATCCATATTTGCAAATCGGTTTTGCACCACAGGAGAAAGCTAACTTTCAATTTGCAACCTGACAAAGGTACACAACTCATGTGTGGAAAGAGAAGGTGGGAAAAGTTATACAATGTATATACAAATCAGGACTCTCAGGCAGTAGCTACAATTCTCATTAGGCAACACCATAGTATTTGTATCTAAATATTTAGATTTTCAGCAAAAAGTCTCCCTTCCCCACCATGGCAAAACAACAACAAACTCTGAGACACTTACAATAACATATTTACCATTGGCAAAATATTATCTCAGGTGCTATTTATTTTCAATACGAGTAAGTTTCTTGAACAAACATTTTGACTGAAATGTCAGCAGTGGAAGGCAGGTCTTTTTCCTTTATGGATGAAATCAGTTTAGAACTAGAAATGAGCACAAATACTCTGTTCACTGTACTGGCCACTAGCCCTGAATTTTATATGGTGTTTCATACTCAATTACATTTCTTTTCCCCATGCTTTAGCACACATCTTTGAGATTCCACAGTCTCCCCATCTCAAAGAAGATATCCCCCACCCATGAGGGACAAAGAAAACTGTCTTACTGTTCCCTCTTTTGTCCATGATAATCTTGTCATGGAAATATAACTTTCAGCATAAAAAATAATTAAACTACATTTTCAAGAGGGTAAGACAACTTTTCTTACCTTCTGAAGGAGGTAAGGAGAAAAGTCAAGTCAGATTAATATCTGAAGTCAAGCAATATGACTATTCCCTGAGAGATGAAGCAGTCAACCTGGCACCCATAAGCTCATAGACTGTTTTATGAGTAGCCTGCATGGAAAATCCACTTCTCCATCCATTTACAGGAAAAAAAAAAAAAGTTTTAACTAATAGTTTACAGCTTTGGAAATCATTTTAATTTAGAAAACAATTATGCCAACTTGTACAGTAAGTAACAATCAACCCACACAAACAATCTTCTTGCAAATTTTATTCAACCTGCCACAAATACGATGAGTTATGCAGGTAACTAAGCACTTCACTGAGTAAAGCAGATCGACTTGTCAATATGAGTTAATTTTACCCAAATCAAAAATGAAACTCTTCATTCAATATAGCTTTATGAAAAATATAAGAAATTTTACCTTCAGTCTATTTTTATTTAATACTTTGAACAATATTAAAAAGATTACCACAGGGACAAGGTCTTATCTGCCTGCTCAGATTACAATGCACTTACACTGAACTACACAGCATACATGATTAGCCCTAAAAGGTCTCTTTAGTGATTTTCATTTTTAATGAACTGGTTGGAATTCATTATACAATAATTGTAAGAAGATAAGCCTCTGTCTTTAGGGGACATGCTACTGACAGATAGCTTTTTTTTTTTTTCCCTAAAAGAAAGAAAATCCACATACTTCTCTTGCTAAATGAACCATAGCTATTAATCTGAAACCTTTTTTTTTTTTATTAAGAAGAGGCTCTAATAATGCAGCTGTTATGAAGGTCTTTCAACAGGCTGGGTTGTTAATAAACCTAGGAGAATGGTGCACCATGAGTTAGTTCACCTTGGGAAATAAAATTCGACAACCATTTCTCATACTGTAGAGAATACAAGAGGAAGATCTGCCTATCTACAGCTTGCCATTACTAGGAAGGAACTGAAGGCCAGAAAAGCACAAAAACAACTGTATTAGACCTCTGCTTAAGAAAAAAAAAAGAATGGTTGCACTGGGTCATAATACAGATAACCTAGCCCAATATCCTGTCCCTACTGGTAGCAAACAGCAAATGCTAAAAAAATAAGCATATGAAGACCAATATAATTTTATATTTGTCCTGACCAAGTAATCCATAATTTCAGAACTTAATCAGACATTACATCCACACTTCTGTATTAACCCTGGATGGATTCTTCATCCATTAATTTCTTACTACTTTTCCTAGAGCACACCAGAAACACTACAAATTGCAATACTATGTCCAGAAAAGGGGAAAATGCTACTATTTCTTCAATTCCACTACTCATACAGAAATTGGGGGGGGAACTACAGAACTATATCATCAAGGTGCTGGATTCCTAACAGTTACATCTCCTACCACTGCATCCTGATAAAAGAGAACAAAATAGTCACAGTTCTAATCTTTACAAAAGGTTAATACACACGGCAATTCACAGAACTACAGAAGTCTAGTTTGCTCTGGGAAAACAGCAATTATAGTAAGCAAATTATTGAATATCTTTGGAAACAAACACATGCTTTTTGTTTAAACAAACTACTTCACAATTTGAATTCTTTGAAAAAGTACACAAGTTTAGGTGAACAGGTGCTCAGTTAAAGTAGTAGTGTATTTGCACTTTCAAAAATAAATTAATAAGAACTTCAAACAAAAAAAACAGATAACGTGGATTTTCATTACTGTCCCTCAAAGGACATCAAGCCCTTCTAGGAAGGTTCAGTCTCTTTCTTGGTGCAGCACAGAGTAAGGCACCAAAGTCTGTGCTAATCATTGCCTAACTAAAATGGAGCATGGCTACCAGGGGGATGGATCTGTATCCTAAATGGAGATTTGCGGCCTGGAAAATGTGACAATCTGTATTACACCAAGTATTTTGGAATGGCCAAACCTATAGCTGACTACAAAGCATGGAACTATCTCATACTACTGAGTAAGAGGTAAAATGTCAAATGAAACTCAATGTTAATAAATGAAAATGGGAAAAATAACCAATAATACATATAATGACAGATCTGAAATTTGCTATTAACATTAGAGGTATAGGAGTTATTGGGGAAAGTGGGGATTTTTAACATGGAGATAAAGCACACAGCTATGGCCGTAATAATGCCTACACCATCCTAGTGAAGGGTGGCTTTACAATTAAAGCTCATTAGCTTGGAGTAAGGACAGAATTATTTCATCTGTCAGCATCCCTGTGAAGACTTTATACTTCTAAACATGGTAGGATTAGATCTCTAATGGTAGGTACTATCTAACAGTACTAGAACTGTTGTTTAACTAATAAATTCAGTACATACAATACATTCAATACAGTCAGTAGGTAAGGCACCTCCAGGAGCCCACATAGGCCCCAGAAAAATAATGTTAGACAAATCAGAGAGGATAGTGATGTGTGATCCAGTAAGACATGAGTAGACAATTGCACCATATCATACTTACAAAATCAGGAACTGAAACCTATCCAGACATTTACTGATTTCACCTTTGAGACTCCCCTTTGAAGACCCAACCATGCTCTCAAAAAAGTCATAGGAGGAAAAAAAAGTTCTGCCTGTACTTTCAAGTATATGAACACTTGTTTTGTGGAAGCTGTAATCTACACACTTTTCTGGTAAGTGCGTGCAGGGGTAACTAGAGTTCAAGTTAATTTTTAGACTGAAGCAATAACACCTTCATTAAATTCTAGTAAAATAAGGTTTATTCATCCGTTTTAAAATATCCTCAAATCCCCTGCAGATTCTCTACATGTTAGTAATGTGGAAACATTTTCACTTGTCACATGTTCAAAATTTTAGTCAAAGCACTCAATACCCACATAATGAGAGATCTTTCCCTGTGGTGAAATTGTCATAATGAAGGTTGCAGAACTACCATATATTTTCCAGACTAATTGAAAACTGCCTCTGTCTCTTAGCTGTTACACAGTACAGTGTTCTTACCCTTAAGCCCAGATATCTCACAGCTTTCTAAAATATGCACATTAGTAACCTTCTTCCTTGATAACTTTCATCACACGCTACAGAATGTTTATATATAACTATTGTTTTCAAATTTTTAGTCTCTCTGATCCTGACTCTTCATGCGCCAAGCCAGAGATGCAAATCTGAACAAGCAGTCCTGGAATCAAATCCCCGGTGAGTCTGGATCCAGCTGCTCGGACCTCTAGCTCACCTCCACCTTCTTACATGTTTTCAGTCTTCTCTGAAGGGTGACTTTCAGTATGGTGAGTTGCATTGTACCCATGATTCTTTTAAGTGACATAAATCTGTGGTTCATCACAAATAAGCTCTTAATGTAAACATTCTTAGAAGCTACATAAACTAAGGTTTTATCTTTCCAAGTACTGACCTATTCTGGGAATAAAGCTGCAGAGCCACACATAGATCTGACTGAACTTCCTGTTCCTATCAAAATTATCCCATTAGTGATAATCCAGGAAATCACCACCTGCGCTTGTGATCCTGCAACCAGTCATCCCAGGGCCCAGAGAGTCTCCTTTGACAGCTCTTGGACTTCTCTTTGTTATTTTATCGCTGCCAGCTTGAACAACCAGTAGTGGATAGTAATCGGAGTGAGCCTTACCAGACTGCTAAGTTTCCCTGTAATGTCCTTTACCCAAGCCTCTGGCAGACAGCAGACTTCCCTGTGTGTAGCGTTCGGTCTGCATATCAGGCCTTCTGTTTCCCTTAGAAGGAAGACTCCTGTTACTGCTACCCTTCTTTTCCCTTTGACAGAGGAGGTCGTGATGCAAGGTACAGTTGGTACTACTTTAGGAGGCTCCTCTATCTCAGAAGGACCTTCACCTACATTATCAGTTTTCTGGTCTTCTAGTTCCAAGGCCTCATACCTGTTATGAAAGGTGCCAGCTCTTACTTATCAAGGTAACAGAAGGAGGAGGAGCTTTCATCCTGGAATGTGCAGTGACCTGCTTCCAGACTTCATCTTCAAGTACTATGTGGGGCTGTGAGTCTGCCTGTTTCTCCACTGTAGCGGAGGTTCAGCACTCAGAGTCTTGAGACATTAGCCTCTCTGAAAATAACCAGTCAATCTCTTATTCATTTGCTCAAATGTTATGTAGCCTAATCACTTCCTCCTGTACCTCCCTCACCTGATGGTACAGCCCTTCAACCACTGTACACCTTCTGCAAGAGGACTGCCAGCTCCAGCCTCATGGATAGGCATTAGGCACTCCTGGCAACCTGTGACCTGGCGAGCTGCATCTACCATTATCAAGTCTGTCTGTCTGGAGGCCTCTGACATGGCTGGTTCAATAGGTGCCTCAGTTACACAGGACTGAGCTCTATGGCATGTCACTATCATAATCGAAGAAGCTAACACAAATTACTTAAGACTGGGCTGAAGGAGGTCTCTTCATGCTAGTCTTCACCAGCTAGAAAGTCTGTTTGCTGCTTTTACTGGCTACTCCCACACAGTCAGAAAGGGACCCTCACCACTCACCCACCTGCTCACCCTGCCTGCGCAAATTGTATGCCCACTCCTGCACAACAGAGCATGTACTTGGACATGGAAATGAAAAATACAAATGTATTGAGCAGAAGTGAAGTCCTGGTTTCAAAATTAACACACTTCCTGCAGTCATGACAAACCTATTTAGGAATATTACACCATACTCTGCTTTATCCTACTGCTTTTAAGCAATCAGTAAGTTTTTAAAAAAGGTTTACAGGAAACCAACATCACATTTCACAGACAGATGGTTTATAATATAAGTGCTCAAGTAAAACCTTCTCTTATCATTCTTCGTATACACTTGAAAGCCACTTAGCTGAAATATATCTGTGCAAAACAACAGCAAATGACCAGTAAAAAGCTTAATTATCCTGCTTTATATCTATGGAATGATAGGGGTGTGGAAAACAAATCTGCTTTTAAGGCTTAGTTTCAAAGTGACTGATGAGAGATGGGTTGTGGCAGAGGATACAAAAACTAGGCATAATTTCAGGGCTTAAACACTACCTCAGGCTTTATGTCCTTTCATGCAAATCAGGTTTTTAATCAAAAAGCCAAGCAGTCTAAACCAAAACATCCATGTATTTTTTTACATCACAAAAGACCCTTGTTATTACATAGCTCCAGGTAAGAAATGCATTGTCCTTGTATTATATGAGGCAATCCAGCATCAATACCTTAAGAGATGAGTCTGAGCTACAGCAGAACACTGGCAAAAAGGGGAAAGAGGATAAGCAATTCACTGCATTTTCTTTCTAAAGTTAAATTTCTCACTGTAGGGCCAAAAGTTGGTCTTAAGCACATAAACATCTGGTTTAGTGTTTGAAACTAAGACTGAAAATTCTGAAAAATCATGCACTTGCAAAGTTCAAGATATACACAGGTGCTGATTTTGCCTTTTAAATTCACTATCCAACACTTCACGTTCTATTTCGTGTTGCCTGAATTTTGTGATAAGGTTGCTATAGATAAGGTGCAGTCCAATATTTAACACATTTACAAATAAGATTAATAGATTAGCAACCAGACAGCTAAACAAGATTGGTACACATCCCCAAGGACAATAAGGATTATAAAACAAGTCTAAACTAATGTCTCTGAACCTGCCTGAATTACAGGAAGAGGCAGCCTGCAAGCAAGGAACAAGGCAATCCACATCGCCCAAAATCAGTCTGATCTGCCCAAGAGCAGTCCATGGCACCAGCTGCCCTGGTCCCATGCATTTTCCCTTAAACAAGCCTCCTGTTTTATAGATCAGTGATGCTTAAGATCTCCTAAAGTTGAAATAGATTGTACCTGCCTTATACCTTGGGTAACACTACCTTTACAGTGCTCTTAAAAAAAAGCCCCAAACGCCAAAAAACAACCAAAAAACCAAAGATACAGGACAAAGTCATGAGTGTGCTATAAATTAATCCTTTAGCTTCTTTTGCAAAAATGCTTCTGTATTGGTACAGCTCAGTTTCCCAGTAATGCCATCTCATTTATTTGGTCTTCAGAATATTTACAAATGAAGACGAACTGGCCAAGTAAGTACCAGGTATTACAAGTGCTACAGTTTAAAATATTAAAACAACCAATGACAGACTATCAGATAGTGACAACATTCCTAAAGTAGCCCATAGGTACAATAGGAAGTTAAAAAAAATGAAACGACAACAATTAAAACAGCAACAACCACCCACCCACACACAAAGCCAACAACAACAACAACAACAACAACAAAACAACACAGAACCCACACCATGCACACACAAGCGGGTTTATAATGTGGACTCCTTTCTACTTCCAGTGATCACACTTTTTGGGACAGATTTTCTTTCAACAGCACAGTATCTGAATTAGACTGGCAGTTATCTGATCCTTTTTATGTATCTATCCATAAACAGAACTTTGTTATAGCCACCATCAATCTTGTCTGATACCTCCTATGCAATTTACTTTGTGTATTTATTACAACCAAACCTCATTATAACAAATTGAAGCTATACAGCACGTCCCTGGAAGTATTCCCTACAGAATGTTATATAGTTCTAGCTCTGCCTTTTACTTCCTGGCTCTCTTTCAGAATAAATATGGACTACACATACAAAGCTTTACATTAAAAAATACAATTTATGAGAAACCTCATCTGTCAGTTTACCTTCAGTAGTCAACATTTCACATATTCCATGTTAAATTATGTTCAGTCATGTTAGACAAAGGGATATATCTAACTCAAACACTTGCACTTTGTGGATAATTGAAAGCCAATCTACTTCTAATGACACACTTTCTAGGTGGGAGAGGGAGAGTTTCTGATCTCCACAGTTCTAATTTCCTTTACACTACATATTGTCTTTCATGAATTGAATTGATGAATATACAGAATTATAAAATTCTTGCTGCAAATTCATACAGTTCAGGCTGAAAATCCAGTAACCAAGCCATAATAGTATCTGTCAATCTGGCATTCTGAGAGCATTCCTAGCAGCTAAAGAACTAAAAGAAGGTATTAATGTGAGTTTGTAACTATGTTTTTTAAAAAAAACCAAGCACAATCCGAACTATTCTCCCATTTCAAGAGTGGTAGAATGCCATCTAAAATTTTACCAACATTGGTAACACTGTTGTATTCTGTTATACTACTATGCTGGAAAAAAATAATCCAAAATAAAATCTTCTCCCATTTTATTTCTTATCACAACTGCCACATCCAGAAAGGAGAATAAATATAAATTGACTAATGCCATAAAGGAGAACAGACAGTACCTTACAGTCAGGAGCATCACAGGCTGGTTGTTCTGCAGAGGTCAGAGGTCTGGAAGCCCAGTGTGATAGCACAGCAGAAGCCATACTGGAGCCAAGAGGGCAGAGCAGGTCCAGCAATAGCAGTCAGGGCTGGTCAGTAATCCGTGAATCACCCAAAAAGACAATGGTGACAAGGTGGGCCTGAATCAGCAGAGCTGACTCATGCACATACTAAGGCCCATGGGAGCTGGTGAGGGGAGAGAAGAAGGTCACTCTCACAAAGGCTCCTCCCACATCAGTTGCCCCCACCTGTGTCTGCCACACATCTTCACAGCATTAGGGCTGTCCTCCAGCAATTAGGACACCACCTCCCATTGCATTTAGTACTAGCAGAAAAGGAAGGAGGATGGCCTATTTCACTTTTCCATCTGAGAATGTGCAAAATTAAGAAATGTTAGAATACAAAGATCATTGCACAGGAGGTTTTGACAAAGTAACCCTAAGTTGATACAAGAGATGATGTCAGAAGAACCAGGAAAGGCAGCAGGGTCTGCCTTAGCTTTTGCTAAGGGTATTTTTTTCTCCTGGAAGTTTATGCAAATGTATCTCCCACACATTTAAGAGACATTGAATTCAAAATGCAGAAGTTTTATTTTGCATCAGCATGGCATCAGATGTTTTTAAATTACTTGCTATCCCCAGTTTTTCTTTGCCATTTTGAAAAGTCACATCACATTGATTGGCAGAGTGCAGAGACCATGCATATCAGAGAAGTGGGAACAAGAATACACTGAACATAAAACTGACTATGAACAGTATCAGTAACTTTGTTCTTTTTTCCATTTTAAAGGGCAGAAAACTTTTTTTTCTAATGCAGGTGACTGATGTTCATCCAAAATTCTGCTCTTTATACAAAAGCAGGAAAGTCACCTTATATCTCTTTTCCCCTGGTTTTATCTGACTTCTAGAACTAATCCTCTTATTTGGCACACAAACACATTTTGAATCTCAGACCACCTTATCCACACCCCCAAGATTTTGTTTTGCGCACATTTTTCAGGGGAACCTGCTTAATTTCACTGAGATAATGCATCACTGAATTACAAGCTCTGTACAGCTGTCACTCTCTGCCAAGCATTCAGAAATATAAATGAACTCTGACAAGTCATTTATCTGCTAATGCAGTGGCAAAGTGCAATAATATCACTGGGCTTTGCACATTATCAGGGTTAAAGCAGAACTGGAGCTAAAATGCAAATTGAAAGCACCTTTTGGATATTGAAAAAAATTACTATATAAAACTGAATGTTACATTTGTTTAACCAGGAATTAAATGCTTAGCAAATTTAATGACACCTAGAGTTACTACACTAACTTCAGGTCTCTAAAATGCAATACCTGAAGGTTGCCATATTGGCTTAAATCCCCACTGAGCATGCATTCCCATCACAAGAGGCAGGGAGCACAACAGAAGAAAGTACAGTGTGCAGCAGAATAGAAATTCCAAGCACACCTACTGCATTTTCTAATGTTACTAAGTTAAGGCCACTCTGCAAGAACTGCCACAGTCTTCCCCTGGCTCAATCGTTGCTCAGGCACTCGGTCACAAAATACACTGGCAGATATGGGAGACCAGTGGCTTCTCTTCCGAATGTCCATTCAGCCAGAGATTGCTTCTTTATTTAGCTCTTGCTGTTACAAATAAAGGCCAAAACACAGTGTAAATTGATTTGCAAGGATTTCCCTTCCCTTGTCTCCCAAAGGGATTATAAATTTGAAGAAAACAGCCAACTCATCCTTGTGTTCCACTCCTGGATGCTGTGCTACTAGTTGATTCAACTCAATTTGGTCTAAGATGGTCAAATGAAAGCTTTTTTGATCACCGTGGCATAGTTTAATCCAGTGGGGTAGTACCCTTGCAACAGGTCATCTAATAATAGTCCCTTCCAGGCTGCGTAAATTTCTTCTGTGCAGAATATCTCTGTTGTTTTGTCCAGTCTCACTCTTGATCGATTCAGCCTCCCAATTTTACAATACAAGGTCAGAGTTTTCTAACTACTGTTTTTTCCCCCCCTGTATATTTAAGACAAGATACATCTAAGCATCACCTAAAACTTACAACAGCCAGAGAAAAGGGCCAGTACTAATCTTATTGGGCCTAAACCAGACAAGCTAAAGATTAAAAAACCAATAACAACAACAAAACCTAACAACAACAAAACCAACCCACACACCACCCCCATAAAAGCTAAAACAAAAAACCACTCATACCAAAACCACAACATTACTATATTTTCTCTGTTACAAAGTTTTTCTCTGAAGTACAAAGTTAAATGAGAGTTCATGTAACAGAGCAAGAATCTTACTCAGGGAAAACGTGAGATAGAAATGATTAAAAGAACCTAGCTGTAACCTATCAGATTTATACTACAGCTAAGTCATCTAAGTCTTTCCTTGACCTGTCCCAACTCTTCTAATTTGCATTAGACATATATTAAAATAATCAAGATTTATACTTTTTAAAAAAAACTAGAATCCAGCACAGATACCTTGTTTTGTAATCACATAAAGAACTTTTGTGTGTTAAATCTGGCAACCACTGCTAATGTCAACAGCTGATGAATGGATTATCTTCAGAAGGTGGAGAGCATCTCGTAAAAAGAGAGCATGAAAACAAATTAAATTGATTTATTTTCGAAGGGAGTGTTATCAGAAGGGGATAGTATATGAAATGACAAGTAGAGGATGTAAATCAAAGGAGTCTTTTTCTCTTCCTGTGTTGACACTAAAAACATCTAGCCTGCCTCCTGATTATGATATCCCAAAACAGATACAGCAAGAAGTCCAAGTTAAAAATGAAAGGCAATGCCAGAAAGCACCAAGGCCAGGCTAGTCCAGTGGTAGAACTGGGGTCAGCCAACAGCTTAGGGACAAAGCAAGTCCACAGAGTCAGATTGAGGAGTCAGATGTGCAGATCAGAGTACAGACCGATAGGGTGCCTGGCCCTGCACAGGCATGGCTGTACTGCAGGTCAGACAGACACCACAAGGGAGAGCCCAACCTCCAGGGGGAGGTTGACCAGCAGGGGAGGCCAAAACCACAACACACTCATTTTTTGTGCCAAAGCTTTAAATGGAAACATTAAAATAGAATTCTTTTCCCAACCTCACTTACTTAAAAAAAAAAAATACAGTCAATTGACAGCATTCCTTCAGCCTTTCCTTTACCATCCCCAATCAATATCAATATGCAATTTCTTCAGCTCAGCTAATAACCATCTATGCAGTACTTAGCTCCAGACAGTTTAAGATCCTTCAGATTTCCCATGTCTCTCAAAAAAGAGGGCTGATTAAAGCCATCTTTCAGATTCATCTAGAAAGATCTATGCTTAATAAGCTCAGACATCTTTTTATCCCTTTTCTAGCCTCCTTTTTTTTCTTTTTTAAAAAAAAAGGCACTCCTAAGTCTTTCTTGCTACAGTGGACTAATGGCTAACATCATAACATCATAATGCAATATTATATATAGTTATATAACTATATAATAAATGTTTCAGAATAATTGTATCAGAAATACACAAAAAACAAGTAAATACATTTCTCAGAAGTTAAAGGATCATTAATCAATGAACCACTGAAATCACAGACAGTAGAAGAACACTTAAGATATTTATAAGCAAGCTGCCAAGTGAGGTTGTAGATTAGCTATCAGAAGAGATGTTTAAGGCTTAACTTGACACCAGTCCATCAACAATACTGAATTGAGTTCTGGAATGAGGATTGCTAAATGATCTCTGAAAGACCACATTTATAGTAGAATTCTCTAATTATATCACTGAAACACAATACTGTATCAACTGAAAACAGAGGTTGAGAACTAAGCATGTGTTCCCTTATTTAGGCACTACATCAAAGAATAAAGTGGCAGTAAAGTGAACATAAGTACATGTAGGGAAAATCAGAACACTTAATAAGAAATATATTCTCTTTTTTTTCAACCAGGCTCACTAGTGCAAAACCATATTTCTCTTAAATTCACATAATTACAGAATGTTAGGAGTTGGAAGGGACCTCTAAAGACCATCTAGTCCAATTTCAGACACCCAATCATTAAAACAAAACATTACATTCCTGAAGAAACTATATGAAAAAAATATAGGTATTTAGAACCTATTCAAAACAGCACTAATTCCATCACAGGAACATTTTTTTTTTACATTTCTTTGTTTTAATATAGCATGCCAAATTTCTCTTTGGGAGGGAGGAGGAAGGGGATATATATGAAAAATTCCTTGTATGCCCTGAAATCAATGGAATATTTACACACTATTTTGCAGATCTGTTATATTGAGGCGATAACACACAGTAAAAAGGGATCTCACAGTGAAGAGCTGCAAGCAGTGTTTCATCTCCACAGCCTTTGCCACAAGGATCTCACCTAGCAAACTGCACTGGAAGCCACACAGGCTCCATTTTCCATTGAAACAACTTAATGCTGAACCTGACTAGCACATACAGCATTTCACTGCACTATTTTCATTTGCTCTAATAAAATACTGCTGCTGTAGCATCACCTACTGGCCCTGTTCTTCCTGTTATCCACAGGAATGATGTCTGGTTGTACTATCAGGGCTCAAGGCTCATTATACTAGACATGACAGACCCTGCCCCAAAGAACACACAAATTCCTTCAAAACTGATTAGCAGAACCAGTGAGGCAACATCTCTACCACTGCTCATACTGCAGCATTTAAATCCACATTAATTCCTCCAACAAGTGTGCCACAAATGCTGGGAACTCCTCCCAAGATGTACCATTAAAATATATATTTCAGCCTCTCAGTGCTGCGATTTCCTTAGTTCCTGGGCAGCATGAGGTAGAACAATCAGGTGAGGAGACAGTGTTTCATTTTCAAACACAGAGATCCCTAAGGAATGAAAGCAGAGAGTATGTTACTTAAGAGAAAATGTACCCAAAAGGCACTCCATCATTATTTATGTCACTTTTTTCTACTAAGTAGAAAGGCTGAAAATCACCCCAATTAAGAAAAGTTACTGCAGTTTTGTTTCCAGTGGATGAAATAGCACTACGTAATTTGTCCCACTGTAGCAGTATCTTCAGAGAAATCTTCTGAGCATAGTGTAAAACTGGCCCTTTGGGTTTACATTAAAACTGATGGTACAGAAGAGGAAGCTCCTATTACTCCTAGTCATAAAGTATTTAATGGGGGAAAGAGCCTCAAAAGTTTTTAATTCACAATCTAAATGTATATATAAAACAAAACCCACAACCTCCGCAGTCAATTTGAATATAGAGATATATAAAAATAGAGGAGATATAGTGGGAACCTGTGTCTACCATTTTTTTCCCAATATAACAATTAGGGAACATCTGTAAATGTCAAGAAGTTGCACTAGAAACTTCCGCTTCCTCTTTTATCCCAACCCAACATAAAACACAAGTTGGATAGTCAGTTGTTGATTATCATTAGTCTATTGCCTAACAACTAGTTCAGTAAAGATTTCCAGTAAAACACATGAAAAATAGAAGAAAGTGCTTCAAAAAACAGAAAAAGTTTACAAAGTTGAGCATACTACCCTATGCCACCAAAAATAGTCCAGAAAAAAAGAAGCTAAAATTATTAACATAACTGCTTTTTACTTGTGTCATGTTATCTCAGGGAAGATGTTTGCTCTATGCTTCAGGCTGATATGAAGTTGCTGTGAAACATAACTAGGCTGTATAATGAACATAGCCATTAACTTTGCTTTTGAACAACAGAGGAATTACATTTTGACACAGGCACACAGTAGATCTGTTTCCAGTTGGTTTGTTTTGGGGTTTTTTTTGGGGGGAGGGTTGTTTTCTTTGAGGTATTTTGTTGTTGTTGTTGGTTTTGGTTGAGTTTTTTTGGTTGGTTTTTTGGTTGGTTGGTTTTTGGGTGGGTTTATTTTCTATCAAGGATATCCTGCAATAGTTCTTGAAATTTTTGATAACATGGTTCTGTTGGTTTGGAAGTATTTGCCTGTCTGCTACAGCCCTACAGCTTCAACGTGAAAATAACACCACATGGGTCCAGGCACTGGACACAGCAGGCATACAGGGAAATGTTTTAAGGCTGATCAATTTTGCAAAAAATATCCCAGTCTGGTAGATCTGTGTCATTTTTCCTGATCTCTGATTCACAGCAACATGAATATTTGCTTCTGTTAGCTAAGCACCATTTGTGACAATATTCTGTAAATCATGAACAGTAACAGATACAGGGTCTGCATTCCTTATTCCTACCTCGTGGTTAAACAGCATCAGACAGTGATTGAGTACACACATACCTTAAGATTTAACCAAACACTTAGAAGAAGCCAACCACACACTTTCAATGAAAGAAAAAAAAGGTAGTGTGAGGTTTATTCTCAAACTAATCCATGAATCTTTATAATGAATAAATTAAATAAGTAAATAAATAAAACCACAAGAGAACTAACAAGACAGCAGGTCTCAAAACATTCTCCAAACAAATTAAGTGACACCACCGCAACAACCTTACCAGGTGAGAAGCAACTCTGGATTCTACGTGGTGAATCATTACAAACACAAAACATTACACATAAAATCAGGAGTTTGCAATTAAGTCTTGATTTTATTCCAAACTGAAATAAAATTTCTAACATGTGTGGTAAGGCTACATTTTAGGTGATAGGACTTATTTTTTAACTAATAAGGGCAACTAAGGTACATGAAGGTTGTTATGCCATGTTATGAAGGTCTTCCCCATTTCAGCTAAACTCTACAATGGCCTTATTTTGCTATGCCATTTAATGACTGCACCAATTGCCTCTAAACCACCTCCAGACCAGAACTGGTGGTAAGTAAGGAAGGGTCAAAGGAAGGAAAAGCCAATGGACCTGGTGCATCCACAGCAACAGTTTGAACAACTTTCAGTCATCACCCTGTTTATAGAGCTGGACCCATAATGAAGCTAATGGAGGTAGTGAGCAGATGACATGTACCCAAACTGCTTTTGCTATTTTTTTCATCAACCTTCTATTTCACTGACATTCTCAGACAGAAACATGGACTGCTTCCACTCTCATGATCCACTTTTTTTTTTTTCTTTTTCCACTTAATTTGTTTTCCACTTGATCCAGAAATATTACTACCTTGGCCACCCTAAACTATTTACTAATAAAAATAATAAGCCTCAGAACAGTCTCCAGTCACTTACGAGCTTAAAGTCTGCTCCAAAAAACACCTGATTTACCTCCAGCACTGTTGCAGACTCCAGTTGTCTGAGACATACCAGGTATATAGCATGCCAGTAACCAAAGTTAAGAGCTGATGTAAAAGAAAGATTGTTCCAGAGAACTCCTAAGAGTCTAAAAAGCCAAAGTGCAGCCTAAGGTTATCACAGAGGAACAGTGTGTTGCAATGACTAGCTGCTATAAATAACACACAGAGAAAACTGCTTTACATTTGTTTGTTATTGAGCACACACACAAGAGATGGTTTAGAGCTTTTTTTTGTGCAACATATCACATTAATTCAACAACCTCTTCACCAAAGAATGCTCTCGTGGGACTACATTTTCCTCTTCTTTCAAGACTTCAATTTACTTTGTTCAAATAAGACTACTTAACTTCTTCAACTTCTGAGATCACATCTTTTTCTTCCGACCCTCAGTAAGGCTCTAGCTGCTCCATGAAGCTTTTCTCTCTCTTGAAATCAAGCCAAAGCTCTTTACTCCTTTCTCCTCTCCAGCCTGAAAGACTTTGTTCCACAAGTCACCACCTCTGGAGCCTGACATACAGCAGACTCTATTCCTTTTACCTTTCTATGCCCTTTCTCATTTTCAGGATGCTGTCCTTCATAAAGACTAGATAATCTTAAACTACTAAGTGAATTTTAGCTTCACAGCACCTGCCATGAGACTCCAAGCGTAACAATTTCAAGAGCAAAAGGAACACAACTCCCCTAGGAAAGTGAGCCATTTAAAAGCAGCCCATTTAAAACACAGCCCTGACTGGCAGGCAAAGAAATGGGGACCAAATCAGTGCTGGTTTTCAAAGGGAAGAAGAGCAGCAATATGCCTACTGACCTACACTAGCCAGGACTTCTGCAAAATATTTGGCAAAGCAGAAACCCAGGACACTGAAGCTGTCTGGTTTGCTCTCAGGAGAACCCCATCTTTACAAAAACCAGGTATGGAATCCTGTCTACTGAAACATTGTTTGAAAAAAAGGAATATGCAAACAACTTTCATCCTCTCTGCATATTATTAGTTTAACAATTCAGTAGTCTCTGGTCTGTAAGATCAGAAACTAATTGTAATTCACCGCTTCCCTGGTAACCAGTACCCATCTGGTACATACCATTTTTAGTACTTATCTGTAGCTCTTAAGCTTGGAACAAGAGCACATCCATTCAGAGAAAAGGAATATATACAAGGAAAATCAAATGGCAGTGATGAAGAATCCTGGAAACAGAAACCAGTAATTTTCACAGGAAAAGACAACAACTTTCTACTTTACTTACTTTTCTTTCCCATATCTAGGAGTCAAAATAATTGAATTGAAGAAAATAGGATCCCTCTCTACCCCCTTTTTTGAAATAGTCCCATATTCATTACCATGAGACTTGAAACTGAAAGAACTTTTTATCTGGATTACAGATAATTTCCCTGTAACTGTAAATACAATTATTAATTGTATTTTCAAATATCTTCAGTGAAATACAATGAATAGGTAAAAGTAATTGATTTATAAAGTGACCTCATGTTGTTCACCGCAACTGGGCAGCGAGTGAGCCAGTTAACTCTCTTCAAAGGTATTAAGATGGCATGAGAAGATATAACTGTGAATCTTTCAACTCTTGGGGTAGGATAGTCTTTATGATAAAGACAATGTCATAACAAACCCAAATGATAAGATGTTCTTCTTTAAAGAACAATTCTTCCTCCACATGCTTTGAGAAACTTTAAGAATCATTTTGGAAAAGCAGTATTTTAACTGCAAACAAATCAATTTTTTATCTGTACAGTACATGTAGAGTTATGGCAAAGATTTTTTTACCTACACTAATGTCAAAAAGAAATAAACAATAAAGTTTACTCGATTGTAACAAAGATGTTTTCTACAGTGCAGCAAATGACAAGAGTAATTGCTAGATCATGAAGAAAATTATCACCAGGGTACCACCATGAAGACTGAATTAAAATTTAGATTACATTAGAATACAGAGTCTGCATCCTCTTGGATGTAGTAGTTTATTTTTACTGTAGTTTATTTTACAGTTTACGGTAGTTTACTTTCACAGTTTATTATAGTTATTATTCAAAATTTGTGCATGACACACTGTTAGGGTTGTTAGAAGTGTCATAAAAAACACAATTAGGCTAAGCCCAAAATTATTTCATAAAAATACCTATAATTTGTCCATGTTTTGAAGATAACAGCTATTACATTTGCAAATGTTAAACTATAGTATGTTCCATGTCACAAACAGCCTTATGACTGTATGTCTTCTGTTAAAGGAAAAACCCATCATTTCCTTACGCATATATGTCATCCGGATATCGTGTTACCCTGACTGTCGATAAGAGAGGTGAGAATCCTGACTGACTCGTCTTTGGCTTGTGTGGATATTAGACACTCCTGATCTGCCAGCATTTGCAATAGCCAAGGGGCCTGCGTGATCTGGCCATATGCTGTCTCTTAACACAACAGATTGATACCAAAGCAAAACATCTCAAATATTTTCAGTGCTCAGTCATCACGAACTGCAATCTGCAAACAATATGAAATCATTTAACTTAGCCAGACACTTGAAGTGCAGATTTTAGCTTAAGCATAAGCCTCCCATTCAGAGACCAAGTGCCCCTGCAGACTTGAAAATCTTCTACGCTTTGAGAAAATCTGGGTTTGAATTTTTCAGCAGTATTTCAGGATTAAGGGTAAAAAACCTACAAGTAACACAGTTGTTTAAAAAAACAGTAAAACCCTTTATTTAGGGAAGATATTCAATAAATATGTCTGGAATGATGGCAAGAAAGGATTGAACACATTGTTCTGAAGACAGAAAAAAAAGGACACTAGTAACTGAGTTTAAAGCCTTGATACAATACTAACTCTTGATAGCCAAATTATTAGTGTAAAAGCTGCAATCAAATGCCAGGCACTTCACAGACAATAAACAAAACCAAAGTCCACTTATGATTATAAAACCCTGTAGCAGAAATGTACTCAAGACCCAACTGCAGTAAAATAAAAAAAATCTCTAGTTATAGAAGAAAAATCTCAACAATAAAGACTTCGAATTTAATAACTTGACCAAACTTTTCTTTGTCAGAAAACTACTCAAACATTTCTCAGGCTAAGGAAGACTTCCTTAATCTGAGGTATGATCTCCTTGGTTCAGAGCACTTTATCGTGAGTTTCAATATAGTAAACATATACCAGTTTGTGCTTTACCTGAAAGAGGCTTGATCTCAAGCCTTTTAATGTTTGTAAAATTACAATCTCCTTCCAAACAGAAGACAAGTAAGTTATTAGCTAAGACTGCTTTGAAAACTGGAAAGTTCACTTGACAACAATAATTCATTTTTGCCTTCTGCCCCTAGGCATAACCCTACAAAACAATTACAGAAATGCTACATATGCAAATCCGAAATAAGATTAATTTACTGTAGCAGTACAACTGTACAAGGATATTTTTATAACGCTGAGATATCCCAAATATGATAAATATTGCTGCCAAAAACAAGAGTGGTGGTAGAAAGAACAGACAATCTAATCAGTGTCAGTTATGAAGATTTTAAACGCCCTTATGTCCTATTTTGGCTATTTTCTGCTTAGCATGGAACCAATCACTCATCTTAATACCCTTTGTTGTATCTTGTCTGGGTTCCCACGTGTGAGCACGCGTCAACATTAAATTTCTACTCAAATCACAAAGCCCAAAATTCCTGTTAAAGGCAGAAATCTCTCTCTCACAAGTAGCTCAGCATTGCTTCAAACTACAACCATGCCAGTGTGAGATTCAAACATGTCTGAATTCAGAATGCGCTCATAAAAGAAACAGCTTTACTATTCTCTTCCATGCATACAGCAATGTCTTGCTTTGCTGGAGAACAACTGAAATGCCTGTCCAGTTAAGGAAGACCTTCCCAGCAAAAACTACAGACTCTTCAGCAGCACTGTTTCGCCAGTTCTCCCCAGGCACTCTAATTATGCCTTGGTCAGTTCTTCCTCTGAACAAGAAACAAGACTCAAAGCACAACACACATACCAGCTCTCTTTGGGACTTAAGTTAAAAAAAAAAAAGTTCTTAAGAAAAAGAATATGTTACAGAACATTTTCCTACACCTGATCTGGCAATGCTCATAAATCACAAGCAGCAAATATTGCAGAGATGTATGCATCAACTTTTACAAGATTCTTCTATACAAGTCTTTCTGAAAATATTTTACTCTGAGACATGCTATAATTAAGAAGCAGCAATGAAATCCCAAACAATATGAAGAATTATAGCAACAATTACTTACATTGCTTTCAAACTGAAAAAAGGAATCTGGTAATGAAAATCACTACTGCTCAACAGCAGCTGTTAACAGCAAAGAATTATAACAATAAATCATTCTTCATAAACATGTATTTATATTGGAAGTCTTCCTAATCCACACATTTTACACTTAGTAAGTTAGCCAAGACATTCAAACCATCTGCAAAAACCCTCATGTGACAAACAGAAGCAATTACTGTATACCTAGGAGACCTGCTGGTGGGTGATGCTCTAGGACAAAACCACACTTGAGAGAGAAAAGCAGGTACCTAAGTGTTCCCAGTATTCTGCTGCTGGAGAGAAAAGGGCAGGGAACACTGCCTGGTTCCAGGATAACTTAGGATCACTGTGCCTTGCAACTGTGTGTTAGAAGACACAGCATTGCCACAGCACTAGGGTAATGCGCATAACAAACCCATGGAGCAGCTCACTTGCAGCTTCGCAAGAGCAGCACAAGGCTCAGACACTGCTGACTGGCCAATCCCAAACCAGACTAAAGGCTCTCCATCTCAAACACAGCTTTTGTTTAGTGGACATTTATATATCTAGGTTCTGCAAAATATTCATAAGAAGGAAAGCCATCACATGTCTAGATGTTAAAAAACTACCAAAGAAAACTCCATGCTGTTGCAAAAAGAATGAGATGTATCCTCTTTGTACCTGAAAACCACCTTGAAACAATCTCAAGTCGTAACTTCACTTTCCCTCATACAGAAGGGTTTGGGGCTTCTTTTTATGCCTTTTGTTTCAATGGTGGTTGAGGCAGTATGTGTTGTGTGGAGAGCAACAGACTTGGAAAGCACCATTTAACACAAAATACAAGAAAAAAAAAATCACTTCCATGCTGCATAAATAGACAATTAAAAAGGTTTCAACTGCAGAATGCTTCTGTAGTTCAGTCCTGATCTTGACCTTCTTTATTTAAGCATGAGCATGCACTTCTGTAATTACCTGCATTCACCCCTTGTGTATTTATTTTATTTTTGGCACTATCTTTTGTCTTCTATTTCAAAAGCAAACATAATTTCTGAAGGTCTAACTACTCTTGTTCAAATAGGCACTTTTCTGCATATACTCTTTATATACTATTATTACATTCAAAGCTTCAGAAAATGTCTGAAAATCCTGTTCCTCCATCTTTGTAAGGCTTTACCCAATTACAAAGCAAAAATCATTATTGAGGACCGTCACACTTTCTATCAGCCATGTATTTTTTCTGTATTAAAAAATTAATCAAGTTGTCTTGAATGTTTATCAACTGTTATTCCCTCAAAAACACATGCTGCAGATCTCTTGAGACAAGATTCATGATACAGACTACAGCATATTGTTTACAGACCATAAAAACTTTTTATGATGGTTTCATCATAAGGTAATTCCATTCTATCAGTAAATTAACATATTTTCCAGGGCTCATCAGTCTTCATTTACTCATTCAGTGAGCACAAACCACATCCATTAAAAGGAAAATCTAGACATGAACTTTAATTTAAGCCACTAGTTTGCTAATTGTGTTTAACTTTAGGAAATCCTAATATACAATCCTAGAAACAGCCTTCTCCTTCTTTATATTTAGTATACAAAAGACCTTTGAGTACGTAAACCATCTGGTAAAAGCCCTTTTCTCCTCCTTTTACTTTGCTATCAGTACCAGACTCGTATAAGACAAGGCAGGCTTGTTCTATGTCCTACAAGTTTATTTTCTGATGAAAGAGTCACAGCGCATCAGAAATCAGGGCCTTTTACATTCTGAAAGTACCCAGGCCTCAAATAAGGATCCATTCTGTAAGTTTCTTGTACTATTATAGACATATCACAGTAAGACTTTCCAGAAGACCAAAGGGACAACAGGCACATACAGATTGATGCACAGGAGGCACCAGAAAGCAACACCTTGGTGGAGCTCACCAGAACAGCACAAAAATGTCATAACTGTATGCCAAGTTTTTTCAGGCATCAAGGATGAGACTGAGGGAGAGGAAGAAAAGGAATGGGAAGCGTAATTTGAGAAGTGACCTGAAGTACAGCACCTGAAGAGCTGAACTCCCAGACGTTATCTTTTGCTTACAAAGCTGCACATTCCTCAATCTTGCCTTTCCTTCAGGCACTAGAACAAATTCATAACAATTTTGAAGTTAGCTGCCCCCAAAACATGAACCAATATAATTCCCTCTCTAATTCAAAAAGAAAACAGAAAAGTTCAAGTGTACTAGCTTGCCAGAGGCTCACATGCCACATTCTATAAGCTTTGCCTAACCTTCTCCTATCAAAACTGCACTTTAAACCTCTTTCCACACTTAAAAGTTGAAATCTGACAAGAAAGAATAAAGCAGGAAACAAGAAGTGCAAGCAGCACTATGAAACTTGTACTGAGTAATACAAAGGAAATAGCAAATATTCAGGGACAAAGGACCAAATGTTTCCAGCATTTCCCAAGGCAGGTAAACCATTTCTGCTGAGATTTGAAGGAGGAGGGCACAAGCAACCCATCATCTTACTTAATTTCAATCTAAATGCTTCTTTACATGTGGAAAACACAGGATGGAAATGGAAGCGATTCAGCAAAATTCCCTCGAGTTTTCCAGCTGCTTGAACAAAGGGCTGTCAGCTGTCCCATTCATTTCAAACAGCATTAACTTAAAGGCCAGTGATGATACTTGAGATATCACAAAAGTATGTATAAAGAAGCACAAAGTGTATGATATGTCTGCTACAAAAGGCTGCCTATTCTGATAATCCTGCAACATCTCAAATACACCAAAATTGCAAGGGTATACGGCTCATTTAATTTTAAACCAAAAAAGACTCATTAACATCCAGAAATCTGGGATTACAGCTATCAGTTAAGAAGCTGCATATATGAGGTATTTCAACAGCTGCTAATTACTAAACATAGAAACAAAGAAGAGCCACAAACTGCTTGTGGACATGGGGGGGGGAGGAAATAAGTAAATTAATTATTTTTTCACACACGCAAATAAGCCTTTTAGTATTTAATGTTTCTGTGCTATTAAGAACTGAGAACACCATGCAGAATGAGAGAATTCAGCTATTCTCTTCTAGCCAGAGGCAAAAACAAGTAACTGCTCAATAATATATTAAATGAAGTCTAAAATGGGTACTATAATTAATGACTTTTCTGCTGACCATTTAAATGACAGTAGTATTTTAAAGGCTACTTTCACAGAATGTCAGCCTCTAAGAGAAGATACTTTAAACATGAATTGCACAAGTATTAAATTGCATTATATACGAATTGCACATCAACAGGCATTTCTTGCCCACAAAAGGAAAGCACTGCCAAGACAGAAATTACTGAAATGCCATCAATGTAATGTTAACATTGTTCTTTGCCATGAGAGAAAGTTAACAGTTTGCAAATGCTATTTTACAAGTCCAGCAGATTTTTTATTTAAACATAGACCTTTCTGACAGCATCTGCAAGCAACATCTTGTCTGCTACCTGTGGAAATTAAAGATTTCAAGGTACTAGGGGTACTCAGCAAAAATGCATTTCCCCACCCAAAGAAAGAAGTTTAAAATACAACACTGAATGTACCAGACTACTAAACACAAATGTGAAACATGAATCATTCAACCCTTCCACTGAAACAGTAATTGGGAAATACTTCGGAGAAGAGATCATCTCTTGGTTCAATGTTTATATAAATTTGAACACACGGAACTTCTCATCCCTGGCATTTTAAAGACTGGTTTATTAAACTCAGAATTTGTAAGATAGTTGCATTGCCTAAATTTGCCTCTTGTTTTAATGAATGTCATTTTGGCTAAAGAATTTTGCTCCACACTGTTACTAATCCATTTTCTAGACAGGCTGAAAACAGTATAAAGATACAGTATGAGGGGGGTTTCTTTTGTTTTACCCTTATATAGTTCTCAAATGCAGTCAAATAGTTATTATAGAAATATATTTAGAAATATATTATTGTACACTAAAGGCTGAGACTGCTGCTTCCCAGGTCTCTAGCTTCAAGACTAATGCAGTTCAAACTAGAACAAATCTTGAAAGAGCAGAAGCTACCTGCAGGTCAGAAGCCTTGCTTTGTGGCTAGTACTGCTTTTAAATTGATTGTGTCTTCAAAAACTATCCTGAAGGTATATGAAATTGAAAAAGAAGCTACAAATGCATGAAGGAAACAGGAAAAACTCCAGTCTTCACTCCCTGCTTTGCTTTGATGGTCAAGATCTCACTAGTCCTTGCAATATGAAACAGTCCTGTTATTTCAATAAATTCAGTAGAAGAGTTCCTCCAAAATATTAAGCAAAACCATTATTTTGGCTATTTTTAATTTTACCTTACTCTTTGCAATTTTTTGGTTAAGAAATTAATTCTCCATTTAAGAAGAAAAAAAACCAACAAAACAAACTCCACAACTCCAACGCCAATTAATAACTACCAAGCTTTTCACATTTTCTTCAGTTCAGCTAAAATTAAACCAGAACTCATTCTTTTTTTTTATTGTCCGAATTTGAGAATCTTTGGAATATGAATTACGCAAGAGGGTATAACCTTCAAATCTTTCCTAAACATATGCTCTCAGTTTAGATATCAAAGTTCCAAAGTACAAAACACCTAGAAAATCTGAACTGGTGTTTGTTAGTTGTAGGAGGGCCTGACAGTACTGACTATCTGGGCAGCCAAAGGCAGATGAAATCCAACCTGAGGAAACAGAAGTAAATACACTTAAGGGAAAAAAAAATTCTAGTTCACATACAAAGTAATGGGCTCTCCTGCACCATGCATGTGGTAGATCTTGCATGCTTTGTGATGATTCGCACTAAGTGTCACCTCAGTGGTCAGCAGTGGCCAAGAAGCAAATGTTACAAATCACTAGAAAAGAAGTAGAGATCAAACCATCTATTACATAGCAAGGTCAGATAAATACCAAACAGGATAAGTGAGAGCCTGCTTTAAATATTTTTCTGAATTGAAAGGATATACGTACCATTTGCTAACTACCAACTGCTACAGACCATGCTCAATAAAGCTAAAATCTCAGGTTTATCTGCTAAAATCTTTTAGAAGTCTGTTATGAGCAAGAAACTGTTTTTAGAGACAAAATAGTTCAAAATAAGTACTTTTCTCAACATCTCTGGCACAAAGGACACTACCCTGCCTAGACTCATTTCTACTATTCAAGTATGCTACAGAACTTGTTAAAACGTCCTGGTGAGTAGTTGTTCTTCAACATGGCTGCACTCTTGCAGTTTTCTTTCACTTTGTCTTCTACTACTGCTAAAAATGAATCAATAGACAGAGGTAAAAGTGAATATGAATTAGATAGCCAACATTAACATTTCATTTTGTTGGTCAAAACATAGTAAAGTTATAAACAATAGCAAAGGTACCTCTCAAACTGAGAAATACCAAGCAATTTTAAAGATAGGTACCACTACATATGTGTTCATATATGCAGGCGTAGTTCAAGAAAACCAGGCCAAGGAGTAACTGGTAAAATTTATAAACTAGATTTCAACTAATGCAAAGCTATTTGCATACTCTTTAAACCTCAATCTTTTTCTGAAACTCTTCTTTCTGAGACTATTTCTCAAATCTTGCAAAGCTATACTGAACACATTTCACTGTGATGGTATTACATCACAGCTATTTAACACATTCCCAGATACACACACAAACACACCCTTCTTCCTAAAATATTCAGCAACTAACACTATCATCTGTCTGCCTCACACTGAGGTGTGGTTAAAAGCAAAAGAATACATCTCTTCATAAATTCATGCCACTAGCAATATATTATTTTTGCCCTGTGCACATAACTTCTATTAGTAATAGATGAAAACTAAGAATTTTGCATGACTCCACTGATTCAGTAACTCCTGTCACATTCTTTTCAAGTTCTAGGAAGGAATTATTTAATCTAAAAAGTAGAATGCTATTGCTTACAATGAGAAAATTAGCTATTACTTAAACACAAGAGAGGGTAGTCAGTTCCTCACAAATTTAAATGAATAAATCCACCACTTTCAAAGAACTTTGCCTATTTAAATCACTTGAAACTCTTGCCTGAAAATTCTGAGTTGGAGAGAAGCTAAAAAGAAATAAAAAAGGAAAAACAAATGCACTGCCAAAATCAGAACAATGAAAGATGTCATCAGAATAGATACAATTACTTAGAAATAAATGAAGCTTAATGTTTTCTATCAAAATTCGGCATTCCGAAATAATTTTGTTCCTATTCTTAAAGTACTCAAACAAAGCCATTATGATTTCTTTTTACTGCAGTGAAAAAAACACAATACCTCTATAATTGCAGCAATTGAAATTTTTTTGTTCTTTTTTAGATTGCATATTGTAAACCAGCTTTCAGAGTAAGTGAGAGATCGACACCACTTGTATTTGAAACTTATTAGAACATCATCTCAAGAAGGATGAAACTGCAAAAGACTTCTAGAAGTAGAATCTTTCCTTGAAGTCCCAAGAAATTACTTTGGATATTTTGCAAACGAAAGGCAGTCCTCACCTCAACAGATCTAGGTTATAAACAAGTCACTGCTTTTACCCTCCATACTTCTCATGTTAGTTGCCTTTTTTGTGCTAAAAAATGAGCTGTACACACCTTTCACCACCGTTATAATTTCCTTCTATGGGTTTCTTCACCTGTCCTAACCAAACAAACTGACAGTCTCCTCACCTTCCTTCACCTGCAGATCTCAAACTCAGTGGAATGCAGAAACAACACAAAGCAAAACCATCACTTACTTCCCTCACCCCAAACAATAATTTAAAAAATCCCACTAGATAAGACAGTTGTAGTCACAAAATTTCCCTCCCATTTACACATATATTTGGTTACATCATTGCCCTCTATCCTGGTACACAATTCCCTTTGCTTCCCCAGCAGTATTAATATGCTTTTCAATGCATTGTATGCTGTTATCAATTAGCAACACGAACACAGCCATGTCACTGGCTTCCTCCTTTTGGATTGAGGTTTCCTAGACAAATTTATTTTTTGTATTTGCAGTTTGCTTTTTCTTACTCCGGTTTTTGAAAAATCAGAGCATTACTCCCAGCTAGGAAATCCCTCTGAACTCCTATGGTAAAAGCTTCCTGGGATTGTTCACAGATGTCAGACAATCAGGTACCCTAAATATACTCCTACCTAGCCAGGAGTGACAGAATGGTCTGCTCGTCATGCTGAGCTGATAGTTTGTACCAAACACTTCAGAAATTAAAAGTATGTACCCCCAAAACTTCTCTCAAACATAGCTTGCATTGTGTCACTAAAATACACACATCTTACTCTAAACCATGACAATTTAATGTGTGTGCTCAAACATCATATTCTGTATGACACAAAATTAATAACAAATAATTCTGTATTATTAAGAAAGGTAGTATTTATCCTGAGGTGGAAGGAAAAAAGACATCAACAGCTTTGATGAGGGTAACTTGCACAGATCAGAGATCTTGCAAAATTCACCTCACTGGTGTTCTCCTAAGAAACTTCTGTAGAACAATTTGACACATTTAAATTAATCAATTTTCAGGAAGAACACCTCATTACTTTTTCCCTGTAGCACATAAGTGAAAGCTTTCAAATTTCATCTGCCTTTTCAGTTCACTGATCATACACCATCTCATTCCAATTTAGAAAAGCAAATAAGTATGAACATAAGACCTGGGAGCCTGAAACCCAACACACTGATGCTTTACTAGACCAAAGTGTGGATTAAAAGTAAATTTGTGAATTACAGCATTAGATGAAAGTTCATACAGCTCTTGGATAACACTGACATCAACCAGAACACAATCCTTGTGAATACCAAGTTTAAGGAGCAGCTGTCAGTAGCATGATTTCATGTGCTGACTTAGTGCTTTGGTCATTGGTAGACCTTCCTCAAGCACAGACCACTTAAATACAACCACACGCTACTAAGGCATACACAATCATCCATCGCTTTTCTGCTCCACCTCTTTTCTACATCCAGTCAAGAACTTCAGAGAATAAAAGGGAAGATGGCATAGCCACAGGATAGCTGAAAATCAGTTAAAGATGTCAAGTGAAGAATCTCCCCCAACTTTTTCAGTAAGATACCATACAGACAGACTGAAGATACCGACAATTTATACAAAGTCAATTCAAAGAGCACGGGGGAAAAAATTCCTTGGAGAAGAGAAGTCAGCCTGGAGGAAAGAATTAACCTGTACAGCTCACTCAGTTTCTCCACATAAAGCAAGGCTAATGGAAGAACTATAATGGATGGGAGGGTTTGAGACACCCAGGCCACTGACTACAACTAGAGTTGCATCCCATCTGTCAGATGAAAGTTTTGAAGCTTTATGGGGTTCAGTCTCATGCCCGCTCCAGTTTATTTTAAAGTGAAATTTTAAAGCCCACAAAAGACCCTGAACCTTAAAAATGAGAACTGAAATCTTGACTTTGTTTGAATGTTTTTGAAAGACATAATCATCCACAAACAAATCTGAATCCTAACATAAGATTTAAAGGCCCAAAGTAAAACCATTCAGGGAACATTAGGAAGTAGTTGCAAAAAAAAGAAGTGAAAACATACAAGACCTGAAACAGGACAAGAAAAAGACACTGACAGAAAAAGCTTTAGGGAAGACAGGTATTATTGATCCTTCATGCCTTTTCAGTGTTTATGCATCTGTTTGAAAAGAAATTACTATATGACCTACTAGAACCCTGACTTCTTTGGTGACATGGCTTTCATAACAGCAGGTGTTTTTTAGTCCACTGGGCAGAATGAGGGGCAATACCCTCCTCCATTTCCCTGTATTTACTCTGCTTCCTGATTACATACACATTCAGTCTTCAAGCAGGAAGAATTCCACATGCCTCATAAATTTTGAATTAGCTGCTGTACTAGAGGAGCTATTTAATTACTCTTAGAAAACCCAAAGCTGTCAGCAATAGTACAGGACACCAAAATATTTCTTGTTATAAAACAGGCAAGAGAAGTCCAGAGGCATGACTGCCTGGTAATAATTCTGAGCTCTGACTGTAAATTGCTCGTTTCACTACACAGTTGAAATCTGTACTGACTAGATGAAACCTCACAAACCTTCCACAGAACTCACAGTGAAAACCAGACTAAGGAAGTCTTGTCAGTGACTACCTCATTACTTCGTATTCAAGTTGTGTGTTTATGTGTGTGTGTGTATATATGTATGTGTATTAAAATGTACTAAAAATGTATAATAACATGTACATGTGTGTGTATTTTATAATCTTAGACTGCTGGGCTTCCACAAGAATCTTGTTATTGCATGCATGGCTCTGCAGACTGTATTCAGATATCAGATTCAGAGCTAACAACCTAGCAGGTATAAATTAGTTCAACACAATTCATGCACTGTTGTGTCTTATTCATTAATTATCACATTAAGAAAGACAGTCTATTGCAATGTGATAGAATATTAACTTGTTCTATGAAACATATGGATGATCTTTTCATATTAAATTTGCTTCTATGTATTTTCAATGAACTGTAGAGGTACATACACTCATGAACACAGATCCTCTCGATACACAACTGAGAGAACTGGAAAACTGAGGGTAAAAGGCTCTGCCTTAAACACATGAAAGAAACCCAAAACCTGTGAAGCAGCTGAAAACAAAACATCTATTCCATAAAGAGTGATAATGGAGAAAAGTCAAAGATGGTGCCATGTTTATGTAGAAACAGAAAAGTAAGTTTCAAATGGGAAAAAGTCCAAAAAAGACAGCTGACCTCATGTGATCCATTCAAGCAAAGGCACAAATAATTTGATTCTCTATGGTTTTCTGGGTGATTAACCAGTAACATGTTTAGAATCTCGACACTGTGTTAGAAAGAAGAAAGAATACATGAAGACATTTTTTCACAGTTCAGGTGCCAGAGCACTGGCACAGACTGCCCAGAGAGGTTGTGGAGTCTCCTTCTGTGGAGATATTCAAAACCTGTCTGGATGCGCTTCTGTGTGACTGGTCTAGGGAATCCTGCTGTGGCAGGGGGGTGGACTAGATGATCTTTCAAGGTCCCTTCCAACTCCTAACATTCTGTGACTGATGCTGTGATTAAAGATAGAGGCTTTATGGTTCATCTGCATTGTGCAATGGTTCTACTATCCAAAAGGAAACGTCACAGGGTGCACAAATAGGAAATAGAAAACAGGCAGTGCTACATCTCTTAGTCTAACTGGTTGTGAAAAGGCACTGATGTGGTAATGGGGAAGCACTGAAAATCCTAATGTTCCCAAATTCAGCAAGGAAAAAAAGAGGTCAGGGTTCAGAGTGTATCTTCCAAATTAAGAACCACAAAACCCAAAGGAAATTAACTGCAAAAAGTTGTTATGGCCAGCAGAGTGTGACAGAGAACCAACAAGAAATATCCAGAGTGTAGAACAAGATGCAATCAGAGGTAAGAACACACTGTCACAAATGAAAAGCAATGAACCCAATAGTTTTACTTGGGAGATACTTGCAATCCTGAAAGCAGGTATAAGAAGCCACAATGCCTGAGAAGATGTTCAACAGAGAAAAAGGATGCAGAGCAATCTGTGATTTTGAACTTGCAACAAAATGCTAAAGGACAAGGGGCTGCAGAATACCTTATCTTTGCTCAATTTTCAAACATTCACAACATGCAGATTTCATGAAGTTTCCACATAAAACCTACCTCCATATAACATTTAAAGCAATGCAGGGAGCTAAATAATTAATAAGTTTTAAGTTATAAACTGTGAAGATCAGGATAATACAGAAACACCTTTGTTCTCTTTTGGTAGTCTTTCCCTTCAGGTTTTTTTTTCCCCCAATGGCATAACTGTCACTCACACAAGGTGGGACATAGAGGTGGAACATTCGTTCCCTCCATCTTCTGCTGAGATTCACTTTGCCCAGATTTTAACTACAGAAATAAAGTCAAAATTCAAAAGTTAACAAGATTATTTACCAGTAAAGTTACATTACCTATCACAAAGTACCAAATGTTAATCAGCCCAGGAATCACCCTAGGGATTCTTTAAAAAGAAAAATCAAGACTTGAAACATTTAAAGAATTTTATGTGGATGCTATAAATACAAAAATGTCATGGGTAATAGTCACTCAGCACAAAAAATGACAGTTTGTTCCCTCATACATGGGGGAAGTCAGATAAGACTAACACTAGAAAAACATTTGCCACCTGTATGATCTCAAATGAACAGTAAATGCTTCAGACAAATTCACAATGCTCACTCCTGTGCCCAAGCACAGGTATAATTACTGTAGTAGCAGGGTGGTAAAGCTCTATATGTAAGGAGTCATTTAAGCCACTGTTCTTCAATTTGAAGTAACATGGAACGACAAACACGAATAAAACCATGGAAGCAATGTTAATTTATGCAGAATCTGAAGACCCAGAATTTTCTTAGAACAGAAAAGAGTCTGTAGTATCTGCAGCTACATCATTTTATTTGACAAACAGGTTTTTCTCTTTGGAAGCAGGTAATAATGACACAATGCTACTTATGCAGTTACTTTGCAAGCCTGAAAAACTAAAAAAGCAGAAATCATTTTTTATTCCCTGGTATGTTTTTCATAAAAAGAACTAAAGTAAAAGAACCCTAATAAATGGAATTTCCTTCCTGTGGAAATCACTGCTTCAAATCGAATCATTAAAAAGGCTTTAACAGAAACCATTATGAGTCTCACTCTGGAAGAAATGTGCTTACCATTGGTTTTAATTATGTAGATAAATGACGGGTGCTGGCTCTGGAATTGAAAAGCTGATGAAAAAATTGCCTTGGTTCTAACAATATAAAGGATGGTTACAAAACTGTCAGAATAACCATTGCTCAATCTAAATAATTTTGATAGATTACTGCATTCACCATGACAGTGCAGAAACAAGGATATACAGTGCAAGACCACCAATACATCCTCAAGCTCTGTAAGGTATCAAAAGGCATTTCCAACTCCTTTGTGACATAAAGGACCTCAGTTTTGTATACACACATAGAATGTCAATACTTGTACCACAACTTTTACATTTAAATAGTCCCACTTCTCATTTATCAGACAATGCAGATTCATTCAAATGAAAATGATGCATATTTTGTTCAGTGTCATTTGCACAAAAAGCTAAATCCCAAATTACTTTTATGCATTTGCTCATCAACATGCATCAGAGATGGTGTTTCAAGCTTGCAACACCAGCTCAAAAGTCAGTAGTGTTCTTCCAGCAAAGAAGTGACAGAAGCTGTTTCCTTTACAGAGCTACTCCTGCAAACACCATGTATTTTTCTATAGACACTTGCTTTTCATGGAAAACTACAATTAACTGGCACATACAAGAGATCTTCGTGCCTAGGCCTGATGCTTTTGACATCCTTAACTGGAAAAACATCATTTCTACTGCCAGGGAAAACTCCTTATCTGCCTAAGAGGAATTTGCATATGGAAATCTCTTTTTATTGAGCATTTTGTTCTTAGACACATGAATTCAAATTAGTAGCAAGTCTGAGAAACTAATAATGAAGTGACTCAAGATATGATAATATGACACTGGAAAAAAAACAATCATCATCTCCTCCAGGAATGTGAAGTTTTAAACTAATATTACTATTCATCTATGTGATGGAGACAGCACCAACCACATTTTAATCATCACCTCCCAGCCTCCTTATCCTCCATTACAGCTACTTTTAACCTAATTTAATGGTGGTAGCTTAGTTTTATTTGAGCAGGAAACTTTCAAAAATATCAAGCAGCAAAACTAAATGTGCTTGCACAGATTTTCTCCATATTATTCAAGTTTTCATTGTACCAAAAATAGGATGGAAAAATTTTCCTTCTGTAAACCTTACAGAAAAAATATCAATATCTCTGTGAAGCCACATTGGCATTTGTTTTAATATTTTGATGTTGTACTGTAAAATAACAGGGTAGATTTATTTCAAAACTAGTGAACATTTTAGAGTTTCTCTTTTTTTTTTGACACATCACCACCTTCCTCCTCCCTTTCCCTTTATTGTAGAAAATAAGAAAGGAAAGACAAAGAATTACTCATCTGGATGCAGACATGTCAATACCCAGTGTGTGTAAGAAGATAAGTAAATGTATGCACACATACACATTTTTGTATTCATCTGCTGTATTCCTACCACTGAATACAAGACAAAAAGCCTTCATGATACCTTGCTGCAACTTTGCAGTTTAGGGGGGAGACCAATGTAGCTCAACAGCCAAATCCTGCTGGCTCGAGATCTGTAAAACATAGTAAACCCCTTTCACAAGTCATAAGCCAATTATTTCTCATAATTCTCATGAAATCATATCACCTTATTGATACACCATTCCTTCCAAACAAAAAACACTTTTGAGGAAAAAAAAAAAAATCAAAACTCAAGAATTTTTTTTCTCCAATAAATTATGTATTTCCAAGCCAAAAAGTATAACCAACAAAAGTACAACATTAAAGGTCTTTTACAGACCCTCCTAGTAACCTAGCTACCAAGAAGAATTAGATCAAGCTATGGTCAGTACCAAAGCAAAAGCAAAAATCAATTCACTAATATTTAGGGAAGGTATGCAAAATATTTACCGTATCTCTGGGTACATGTACAACAACCAAACAGTTCTAAAAACAATAGAAAAAAAATGAGCAACAAAGTCTCATTGTAAACACATGAACACATTTGCCTGAGGCCTCCCATCATAAGTAAACATATTCCATGTTATTCCACTCTGCAAAATGGCAATCATTGTTAAGAGGTACACCATGGCAATCTCTATGAATGCATAAATGAGAGCTGTAACTAGCTCAGGTAGCCAGCTACACTACTACTTCTATGCCAGAGTCTACAGGTAAAGTGACCAGAGTTACTTGTATATGCAGAGCCAGAGAGGTGGCCTACATACTAAGGCTAGAGATCCCTTATTGATGTGATGGTTTGGACCTGCCTCCCTGCCAAATGCCCAAACTCACAGTGAAATCCTTCCCCCTCCCTTCCTCTCTGAGTTTAAGAAAAAAAAAAACTACGAGAAAAACTAAAGAGCCCGAAACAACCCGAACTACATCAAAAGTATTTATATTTATATATATAGCAGTTATATACAATTAAAATACCATGTACACAGTAGAGGGAACCCCCAAGGGAAGGGAAAAGGGAAGGGGAAAGGGGAAAAAGGGAAAAAAGGGAAAAGGAAAACTAAAACAGGTATGTACACTCGAAACCCAGGATAGAACTAATAAAAACAGAATCTTACTACTCTCCTTAAGATAGCAGAGTCGCACTGACCAACGCCAGCAACAGCTGCCTCTCAAGGCCTCCAAGGCCTCCAAGGCTTGACTCCTCTGCACGGGTGAGACCGATAGCAGAGAACCTGCGTCCTCGGATCCACCAGAAGGCAAAAGAGAGCGAGGGCCTCTCCCCCTCTGTATTTATACCCCAGTTACGTAAAATCGTGTGGAATACTGGGTAAATATGATCACTTCCCTGGTTACAAACTGGTTACCAGGAAAAGCCTGGGTCAAACCATTACAACTGATACAAGACAAACATGTATTTCTGTAAAAACACTGGTGCCCAGCCCATGCTTGTGACAGAAATCTGAACACAGCCCAACATATCTCCTATTACCTCCACATTTGTTTCTCCCCTCTAAAATAGAAAACAAACAATAACACACATGACCTCCCTCAAAAAGGTGTATCTGACATTCCGAAAGGATACAATTAACCAAAAAGTAAGCAAAATCATATTCCATAGACAGACCTCTATGAGGAATTTTCAAGTACAAGTCAAGAGTTTAGAAGTCAATTGGTTGATAATTATTAATTATGGTGTTTATCACCTTTGAGTAACAACCTACTACTATTCCAGATCAGAAAAGCAGATGCAGGCACTTCCCCAGTTCAACTTTTCTGCATGTGTAACTTTGCATTCTAATTAAGTCTTAACCAAGACATAGTGTAGATCAATTTTATGACATACTATAGCTTCTTACACAGAATGACTGTAAGAACACAGCAATTTAAGCTATTCTGTGATACTACCTTAAGAACATGAATGTGCAAGAAGGTAATTCATCAGAAACTATGTTATGAACTTAATGCAGCAAAAGCAGGCTGTACCACATGCATTATTATACTGTTTGCTGGTTGTATCACACAAATAATTTCAGCTGCTTTCTATCAACTGTCTTCTATTCTAACTTACATGGAGCAGCACTATTCCAAAAGTGATATACCAATTTGAAGTTTTAAAACCACAAGCATTCTTTGAGCACTGGCTCTGAAGTAACATCTGACACCTGAAAAGATACTTTTTACAAAGTGCTAACTTTCACATGCCTGTATTGTTACTAGTATTTTAGTATTGAATATAGCTATACCTCCAAAGCAAAAGTTTGCTTGTAAAATCTGAGAAACAGCCTTAAAATTAACAGCACAAATGGTCCAACTGCAGTGGAAAAACTTCAGTGCCTATTCAGGGTTGTAATATAGTTGTGAGCAGAACCCTGAAATTCAAACTAGCAGAGGTTAACATTAGTAGCAAAAAGTATGTCCACAATATCACCTTCCTTTTGCTTTGCAGACCTGCCAATTGACTGCAATGGAAGAACAGCAAAGGAATGCAGCAAAAGCCTCTCCTTCCTTTCCAGCAACCCTTCAGTGATTATGAGCTGATTAATGAACATAAAACTGTGAAATATGCAAATAAAAGCATTCCAAAGACTGAAAACAACAACAACAAAAAGTGAAATTAATACATAAGCACAACTGAGAAAAGATACCTATAACCCTGTGCATCTATGATCAGCTAATTATAAAGGTAATTGATTTAATCTAACATTGTTCAAGACTGCTCAGGGTATTAGGTGTTGTTCAGATGAATGATCTCTGTTACAAGGAGGTCACATGGAGAGGACAGACATACCAAGTACAATCAAGAAAGGATAAACAGATGGACTTTTAGTTTATAAAGCACAAGATTCATGATGTCTAGCTAAATAGAATGTTTTAAAGGAACTTAAAAGTATAGAGTATGAACCTTGCCACCAGATTTATGGAAACTGAACCACACATCCAGCTATGTATCAGAAGAACCTGAAGTTGTTTGAGACACAAGAAATACAAGCCATTCCATAAAGCCAAGGTACTCTTGTAAAAATGTATAGCAGTCCTACTTAAAGACCAGATTTGCATTATCAAGCTCCAAGTCCAAACAAGTTCCTAAAGTTTTCTTTTAAACTTGGTGCTTCCCTAGAAAATACTTTTCAATGACTTTCTTAGACCTATTAATTGTGCATATGCAACATTGATCATTATTGTTAAGCATTTTGCAATACATTGCAGAAATACGGTGTCATATGTCCTTTGCAACCTGTTTAATGTTAACAAGTGCTAGCTGGAACAAAACAACATAATAAACAGAGTATTATTACAAACAGAAGGTAAGAAGAGTGGGTTTTTGCTTTGATTGTTCTCAGCAGGACAGCTCATATACCAAAGAGTGCTTTAAGGAGAGAAATATATCATTAAGAATTTACAGCTTCTATAAACAGAGACATTTATAAACTTCCTGGGTAGGCTCCAGGAAGGGGGAGTCTCTCCCGTACTGGTTAAAAGCTGATTCTGTTCTTCAAACCCATATCTAGCACAGATGTTCACCAAGCTGTAACAGAACCTATTTATCAGCTACTTACACAAGTTTAGGGGTTTTTTAAGAGTCAACTTCAGTAACCAATTTCTTACCTATGGTTCATAGGTGGTGGTAAAGCTCATTAAGCCTGGCTGCTTGAAGCCAGAACTCTGACTCTGCATCCAAGGCAGGAACTCTCTAAATGTTTTACACAGAGGTAATTTTTCCCATTTGAGAAACAAAGTACTGTGCTATAAGCAGCAATATCCACACAGATATTATCTAAACTTTTGCTGTCTCTGGAGAGGTTACTTTCATCCTAGAGCTACAGTGACTAGCCCTTGATATCAATCTATTTAACTTAACAGTTACAAATGCAAGATCNTAGATTAAAATATAGTAATGTTAACAAAACTGTTAAAACTGTTTTGTAAACAAAACTGTCGCTCTCACTTGAAAGAAAGGAAACATTGCCATGCAGCAGCCACAACAGCAGTAACAGGACATAGAGCAAATCTGGGCAGTAATTTAGTTCTCTCAGACATACGGGTTCCCAAAACAATCTATTAGAATATGTTGGAAGAGGGCAGACAGTGTTGCTTAGTGGTGGTGGAATAAAATCAGTTAAGTGCAAACATTCCTTGCTCAGCATTAAAAATATATATATATATTATTTTTTTCATATGTCTATGCCACTAAAAGAGCTCAAATTATCTTAAAGAAATGCATCAGAATTTTTAGAGTGGGGAAACAAAACACTCAACACACAAAGGCAAAGGCAACATCATAATCTTTTCTTAAATAATACTAACACAAGGTTGACAGTTACAATGTGGAATTCAGAAGGGAAGAAAGCAGATGATTTATAACCCATTCAAGTCTGGCTGTTTAGGCAAACACTGAAGTAAAATTAGCATTTATTAAAACAAATGATCTATGCATATATTAACAAATGTTATCCTTAAGAAATACCTGCAATTAATGTAACAGATCACAGGGTGATCCCTAATTTACAGCTGGCAAAGATATCTGATATCCACAACATATGGCAGCAATGTCTCTGCAGTATCTGAATAGCAGTTTTTCATCAGGACCCCCGTGTGAAAGGACCCAACCATTATAATTTACATTCTACAGCACTCAGGGAAGTCACCACCATATTTCCACAGCTGAAAAACTTTAGCATGATGAAAAGAAATGGGCTGTTAACTCGAGTATTGTGCCATTGACAGCTCTGTTTTGACAAGATAAACAATGGGTGGGGAAAGTGGCAGGTAGATGAGTAGTGTGTTAAAAAAATGCTCTGCAATTATTAATGTAGAACTTTTTAGTTATTAAGACCCCTTTTGACATAAACTTTTGTTTAGATTTTTTTGTTTGCTTGCTTTGCAGTAAAAAAAGCCACAACACTGTATATCAATAAACCTTGGGTTGCCTATCTTACACATAAAAAGCTTATGCTCTAGATGCAATAAACATCAAGAATCAAAAGCAGCTACCCATCTGAGGAGAATTCAAAACATCTCTCTCTGCTCTCTTCTCCAAAAAACAGTAGAAGAAAATACTACTATCATTGCATAATACAATTTGTCTAAAATATTTTATTGTATTGACTATGGAGAGGAAGTCATCATTTAAGTTCAGTTAAATGTACTGCTTTGTGGATGCCTCTTACTGTAACTGGATGAAATATGCCAACACTTTCAAGTGTTGAACTCCTATTTTCACACTGAAACAACTGACCAAATACATAAAGCACTCAGCAAACTGTACACACACCAAAGCACAGCTCTTGAAATTCAGTGACAAGAACTACTCTCAAATAAATGTGAGTCCTTAGCTTCCCTGAGAACTTGCCTATTAAGAAGATTTCTGTAGTCAGACTCAAAAATGTATTCAGTGATTAGGAAGCTGAGAAACTTCCATGGGAGAGGGGCAAGTTTTCCAGAAAAGCCCATCAGTCTCTGCTCTACCATTCTCTGAATTAATAGCTTATAGCGTAAGCATTTGGTGAAAGCATTCCCAAAACTATCAGGCTTACCTGGAACTGTAGTTCTTCTATGATAGACAGGGTCACTAGAATCTGTATTTTCTAGAGAACACCAGGTTTTCAGTAGTGGCACTAATTACCAATGTATTATTTCATCTAGCTATTCTTAGAGACCTAATCTTGATCAAGGGATGCCACAAAGTCTGCCCCATCATCTAGATAAAACTAATAGTAACATTTTATAATAAGCTTACCAGTGATGCAAAAATGAAAATTACTAAAGCCATCCAGACTGACTCTCTCACAAATGCTGCAGCAGCTAGTCTGGTTTTCCACAGATTTCCTACTTCTTGGTTTGCTCTGAGTCATCAACCATTTGGAACATCAGCCTGTATGTATTCCCATAAGACTAAAAGAGCATCAACAGAATAGTGATCCTGAACTGCAGTTAGAAAATAACTAGTGTGTCTTCAATCCATGCTTTTCACCAGGACAATTTCTACTGACACTCTATCATACCTCATTCGTTTGCAGAGCTGTTCTGTCAGGAGCAGTGTTTAAGGCAAGGGCAGAACTGTGTTGTCATAGCATAGGATCACACAAACAATTCAACATAACTGATGCAGCAGTTTAAGGCTATGATATTCCTCTGCTTCCCTAACCACATTTGTTTACTTGTGCACGCTTACCTGCCACAGACAGTAAATGTTCAACAGTCTAGAAGAATCCTCTGCCTTTAGAGCTTTGCTTCTGAAGAAGCCTTCATTAAGACATCTTGGAATATACACATTTTCAATTCATAATACATTCACCAATGGTGAACCAAAGTGGTGTATTTTAACAACCAACCACACAATAGTTCACCAGAATTAAAAGCAACTTCTATATTGAGAAGCTTCTTGAAATAATGGAAGCTTTCTCATAGTTAATACTCTAACCACCCTGGACTGCAAACTCTATATTCCTTACCACATAAATATGGTTTCTAAAACTTACTTTACCACAGCTTTAATCAAAATCAGTACGTGCCAGGGCAAAAAAA
Source organism: Galbula dea (assembly GCA_013399015.1). Classification (NCBI taxonomy): domain Eukaryota; kingdom Metazoa; phylum Chordata; class Aves; order Piciformes; family Galbulidae; genus Galbula; species Galbula dea. Next base: position 975,580 of record VWZX01002966.1, read on the forward strand.
GACAGACTGCTTCTAAAATACCTGAAATAAGGAATTCCAAAATTCTTTCACTTTCAAGTTCAAAACTTTCTCCAAGGAAAGGTACCTTCAGATATATGTGTGCATACCTATTTTTACATTAAGGAAATGAAGCAAAAGTAATTGAGCTATATATTGTCTCAACACCTTTAACCTATTGGTTAAGTAAATCTCAAATACACTGAAGTTATATATGAACTTAATGCAAATCATGTAGGAAAGAATGCCCCCCAAAATCCCCGTCCTAAACATGAATTAGGTGTCAGCCACCAGCCTGTGCTCTGTTCATGCAGGCAGCTGATCAACCGGCATGTGGACTGACTAGCCAAGCTGCTTGCCCACTGCATGCACCAAGCTGTGGCTTGGCAATACACTTACTGACTCCTGACTTAACAGCAGCTGGGGGAAAGCATAGGTGATATAGAAAAGGAAGCAAGAAATTCAGGAGAGTGGGTAAGGTCCCAGAGCTATGGCACTGGGGAGAGTACAAACAAAGTCATGGAAACAAGGCTTCAGTAGGTCAGCTTCTTACTGTCAATGGACATGAAAAAGCTTTACTTAAACAATACAACCAGTTAGACAGGTGTATACAGCTGCCACACTTGAAAAAAGGAGTAACTCTTTTTGCTTCAGGAAGTTTTGAAGATGCATCTCACAGAAAAGAAAAAATGGCACTGAACAATTTGATAAATGTCTATGCTATAAGGACAGAAGGCTTTTTAATGCTCAATTTATTAGTAATTTCTAAAAACCATAATATGAAGGGAAAAGTTCCTATAAAACATGACTACATAGCTACAGCTGAAGTAGTCACAGTTTGTGATGCCCACATAATTTAAAAGAAAAATATTTCTAGCAAGAAATCTGTGCTATGGAGTTGACATAATTATGTTTAATTTATAGAAAAGCAATTTCAAACTAGTCATATTACGGATTCCTGTAAGAGGAAATGCTAAACCTGAATTTATTTGGATTTTAAATCTGTATCTTTCGCGTGCACTCACACAATCACACATGTACATGGAGAGATCCAGTTCATGCACAATTTAATTCACTTGATAAACACTGATATATTATTTTTCTTTTCACACTTCTTGTGGAATTAAGCCATACTTATGAAACACTTAAAACCCAACACTCACGCAAAATCATTCCTTCAGAGACTTCTGTACTTTTTCACTGATAGTACATTTAGAGATCAGTTCATCTTCACAAGGGCTCTGTAGTTGACTACTGTTGCCTCTTTTTTCTTTTCGTTCACAGAAGTACAACAGAGACACATGGAGAATAAAACTACTAAGATTAGACACAAGCACTAAGTATGACACAAACTTAAGTCACAAGAACTTAGCACTCTACACACTAAAGCTCAGCTACCAAAGACTATTTCAATCAATACTCTTAGCATTTAGGTGCTATGCAAAACTATCCACAAGCGTCTAATGCTGTACAACACATTCTTTGACTAGATGGAAGCATCGTGCTTTAATATACAATTTAGGGGCAAAAGCAATACAGAACTCAATTCTTTAAAATTACATTCACCTTTTTTAAAGCCAAAAATATTCTCATTTTATAATTCAAATCTGCATTTTGACACACTATTCCATATTTGCAAAAGATCAGTAGCAACAGAAATACCATAAGTGTCATGGTTTGGGTTAGAACAGTATTCCATTAACATACATAATATCATGTCAGCTTTCCCCCCCACACCTTGCCTGGACTGTCCCTTTAAGAAACCTGAGATTCCTGAATCAAGGGCACTGCAAATCCCCCCCCCCCCTCCCCCAGGGGGGGGAGGCGAGGGGAATGCTGGGTTTTTCTGGGGAATTTTGGTTTTGACTCGTAGCCACGAGGAGGCCTCTTCTCTTCTCCCTCTGCCTGGATTTGGTTGCTGCTGGAAGCCACCTGTACTCTCTGTGTTGGGCTGCCCATGTGAGCTGCTACTTTGGACTGTTTGTGCTGAATTCACTGGAAGCTAACACTGGGACTAGAAGCTGGCATCGGGAGGGTTCCGTATTTTTGGTCCAGTATATGTTTCTATTTGTCTCATTTATATCTTTTGTTATTATTAAAGCAGTTTTTAGTTTTTACCTTCCAATTCAGAGACTTCTCCTTTAACTGCTGTGCGTGGGGGTTGGGAAGAGCCTTTAAACCCACCACAATAAGCAACTGCTTTTCTAAGACAGAGTTCTACTCAAGCCTGAGAGAAGACTTGGTGTCATTCTCAGATAGGCAGGTAGTAATTTTGTCATGAGAAAACTGTAGCATGTTCACCTGATTCCTTCTTCTGGAATTTCCTAACTCTCTCTCTAATCCTGTAACATGAATACTTATCTTTCCTATAATGACTTCTAACAAGCAGAAAGCTGTCTGCATACAGAGCCAAACATTCCCCAGCTTCAGCCAGTTTGTTGCTTTCAAAGAGTCAGGTCTGCCATTTCAGCTAACAGATTAGCTGTTACAAAATCACTATTGTGCAGCAGGAAAAATGTTGAGGTCCAGGTTTAATTACCATTTTACTAGGAAAGCAAATTCAGCTTTCCTGTTGCATTCCACTGCCATAGTCTTTAGACCATTCAATCTTCAATCAGCCCCTCACATGCTCATGCAGGTGAGGGCAAAGAGTATGCTCAGATCAGACACTTTTTGTTCATCACAAGTGACTACAAATACGAGATAACAGTTTCAGAAGTACACAGCAGGGAAAAAAAAAATCTTGTTTTCCATTGTCTCCATTCCACAAAGAATAAAACAGGAGGAAAAACATCTAAGCATTAAAAACAGAATTATTGCAATATTAGATATTTCTAAAAAACTTTCAGGGGGGTAATATAACAGGTTTTATTCTTCATACATGTATATATCATATGATATATATCCTATCCTATATATCTAAATGCATTCAGTCCTACAAGCTCATACAGGCTTGATGGTTATAAAGCCATCAGATTGGTGACAGCAGTGAAAGACAGAGAGAAATTTACAAGCGTGTACTGGAACAAATGTTACATATGCAGCACCCATTTTATTCCTTCAGGCATGCTTTTTCAATTATATGATTACATACTCTATTCTTGGAGAATACATTCAGTTTGTCACTTGACTGTAAGGTAGCAGAAAAAAATACAGGCAATTATCATTTTAGTCATCACTTTTCAAGAGATTAACTTTTACTTAATGAAAGTATTCCTGCAAATCCTTTCCAGACTCCTATTTCATTCGCTATACATGGTCTACTGTGCCTAGTAAGGCATAAATCATGTGATCTCTGTTATACAGGCATAAATCATATGATCCCTGTTATACAGGCATTCTTTGGACTAACTCCACATTTTTAACATGGTACCTAATTTCAGCCAAAACTAAGGTATCTCCCTGCAGAAATCTTCAGATAATTTGTCTTAATCCCAGCTTCATTCATGGAACAAAAATACTCCTCTCTATATATTAATGATAATGCAATACAATGTACTTGGAGATGAATTTAGAGAATGGGTCTACCTCTATTAGAGAAAAGCACCATCAGACACAGTACTCTGAATTTTCTTTGGGATCCCATACTCTGACATGAATTCCATTCACTTCTGCCAATAATTCTGTGCAAGCTCCACAGTAGGGAAACAAGCCTGAAGCAGAAGGGTACCCAGGGATGCTTTATGGTCTACCAATGGCTATAATTTGTAATTCTCCTAAGTCAAAATAAGTAATCTGTTAACAACTGCCACTCTGGATTTTGCTTTATTTTGGTATAGCTACCATTTTACACCTCAGAAAAGCTATCCGAGTAAGAGAAACTATTTGTGCTCATTTTCCACAAGGTACAGAATTATCACATGGAAGACTCATTATAGGTAAAAAAATCTTCAGTTCATATTAAACTAAGTCAAATTAATACTTCAACAACCAACACTCTCCCATCAAATTACAATAGGAAAACAACAACTCTAAGTTCAAAGCAATTCATTATATAAACCTAATAATTTCTTGCTTAGGGATGCAAAAATACATTAGTGTGTTCTGCTGGCCCCAAACAGCACTTCACAACACAATTAAACTATACATTAGCATTGTCTGAGAGACTCATTATTTCTACTGATGCCAGCCCTGGAATGTTGACACAATCTAATATATGTGAACATGTTCTGTAGTCAGAAAATAGTAATTCACAAAACTTGACTATATGCTTTCAAAGAAACAGTATGAAGAAAGGCATGTGTAATTAGCACTTTATCTCTCTCAAATGATGATGATGAGAAAAGATTTCATCCCTCTGGGCAATAGACAAGTCTTCCTTACTTCTGTTTGACCAAGTTTATTTCTCAAGTACCAAACAAGCAGACATTCATCTCTTCTTTTGAGGGATTATTTCGCAGCACATCCCTCTAAGGGTACATCCAGTTCTCATCTGCACAGATGTAAAACTCCACAGCCACAAGCCAGTCATGGATCATCCTGCAGAGGACGGCTTCCTCAAGAGGACTGATTCGATCACTGTCTTTGGGATTGGACTCATGATAGCAGCACAGTTTTAAGATGATGGAAACAACAGACATTACACTAATTCTAGCTGTAATACATAGATTCATCACAAGGAAGAAAGTGCTTATCTAAAGAAACATGTTTTCTGTTCTGCACTAGCTTTATTGATATAATAAAATGAAGTTTGTGATTATTATTATTTACAGATTATTAAAAATTACTAGTCTACAGAGGTGTGAATTAGCTTTTTTTTGGGTCAGATATTCAACGATCTCTGCATCTGAATCTGTATCTCCTATGATCCAATGAACTGGAGACAACTATTGGTATTTGTGAGCACAGCTTAATTCCACATAGAAAAAAGTTCTGTAATACAGAAAAAAACCCTTTCTATAATGGACTATGTATTTCATTCTACAATCTTGACTGTCACAGAAAACACTTTTTGGTTTTTCTTCTTCTTCATCTGAGAAAGGTTAAAATACCTTGTGGCTATTGACATTATTATATGCATGAAATTCTCCTGTTTGGCTTATGACATTGTATGCCTTACACTAGTATTGGTTTATTTATCTATATTCCAGCAAATATTACAGTGGATATTTTAATTACCAATATAAAAATTGAGTCACTGTTTAATCTTCCTAAGTTCTTGGCCTATGTGATACCTCGCTGTAAGGTTAATTATGGGCTGCAAAAAGACGTATTTGTAAGTGTCATATTTATATGTTTTGCTTGAAATTCACTTCAAGTTAACACTGCATGCACTTTTGCCTCCACAATTAATGACAGAAACTTTTATTAGACAGCTGCTTTCTCTTTGAACCCCAAACATCTGTGTCTTGAGGATTTCTCTATTATTTTCATATTCAGTTAGCCTCAATGTTATCTACAGAAAATGAGAACTTTTAGATGTGCTGACTAACTTCTTAATTACAGAACTTACAATGAAAAGTAAAATTCAATATGGGAAATAAAAACCTGTGTAAAACAGGAAAACAATAAATCTGTTATTTAAATAAACTGACCTCCATTTCTTGTCAAATAACTGCAGTAAGTGGATACAAGTTTTGAGCTGTAAGGTTCAAAAACTCTTGGGCTCTGCTTGATAACAGTTAGAAGTATGAAACTGCCTCTTGAAGATACATTTCTGAAAACTGTTCTAAATGTAATATTTCTCTTTTAATTCAAAATGCTTCACTGACCAAAAGGTAGAAAGCCTTAAAACTATTTCTATACACACTAAATTACCCTGTCCCCCTGAAAGCAAAGGTATCACTCTCAACCTTTGCTAAACAAACGTTTTTCTTTTCTGGACCCTCAGCAGGCTGATCTTCTAACTGCAGTGCTGTAGGGAGGTGCTGCTCTTCCTGCAGGGCTCAGGACTGTGGTTCAGGCACTCTCCTACCCACACAGCAAGGACAGACCATCTGCAGATCAGCTGATATGGGTAGTTGTGTACTAAAAACCAGAATTTAAAGTTGACAAGGCAGCTAGGTCTCATCATGGTCAGCATGCATTCAGACAAGGAAAGGTGAGCACAGAGAGATGTGCATTGCCACCACCAACTCTCATCTGTCCTCCCTCAGGTAGCTATTCAACCACCTCCCCACGGCAAATACTTCAACATGATGAGAGTGTGTGATGCCACATGGCCCAAGAAATCAATGCCTACAGGGTGGTTTATCTTACTATCTTAATTTTATTTGCTATCAGACTTTTAGGTGAATTACTTATCCCAAGTTTACCCAAACTCAAAGCTTTAAGTCATTTAGATAAGGAATTAATTGCCATATAATTACATACTTATAGTCAGTTAAATACTAATTGAAGGCCTTACTTGGAAAGAAGTGCCACTGATTTTTCTAACAAAAAGGCAAAAAAAGACAAAGGCTTTTTATTTTTTTAAGCAGCTACATCATACACTGCTGTGTCATCTTCTTGTTAAAAAGAACATTTTACGCCATTTTCTCACTGAAGATGTCTGCTCACAGAGCATTCTGGAGTGTAAAGAACATGTATCCTAAAGTTATAAAAATTACCTCTAAGGAAAGTACTTTCCCTGCAGAACCTTATGGAACTAAACAGCATTATGATTATGAACTGTGAGAAGAAAAAGGTACAGTAAATATCTTCCCATAAACAACTATAGGAAATGTAATTCTCTCAGTAGAGGCTATTTTCTTACCTAAACAGATTTAAAGCAGGAAATGCAGTATTTTCATGTTAATGCACGTGCTACGCAAAACAAGGACTGAAAATGAATCATTTCACTGACTTTGGTTTTGCATCTGTACACACGCACTTTTTATTAAAGACTTATTCCCAAGATGCACTGCATATGAAAAAGCAGAATCTGAGTCTAGAATGTTTAGTAATTTAAGAGTGCATTATTATGCCATTCCATGAAAGTTTCATTATTTTTAGGGCCATAAAACCCCTCAAAACCAAGTGACACAGATCTGTGCTCTGACAACTATTCCCTTAATTATCACACGTTATAAAAGGTCCTCAATTTTCTCAATAACACTGTAACTAAACAGCAAACTTATTACATCTTTAAAGTGACAGGAGGAAAAGGGACAGTATTGCCACTTGTACTATCTATTCATTCCTTTTACAGAAAGCAAAGAGATCTGAAAGAAAGGCAAAAAACATTAATATACTGAAAAGTTTAGATTATTTCCTTTGGAATCACTCATTAAGTTACTCGAATGACATTATGCACCCACTGTAACTCTGACAGCATGTGTCTTTTTCATCAATCACAAATAATATAAACTGACTGTGTATGTCATCCTCTTTGGCGTTGTATGTCAATGTAACAATAAATAATAATTACTAAAAAGAAATAAAAGATGTATTTTAATAATATTTTTTCTGAATAGATATATTATTTTTTAAAACACCTATGAAGGTATTGTTACTATTGATAGACACAAAATAGAAGACAATAAGAAATGAAACAACTTAAAATGTCATTCAACAGACCAAGGATATACACACAGATCTGAAGCATACTGAGAATTAATCTAGAACACTATTCACTAATTTAACATTTGAGTGATAGGACACTCTGGGTATATTGGTTTTTTGTGGTCCAGAATCCAACAATATTTTTACACTCCTAAGTCCTTGTTATTTCTCTTAAGTGTGTTTTTAAATTGAAAGCCCTTATCCACATTGAGATTACAAAACACAGACCTGTATCACAGCAGAATCTCATCTAGTTCAAAGTAATAAAGTACACTGCACCTTTACAGAGTTAATTGCCTGCTACATCTGGTATTTCTGATCTAATATAAAGGCAAAACCAATTCCAAGACTAGTGTGCTTAATAACCAGCTTTTCCTTTTCAGCAATCTCTTTCAGTCAGCTTTCATTTTGTGCACATTATTAAAAAAAATACTTACTCAAGTGGAAGGCACCTAGATTTGCTTTTTGGATTTCATAAATGGGAAACTTTTCTTTTGAACTTCTTCCTGACCTGACATACATCCATAAGCTTTCAACAGAACAGGGTGCACACATACATAAAATGCAGTATGAATCTGGATGAGCAGGCATGCAGCTGCATACCTGTCCACACCTGTAATGTACAGTAGGGTGTCAGGGTTTCCAAAATCATAGTTGAATCATGAAACAGAAAAAGGACAGGAAGCCTACACTACACCAACATCAGGGGCCTTCTGATACCATGGCAATTTTCGCATGCCAAAGATGAGGATGACCAAACTTACTGAAGCAAAAAAATGGCTTTGCAGGAAGCAGCTGTGGGATGAGTGCTGGGCAATATTCAGTACAGGTCTTGAAAGCCAGAAAAACCTCCAAGTATGCTAGACTATCCAGGGTGGTGAGAAGCTGCACACTAGCATGGCAGAGAACTTCAGTGCTCTAAGTTTCTGTCAAAGACACTTCTATACTCTCTTAGAGTTACCCCTCATTACCAGGCTGCAATGAAATCCTAAAGCTTTATTCTACTTTCTCTCTCATAAAAGACATAGACATACTATTTATCTCAAAAATTTAAAAATAAATAAATACTCTTTTTCCATGTCAGCAATCTACAAATATTATAAAAGAATCTTGACTGTAAGGAAGCGACTTTTCTTCCAAATGTGTCCAACATCAAATTATTCAAATTTCTATTAGCATATTTTTCTATCATCTCCCTCATCATAGAAAGACAAGAGATGAAAAGCACAATGGAGCAAACATAATGCAAAATTCTTTACAGTACACTGCTTTCCAAGATGCAATATTTAAATGTTTTTAAAAACAGAATAATGAAATTGCTTTTTCCCCTCTTCCCTCTCACAAAGCACTCCAGAAGTAATCCAAAAGAGAGACACCTGATACTGTATAAAGCCAAATTGAAAAAAGAAAAAAACCCAAACATCACAAAACACATACGAGAAGCCTTCCTATTCTTTTAGTCTCAGAACTGCCGTTGTTGGGTGTTGCCTGCATACAGCTGTAGTGCTATTTAAAAAACAGTGCCAAGTAAGGCATTGGCAAAAAATGCTGTCCAGACTTCTCCATGCCCCTGACAAATGAACTGTAGATCACTACATCTAGACACATAGGGAGAAGACCAAGCTGACTGAAAAAAATTATCAGGAAATTATGGAGTCAGGCTGGTTTTGCTCTGTCTTTGTTCAATCAGGTCTTCAACAGCCTCTAAGAAAAAGTTGAAGTGTTTAGGAATATGAACCTTAGCTTTCCTTTAAGTTGCCCTTTTCCATTTATCCAATGGGAAAATGGAGAAAAACACTGGTTGTGTTATGTTGAAATGCTTTGTCCTTTGTTCTATCAACCCCCCTTTGAGAATTTATGTGAATGTCTGCTTTCAGAATGGTGGAGAGACAGAACTAAAGCAGGATATAGTATTATATAGAGATTACAAACTGATACAAAAAGTGTCTTTTAAAAACTTAGATAATAAAGTATTAGGAAAATAGATTTTTTCTATTCATGGAACTCAGTAAAATTTTCATTTAAAATAGTTCTTGATCATTCTTTGTGTTCATTTGCATTCAAAAATATCAAAGAAAATGACAACGGTAATGTTTATTCTAAATGATCCTCACCCATTATGACTTCTTATAGCCTCTGTTTTACGCATATGCTTACAATAAGGCAAATTTCTGGGAAGGTAATAAAAGGAATGGTGAGGGACTTGCTCTCATTCTCTTGTGATAGTTCTCCCCAGACTATAACACAAAGATTTTAGAAAAATGCAGCACACTGCTCATTTTTATGTGGTGACTACTATCATAGTCATTTTAATGCAATCACATTATTTACCATCTGTTCTTTATTTAGCTAGAATAGATTTTCTGCATAGTTCATTTGGACACTTGAGACAAATAAGCTATTTATTCCTGTCAGTTTAATGTTTCAGCTACTAGAATTTTAAAAAGAAAATCTTTTCCACATGAAAATGTGTTCTCAGATATTCTCTGATGTAATATATTTCTCAATAATGGTACCTTGTTTTATTGCCACCTTTAAAAGACGGAAATACTTGTGTTCTTTGCTCTTTTCAAGGTCTCAGATCATAATACAAGGGCTTCAAAGATGCTTAACACTGCATTTCAAAATTAACTCTGACAAACAACTTTTCCACATTGACAAGTTTCTTGGATTCACTTATTTGAGAAGAGAAACTGTCCTTACAACAGAGTATTAATCACATTAAAGGAGGATCAAGGCTCACAATGCACTATTCAACAAGCCACGACAGAAAGGTTTTATGTAGCATATTTGATACGTAGATGAGAAGACAGAAGCATTATAAATAAAGGGACTCTGATTTGACATTTTCCAATTAAAAAATAAATTGAAAGAAAAAAATCAATGCTTATGTAGTCGAGGTAGCAATGTGCTACACAGAAGCCAATGAGAAGGAACTCAACCCTGAGGCTAAACAGGAACACAGCCAGGAGTGAGTGTGAACAACAGTGTTGCCAACAATTATGTCTGTTTTCTCACTAAAAACTTATTTTACAGCTGCAGCTAGAAGGACTATGTATTTCAAATAATAAATAGAAATTAAAACAGCAGAAATGGAAAGGATTGACCATAAGTGAAAATGTTTTTTCTGGATTTCCCTTTAGATACTTTTACCTCTGGACACTACCTAATTTGTAACTTCTGTGAAAAGGGTAATATTTTCCATCAGCACTTCAGTATTTAACAGAAGCGATTTAGACACGCATTTACTAAAACATATGTCATACAACGGCTGTACCATTTTACAGCATACAAAAGATACTGATAAATGCCACATGTGGAATCCATATCTTGGACTTATTGTACAATCATCTTCAAAAAGCAATTTCCCCTTTGCACGTTTAGGTTTAGACAAACAGGTGTGCTACAATTTGAGTACTTCTGAAGCTCAGAAAAACAGTAAGAAAATAGCATCTACTGCTTGTATGGCTTACTCAGAAACACAAACTTAAAAGGGGGTTTTAGCAAAGCAAGAAGAAATGTGATTAAAATACATTTCTCAGTTCATGAAATTCAATTTGCAAAAGCACATTAAAAACTCAGAAGCCAAACTCTTCAGAACCTAAAATGCTGCACTCCCTTGAAGGCTTTCTTTCCTAAGATCTTTCTGCAGTCCCAGCAGTTTGCAGGCAGTTCTAAAACCGTCTGAAGTAGATCAGAGGATATGCCATGCACTTGTACCTATTGTAAAAATGGTAGGTCATTTACAATGAGAAACACTTCAGTGTTCCACCATAAGGAGCTTGTTCATTTAACACAAATACAGAGAAAACAGGTAATGTATTCACCTAAAGGTAAGGGCTGTGATATAAAGCTCAAGAGTCTTAAAGAAGGTTCCAGAGGAAGCTTGTGAAAGGCATCTCAGGACCATGTGATTACTTCCAATACCGACCTTTTTTTTTTGACCAGATTGGTTTGGGAATATAAAATACCCTGCTCCACTACAACTTTTATTGAACTTTCCTCTCAGGTTTAACAAAAAATTCCTGTAGTCCCTTTGCACAGCTACTGCAACCCCAAATTTGAGCTGAGCAGCAAACAATGCAAAAATTAAAACAAAGAGCAAAAATTTCATTTAACTTGGGAAATAATACATCTGATTGTTAGTTCTAGACACACTTTATATCAAAGAACATATTGTTAACATAGAAACACAGAAACATCATCATGGTTGGAAAGGACTTTCAAGAACATCAACTCCAACCGATAGCCCTACACTACTGTTTTGCCTAAACCATCCCCCTTAGTGCCACATCTACCCAATTTTTTTTAAAACCTCCAGAGATGGTGACTCCACCACTTTCCTGGGCAGCCTATTCCAATACCTCACCACTCTTTTCAGAGAAGAAATTTTTCCTAATATCTAATCTAAACCTGCTGTGTCACAACTTGAACCCATTCCCTCTAGTCCTATTGCTAGTCATAAGTGAGAAGAGTCCAATACCCGCCTCTCTACAACCTCCTTTAAGGTAACTGTAGAGACTGATAAGGCCTCCCCTCAGCCTCCTCTTCTCCAGGCTAAACAGCCCCAGCTCTCTGAACCTCTCCTTATATGGCCTGTTCTCCAGACCCCTGATCAGCTTAGATGCCCAAATAGGCTGAAAAAAACCAGCAGACTCCTCCTCCTCCTGTTCTTCCCCTCATTGTGACTGTCAAGAAATACACTCAGTGTCTGTCACTTTCAGAAGTAACATCTTTCTCTGAAGGAGCAGATTTAGATCTGAGAGGATATCACAGAATTGGGACAAACTGCCACAACATTCATCTCACAGTGCCACCTCTTCTTTGTGCACAGTACTGAGACTGGCATGCACACAGTAAGAACACACTGAAGTGACAGCTGGTCAGACATCCCACTGAAATTGCAACAAAGGCAGTTTTTGACATCACAAAAGAGAGGGATACTACTTTGTGCTCAGACCAACATCCAGGTCTCCAAGCTCAATACCTGAAAACCATTGAATGACAAGTTTCTAGTAACTTGCATATTATATTACCATTATTGCTTAAAGAAAAGAGAAGGAGAAAAAAAAAAATCTTATTTTCAGGTACAAAAAATGACTGGCCAAATAGAAAGATGGTGAAACACAAGAGTAATTTCAAGGAACCTTCATAAGAGGCAACCATAACTTAAATTTTTTAGATTTGTAAACTCATTTGGAAACCATTTATACATATAGAAAACATGGCATTTTTAGAGAACAGTACTGTTAGGGAGTATCTTTTTATTTGATGCAGAAAGCAATTTATGTGATGAAATTATAATACTAGAGATGCCAGGAAAAAAAGCGTAAAGAAAAAAGCTTAGAGAAAATCTAAATAATAAGCAGTTCGTGACTACTACCATTCAAACTAAGATTGGTTATAGCAACTTGCCTAGTGGATAACAAAGGGCTGTGGTTGTAGTCTACCTAGACTTCAGTAAAGCCTTTGACACTGTCTCCCACAGCATTCTCCTGCAGAAACTGGCTGCTTAAGGCTTGGACAGGTGTACTCTTTGATGGGTGAAAAAAAATGGCTAGATGGCTAAGCACAAAGATTTGTGGTGAATGGAGTTAAAACCAGGTGTTAGCTGGTCACAAGTAGTGATCCCCATGGCTCAGTATTAGGGCCAATCCTGTTTTAACATCTTTATCAATGATCTGGATGAGGAGATTGAGTGCACTCTCAGTAAGTTTGCAGATGACATCAACTTGGGTGGAAGTGCTGATCTGCTTGAGGGCAGGAAGGCTCTGCAGAGGGATCTGGACAGGCTGGATCAATGGGCCAAGGCAATTTGCATAGGGTTCAACAAGGCTAAGTGTCAGGTCCTGCACTTGGATCATAACAAGCCCACACAATACTGGAGACTTGGGGCAGACTGGCTGGAATGCTGCCTGGGGGAAAATGACCTGGGGGTGCTGGTTGACATCTGGCTGAACATGAGCCAGCAGTGTGCCCAGGTGGCTAACAGAATCCTGGCTTGTATCCTAATCACTGTGGCCAACAGGACTAGGCAAGTGTCTGACCCCCTGAACTAGTCACTGGTGAGGCTGCACCTCAAATACTGTTTTCTGCTTTGCGTCTCTCACTACAAGAAAGACACTGAGGCACTGGAGCATGTCCAAAGAAGGGCAGCAAAGCTAATGAAGTGTCTAGAGCACAAGCCTTATGAGGAGCAGCTGAGGGAACTGGTGTTGTTTAGGCTGCAGAAGAGGAGGCTTACATACAATTCATCAAATAGTATGGGGTTTAGACTGATCCCTCATGTTGTAATTGGACAGAAGCAGCCCAGAGCTTTGTCCCACTCTGCCAGCTGAGGATCTGTTACTTCTTTTCAGTGCTGAATGTCACAAGGATAAGGATGCTCACACAGCAGCCTTCTTCCACAGGCTACACTGCTTGCAGAACAGGAGGGAGAAAGAAAGAGAAGAATACACATGAAACTAGTACATTCTAAGACACTGGAAAGAAAAATTCCAAAGATGGCAAGCATATCTGCTAAGTTGTTCTACAACAATAATGGAGCAACAGCAACGGTTTACAGAAATCTTTCTCAACCTTTCTGTCCAGTGCTTCAGCTCTTCTTAATAATAAGCATCTGTTGGGGTTCAAGTTAATCCTTCACATTTCAGTTGCTGTTTTACAGAAACTGCAACTGTAGCATTACATGGGAGGGAACTGGCACTTCTATTATAAACTTACTATTTTTTTTTGGTTCAGCAAATTGTACAGGGGGGAAATCATTCCAGACTGAAATAAGAAACATATGCACTCAGTTATCCTTCCCAGTATTTGAAATATTTACAGATGATTAATTTTTGTTCAGCAGTACTGTTTCTGTGTCTGTTGTTTGACAACAAATTAAATCCAGCTTCAGAGTTTCAAGTATCAAAAGAAAAACTGATTATACAGCACAAACCATGCATCTGCTGTAAAGCTTGACTGTTCTTTTACACTCACTCAAAAATACCAATTTGTTTCATACTAAAAATAACTACAATATATGTAGGTATTAGCAACATTGACTATTGTCTGTTCTCTTGCAGTCAGCCAAAATTTGTCAAAAAGAACAAAGAGAAACCCCCCCAAGGGAAATTTCCATGTAATTTGACAGAAAGCTGATGGTACGTGTTTGCTTAACAGGGATCAAAGCTGTACCAACATGTGGTAGGGTGATGCACACATTACGATAATCATGTACCCACAACCCAGAAGTCACTTTTTTTTTTCCCACGTAAGCAACGAATTATCCCTAGGGAAAAGAAACATTTATTTTATTCCCTGTTCTCCAGAACAGGATTTGGAATATAGAACAATTTAAAGACAGATAAAATATGACAGTACTGTCAGGAAAATAAAAATGTCAGTGCACAGTGCAACAGATGAAGAGGAATGTACAAACCATTTTCCTCATGTTCCTGAAGTTATTAAGTTTTCTACTGACTATAGCAATGCCACTCAGTCAGCAAAATGAGAAAATAATTGACACCTGTAATAGGTATGTAATGTGCATGTATTAACAATTAAAAACATGGCAGATGACTGAAATGCTACAAATGTAGCTTTATGATTTTGAGATACAGAAGCATAACACCACTGGTTTGCATTTGCATGAACTGTCTGAATCCTGGATGCATCAAGTGGATACTAAAAAACATTCTCTGTGAAATTTCAACAATTTTCCTTTACCTACTTTGAGTTTTCTCAGTTTCATGTTACTTACATACTCAATGCCACCATCATTGTTTCTAGAGTTCTAGAAGGTCAATTTATTCAAAATTCCACGAGTGTTCTTACTATTACTCGTGTACATAGTCAATTTTCACTTGATGAAAAGGAATATACAGGAAAAAATACATATACAATATAGAATTAAAAATACACAAATAGTAAAACTCACCACTGGAAGTTTTGTGTTTCAACATTAAAAGCGAATATATATACACAGATATATGTCATTTATTTTCAGATTTCAAACCTTTAGAAGGTCTTAGGAAAACACTACTTTTTTTTTTTCCTAACTTATTTTGCAATACAGCTCCTATATAACCTAAAAAAAGCTGAAGTTTTGGTCACATGTGCGTTACAGCAAGTGAAAACGTGCTCTATGATTTCCATTACTTCAAGTAGTCCCCTGGTAAGAGGAAGCTACTGCACTGCTGTCAGCAATTACTAATGCTAAAGTGTAATAAAATATCAAAGTTTTAACTGATGCTCAGGAAGATAAAAGGTTTGGCTACCATCAGGAGAAAAAAACCCACAATGTCCCTTACCAACAACTACCTTCAGACACTAGAGTGCAAACAAATGCAGGCATATCAACTTCATGCAACCCATGAGGAGTGAGGGTAATCATTCTCTTAACGGCAGATTGCAGAACCTAGTTTGAACATGCTGGTAGGACTAGTGCCATAATTTTGCACATAACACTGACCTACTGAACATTGGATCTTCTGTTTCTTTCATGAATAAAGTTTCTGGCAATATTTTATTTATGTTCTTTGGTCAAGTAAGAGACACTTCTTCATCATCCTGTTCTTGCTGCATGCTCTGAACTGGATTCCCTCTATCTTCTGCATGCAAACCAGGAAGCATTGACATACTGACCAGTCTACCAAGTAGTGGCAACTGTTCTCAGTCACTTTTCCAAGAAGAAATTTAATAGAAATATCAAGATCATAGAAAAAAAACCTAGAAAGTAAGGTATCCTGATACTCTGGGCTAGAGATTTTATCTGCTAGTGCAGTTAAATGGGCAGCCCTCCAGCCAGCTATTTTGTAATCATTTGACTTCAGTAAGAAACTCTTCTGAGTTCAGATGACAGAAATGAGAAGCTTATGGTGAAAACTGAACTGTCAGACTGAAAGAGGATGAGGACAGAGAAGTACAAGATCAAATCTCTGTTTTATTGCATGTCCGTCCTAACTGTTTTATCTCAGATACAGGAAAAAAAACCCCAGCAAATTACAAAAATGTAAAATAATGCACTGAAGATGGTTCTGTGCATTAGGAAGTGAAACCATGTATTAAATATATTATATTCCTGTACTGCCTGATTTTCATTATTAGAGTGCCACAGCTCATAAGTAGTCGCATATTTAGCCAACTTGAAAACAGGTTTAACTGTGATAAGCAAGACTGACAAGCTGGCAACAACAGACAAGGAGAAGGCTGAGGCACTCAAAACTATCTTGCGTCAGTCTTCACTGGCAGCCCCTCTTCCCGTACCTCCCAGGTTGATGGGGACTGGGGGATAGGCTGGGAGGGGCAAAGGCCCTCTCACTTTAAGAGAAGACCACCTGTAGAATCTGTATAATAACCTAACTTACTTTTGTTACAACTCTAGTTCTGTGGAACCTGATGAGATGCATCCCAGAGTGCTGAAGGAATTGGCTGATGCAGTCACAAAGCCACTCTCTACGATATTTGAAAAGTCACAGCAGCCAGGCAAAGTCCCTGGTAACTGGACAAAGTGAAACATTACACCCACTTTTAAAATGGGTAGAAAGGAGGATCCTGGGAACTACTGACCTGTCAGCTACACCTCTGTGCCTGGGAACAGATCTCATAGAAGCTATGCTAAGGCATGGGGAGGACAGGGAGGTGACTCAAGATCAGCATAGCTTCAACAAGGACAAGTCCTGCCTGACCAATCTTACGGCCTTCTATGATGGAGTAACTACATCTGTTGTCAAGGGCAGAGCTATGCACGTTGTCTATCTGAACTTCTGTAAGGCCTCTGACATGGTTCCCCACAACATTCTTCTTTCGAAGTTGGGGAGATACAGATTTGATGGCTGAACTGTTCAGTGGGTAATGAATTGTTTGGATGGACACGTCCAGAAGTTACTGGTCAACAGGTCAATATCTAGGTGGAGACTAGCGACAAGTGGTGGCCCTCAGGGGTCCTTACATACCCCAGTGCTGTTTAATATGTTCATCAGTACATCCAGATGAGGGTCACAAAAATGATCAGAGGGTTGGAACACCTGTCCTGTTAGGGAAGGCTGAGAGAGTTGGGAGTTGTTCAGCATGAAGAAGAGAAGGATCCAGGGAGATCTTATTGCAGCCTTTCAGTACTTAAAGGGAGCGTGTATGAAAGATAGGGACAATCTTTTCAGCAAGGCTTGTCGTGACATGACAATGGGGTAATTGTTTTAAACTCAAAGAGGGGAGATTTAAACTAGACATAAGGGAGAAAGTTTTTACAGTAAGGGTGGTGAAACACTGAAACTGTTTTCCCAAAGAGGTGGTAGAAGCCTCAACCCTGGAAACATTCCAGGTCAAGTTGGATTGGGTTCTGAGCAACCTGATCTAGCTGAGGATGTCCTTACTCTCTTCCAAGGGTTTTGACTAGATGACCTTTAAAGGTTCCTTCCAACCCAGAGCATTCCACGATTCTATGAAAAATAAGGGGGGCTGGGGAGAAGGATGGGAGGGACAAAAAAATTATCAGTGAAGAGGTAGTGCTGTCAAGCAGAAACTGTGGCATTGGAACTACAGAACTGTGAGGAGGAGATAATTTTATTTAATCAGGAGAGCTATTTGATGTGACACAGGATAAGGAGTACTTGTACACTGTCAGTAATTGTTTTCCCTTCATTTAATGTGAGGGTGAAAGAATGAAGTCATGGAGGATACAACACTAGATGAGATAATTTTCAGACCTGATAAGGTAACTGACAGTATCTAGGACTTTCATATTTCATAATGCTTTTAGGGCTACTCTTGCATTAACTGGATGTTAAAAAGTTCAAAAGTACAGAATACAAAGAGAAACACTGCAAAAACAGGAAAACATAAGCAAAGACTATGCTAACATTTACTTTCTCAAGCACACCAGAAATACTTAAGACTAAGCCTGCAAAAAGAGCAAATTATTGTAATAACAGCAATTAAAGACTGGCATCTCAGAACAACAACAAAAAGCCCCCCCAGAAATAACCTTGCATGATTATTTTTAGAACTGAATCTAAGTAAAATTAATATAATTTTAACCCTCTTTTCAACCTACCTTTCTCAGAGCAATCAGCCCCTTGGGTTACCGACGTCCTGTTCAGTCTGGTGAGGGTACTCAACACAGTCAACTCAAAGCCTAGAGGAGACAAAAATATCTCTTTGGATGAGGTCCTTATTTTTATTACATGTGATTGATACTTTTTTCTTTTAGGAGCTCAATCACCTTTTTCCATCTATTTGCCTAGTGATGTTTTGCAAACAGCAAGTTACTCTGCTAGTTGCATAATCACTAAAGCATCTGTAGATATGAACAGTAGTTGAAGATTTAGTTTCACTTCAAACACAAGAGTTGTGCACTCCACACTGGAGTCCTCTACAGTCACTTCCCCACTCCCACAGCTGTGTTTAGGGAACAGCAGAATTTGCCCAAAACATAACACGCAAAAAAAACCCCAAACAAATGACAAAAAAACAAAAACAAAAACAAAAACAAAAAAACCCAGGAGGTGGGAATGAAGGAAGGCAAGGTAGAGAGAAGAATTAAAGAAAGGAAAATGAATTTATTTCTAGCACCAAAAAAACATTCCATACAATGTAGTGCAGATATATTTTTAACCTTGACACTTCCATTAGCCTGTCACATATATTAACTAAGGATGAACAGCAGAACATGACATGATTAAATACTAGCAGTATTAAACTCATTAGGTTATAATGCTAACACCACCCTCAGCAAGAACAAACTTGACTGGAATTCACATATTTTTATACACTTCTGAATTCAGACCTGAGCCTTACCCACATCTTGAGGATCAATGAAGCAACATCACTTAACATTAGATAAAGGTATCAGTGTAAAGAAATCTATATCTGCATTGTAAAAACCAAGATACATTCATCTAAAAGCCATATGCAAATGTTAATCTGAATTCTCTAGCACAAAAATTAGACGTAACATAACAGAAATACTAATGGATTAAGGAAAGACTTGGCAGATGTGCATTACTACTAGGGAAAATCAACCACATACTATGCTCCTAACAATTTTCAAACCATGATTCTTCCACTGCTTTCTGTTGCACTAGGAGATACTAAATTCTGAAAGCCACAAAAAGGCGAAACATGACATTGTCTGCTATAGCATCAAATCAACTATAACACACCTCAGACCCTCCACTCGCTTATCCACAGCCAAAAGGAAAAGGAAGCAGATAAAGCAGCAGCTCTTCCCCATTTACTTATTCAAGTCTGATACAAATCTCCTGCTATGTGCAGTATCTATAGGTAGCATCAGTGATTTCTTAAGTTATTTAGAGAAGAATTACACTGCTTTTCCTAATGTCAAACCAGGCTACAGTAGAACACCCTGCTAGCAGCAAGCAATGTTCTTTACAGCCTAAAGAAAGCTGGAGAACCGAAGACTACAAAATATAAGGACCTAAGGACACATTCAGGAGTACCTATTGTCTCTTTTAGTCAGCCACTTTTCTACTTCATTTCACTTTCCTGCCTGCTATACTTTTTCTGGCCCTCACGTAAGTATCATCTGCAATACAGCTACTTTTAAAAAAGTTTGAAGAGAAACTTCCAGGTTTTCTTTACTTTGCTTTTTCAAAAGCACCCCTTTGATTGTTTCTGCTGGGAAATCACACATCTTTATTTTTCTTTAAATCTGAGATCAGCAAAGTCATGCTACTATCTATCTTGGTCACTGCAATAAAGAGCTGCAGTAAAAGGGTAGAATGAAGAAAGCCTTCAGATATATTTAGCTGAATAAAAAGATTTTTTTTTTTAATTTATAAATTATTTATGCTATAATTTTGTTGAAGAAAAATAAATTATTTTTAATCTATAAATTAATTTATTAAAACAACAGAAGAAAATAATTTTATAATAACTGCATGCTTTGATTCTGACTACATTCCTGAACATGATGTCTTCCTAAAAGATGCGAATACAATTCTGTTAATCCTTTACCAGAATATGCTTGCTTCAGGTATGCCGGCTTCCTAATAAGCTGGCACATTAGACAAATGCAATCAAGGTAATAACCTAATTCAGGTTTAAAATATTACCAATATGTTTTACAAAGTGGCTCAGTATTTAACTATTCAACATACATTTATAAAGTAGCTTTCATGATGAGAATCACAAGGCATTATGCAAAGAGGAAAAAAAATACTGATCCAGCAACAGAGGAAGAGACTTCACAGTTCTGCCAAGCTGCCTGAAACACCTGAGATACCAGTTGTGCAGTCATCTACTTTTTCAACACAGCCACAGAACTACTGATCCAATTCCCTTGGGCAGAAAATCTCAAGCCCTAGAGAATGGATGACAAGGGCTCCAGGACCTGACATATTCAATTTGCATTTGGAGATAATTAATAAATCACAATCTATTAAATACATGGCACAGGATGAGATGGGGAGGAAATGAAAGTTTAGCTCAGCAGGACTAAGGTCATGAACGATCTTAGATTAAAAGTAAAACGTGAAATGAAAACTTTAGTAAAAGGCAATGTATTTATGGAGTGACTAAAATGTACCCCTCAGCTGGGAATTAACCACAAGCACTAATGTGTTTAGGCCTCTAACTATTAAAAAACCTGCTGACTGCTAAAGAGAAATTATTTTTCCTTTTGTTTATACTGATTAAATCTTTTTAACCTAGGAAACAAGAGTTACCCAGCAGTCTGTGAAATCAATTTCTGCTCCCCTTCAGACTCACAGGGGGAAGTGCATGAAGATCAGAAAAGCTCCACTTTTAAGATCATCAGCTGCTGTATTTTTTAACAGCTGAAAGCCTATGAAGGGAAAGCTCCTCTTTCCCATTAGAAATAGCCCATCAGGGTCAGGTTTAGGCACATTCAAAAAAATGTATTTCAGAATCTGAGTTTTAGTCTGGAAATTTTAACATTCCTTGTAAAGCCACACCAGTTACACACATCCAGCCATTCTGATTCACCTGTCTGATACTTCTTTTCAAACAATGCCATAGGGAATGAAGGAAAATGTCATCTATGTATGACACTGGATGACGCTGAAAGGTACCAAAGTTTTCACTGTGACACCAGGGTCAAGGAAATATTGATGCCCTCTGCAGCATTTTCACTAGTGTGTTTTCTTCATGTTAGAGGTATAATTTTCTATTTTAATTCTAGCTGCAAAAAAATCTCCTAATGTTCCCCACGAAATTATTTACTGTCTTGTGAGAGAATGGTGATATTTGGTCAGGGTACTACTGTTGCATCCTCTCTTTTTTTATCATGGAGACCATAAACATTTAGTTTAGAAAATTTAAGGTAAACGAGCAACCTTAGAATTCCTGAAGGCTGAATATTATCTATCTTAGGTAGGTTACTGACTAGAAAATCAAATGTTGCAGCATGCTGAGACAAATAATTTTTTCTTTTTTTGGTCAGATGGCATCTTACCATCCATGTGTCCAAATATAACCCCTACTCAAAGGAACTCTGCCTGCAATGATTTCTTGTGAAGTGGAGCAAAAATCAAACTTTATCCTCTATTAAAAAAGAGGTTAACTGGTTAAACTGGTTAAGCTGAAGGATAGCTCAGTTACTCATTTGAGGCTTTAGGCCCATTTGAGGTCACAGTTGCAGTGTATGTAATAGGACTCCAGCACAATGGTTTCTGAAAATTAAATGTTAAAACCAAATCGAACTTAAGGGCTTAGACCTTAACTTATTCCCCTTTTTACACATGTACTGCAGAGGCTAACACAATGTTTTTAAATTGCAAAGCATCTGCAAATCCAGCAACACATGAGGTTTGGGTTCTAAATCCAAATTACTGTAACATCTGAACTCAGGTGAATTTCAAGAGTATGTAACACATACACTTAAATTAATGTAAACTTACATATTACTTATTACTTATATGTAATTTTAAGAATGTTTAAGTAATGTTATCACATTATAAGTATTCCTTATGAGGGAGGGAAGGCACTACACCAACAAAACACAGGAAAAATAAAATCCACGGAGTATGCCAAGACTAGGCTGCAATGACAGCTTTATAAACTGGCAGATTCAGAATTTAGAATTAACTGGTAAGGCCTAATTTACTTGCTATAAAACATTCTCATCTCTCCTTCCTCCTGTAAAAACATGAGAGACAGAACTTGCAGAAAGGTGTTAAAAGTAACATTACCTTAGAAAACATTTGTCAAGAAAAATAAAAAAAAGTGTTTGCTAGTATAATACCAGAAAGGAAGGACCAAAACAAAATTCTTGGTTTATAATGAAAGCCCACATTCCTTACTTTTTGTGTTAGAATTAACATATTAAAAATTCACTATTTGAAAGACTAAGCCTCTGTCAGATCTTTTTGAGTTCAGAGGACTTCTTTTGATGAATTTTGCCCCAAAGAAAGAGAAATTAATATAATAGAGATAGAAAATATGCAACTACCTGATAATGCAAATAAAACTCAAGGAAGGAGGAGAATATGTTAAGACTTTCTTGAGCACATAGACATTTTTACACAGTACTTTTATTGTTAATCTGTGAGGTATAATGTACACATGAAAATATAAGTTTTTATCTTTCATTAGCAAGTCTTTCCAATTTGTAACTCCTGGGGGAAATACAGGCTCTAAAGTAGACTGAAGCATCCCCCATTCAGCTCTCCAGCATATGTCTACTGTCAGCTGTGCCACCATCCAGTCCCAAGAAACACAACACCGAAGCACATCAGGCATAATTTGTCTACCTCACAATATTTTAAAGAAAAAAAATTCTTCAAGTACTTTGGTTTCACAAGCAGATCCTCTCTTTTTTTGATGCAAGCAGAGTATCACTTCAGAAATCAGAATCTCTGATTCAATTATCTAAAAGTAATCAAAGTAATCAGTCTTGTTTCTGTAGACACATGTCCCCTCCCACTCAGGATGATTTTGTGTATGTCGACTTTCTGATTACTAGTCTGTTACTCTCGATTAGCACATCCCCCCTCCTTAACAATTTCATTTCTCTGCCATTCTCAATGAAATTCCAACCTCCCCAAACACCATCCCCATCTCCTTGTTCCCATCAGCTCCACAACCTGCTGGCAACACTGTCCTTTCTTCAACGGGCTGCAGTCACGTGTTACAGACCAGCAGCACAAGGAATAAAATATCACACCCAAACCAGGAATAATAAAAATGCAGACCATTACTCTGAGCTATGCCAGCTGTAATCAGAAATACCAATGTTTGACTCCACCTCAGTAAAACACCTAAAAACTGCAGAGCTCACAACAGCTATAAGAAATTCCTTCATAAACTTTTGAGAGTCTTCCCACACCATTCCTTGCTGTTGACAAATTGCAAGTGCATTATCTTGACATACCTCTGCCATATAAAATAATTATTTTTTCTTGAGTTTAGTTGAGCTTAAATTCCTATTGTTTATATAGTACTATAGTCACAACGTAACCATCCATCTCAATGCACAACTAATGTGCTCTTCCTTAGTGTTTTCATTAGCATTTTACATAAATTCTCCATTACCTTCAAAGTCAGACATTTGATTCACCCTCACTTATCTCTGTGCAAAAAAAAAAGAATACAAGAAAAAACAAACCAATCCAGTATCTTGCATTCAGACATCAACACAAGAATCTCTGTCCATTCAACATCTCATGCAATGTAACAGGACAGGCATCCAACATACCTATGAACCAATAAGTACCAGCAAGGGCTTTATAAAGCTGCAGCTAACATCCACAGGGATCCTTTGCCCAGAAAGAACTTTCCAGAACACTTTCTTCATGATGCTTCAAATATATTTACCAATTCATTGGTAATATTCAATCTATGCTATTTAGACTACTCTGTGTCACTTATCTCTTCAAGTGGGAAAAATCAGTTTTTAATTTATTAGCTTGCTTTTATAGAGATACTATTGTAAGTACAGGGGTTCTGAACCTTTGTATCACTTGGTTTATGTCTCATTTTTTCTCCTATAAACTTACCTACTCATCAATCAAAGATAGATCTTTCGTCTCAAAATTAGGAAACTCAGTTTAGTAACTTTTAAATAAAATCATGCTGGTTCCTAAGGCTTCAGTCTATAACTTATAATTATCTGTCTATTCTGACATCATTAACTAACATCACATTCAAAGTCATATGCATCACAGCTGATTGTAAATCTGTCAGACTACTCCTTTGTATATATAAGCTTACTTTTTGTTGACAGGGCTAAATTGGGATTTAAGTTCTGGTAGGAGTACATTTAAATGTAAATTTACTTTCTTCTAGCAACAGATTTTCAGAACTTAACATGAGAAACTGGAATTTAATCAAGTTATTTGCACACACGATTTCCTGTGCAAAAAAATCATGCAAGGAAACTTAGGAAGCAAGTTGTCTCCATTTGTTTGCAAGTGTCTGTGTGCATAACCTCACTAGGTAAAGCTCTGTGCATGCATACAATCTAAGTAGGGAAACTGTGCATTGAAAACAAACCAAAAGATTTGGTTTCAAGACCTAAAACTGTGTGAATGTTTAGACTGCTAAAGAAAATAATACTTAAAATATCAGAGTGTGCTTCTTAATTACCTCATCACACATTTTTACAAGCTTCCACATTAAAAAGCATAAGTAACTGAGCAAGAAGAGTAAAAAGGAAGTTAGCTAGGTTTTTGTTTCCCTTTGTTCAAGATACTGTTGTAGCAGTCGCAGGTTAATAGTAACCAAGGCTAACAGTAACCAATGACGCAGTAGATAAATAACATCTGAGACACTGCCAGGTAATTCTGAGGTTTTCATGTTACTTCTGCAGCATAAAAGGTACTACTTGCAAAACAAACAATGCTTCTATTTTCTGGGTTGTTTTTTTTCAGTACAGAAAATAATAATCCTCACATTCTTGCTGGCCTAAAACCTTATGTGCCTGAAAACTAGAACAGTTTCTCCGACAATATATGTTTCAGTTACTGGAACCGAGTAACTTCTTTATTAGCATTGATTTGCTGGCACCCTTCCCACAGCTTCACTAACGTAAGAATGGTTGTTAACCTAACCAGAACAAGTAAGAGTACAGCAGAAGGCATCTAGGATGCATCATGGTTCAATCAGCAAAGCAGACATAACTAAGTAATTCACAGTTACAGGGTTATAACCTTATCAGGATGAGAGAAGACAGGTGGGTTCACAACCAACATCCTGTGATGGGTGGGTAGAGGCTTTTTAAGGACAGGCTGGTAAGGTGAGGAGGGGTATTTGTCCTTTACAAGAGGGAGCAGTGGGAATGCAAAGAGCTCTGCCTTGGAACTGGTTAGGAGTCAATACACAGCTTACGGGTCAAGCAAGGCAGGCCAACATGAGTGCTGGTATAGCAGGTACGCACTACAAACCTCCTCCTGATCAGAAGTAGATGAGTCCTCTTCAAGCTACAGGAAAATGCCTTACATTCACAGCCCTGGTCCTAGAGGGGACTTTAACCTCTCTGATAATTGTTAGATGGACAACACAGCAGAGCCCAAGCAAACTAGGGCAGATTTACTACATTGACAACAACTTGTTTACACAGGTGATCAAAGAGCCAAAAGGAAAAGGTGTTCTGCTGGACCTGATATTTCAAAATAAGTAAGAACTGGTCAAAGATATGAAAGTCAGGAGCAGCCTTTGCTGCAGCAACTATGAAATGGTGGAGTTCAGGATCCTAAGGTGACCAAGGGATGGTACAAAGATGTTGTTCAATCTTGCAGAGGTAGTTAGGAAAGCCAAGGCCAACCTGGAGTTTAATCTGGCAAGGAATGTATAGGGCAACGAAAAAGGTTTCTTGCAAATACATAGACAGTAAATAAAAGCCTAAGGGTTTCCAGCATGACTGCAACTTTACAGTTTCAAATCACAGTAACTGCAACTGCATTCCAACATGAAAATTACCTATATACTTGTGTCACTCAATTGTTCGTTCTTTCCATATATTTGCAGCATTTAATAGTCAGTCACTGTGCTTCACTGCTGCAACTAATAATTCAACCTGCAGTTCCTCAGTCCTTATGCTCTTTTCTGCTTCATCTGTTCAGAATACGTCTTCAGCTGAAAAAGGGAAAAGGAATCCCAGCACAAAGAAGTCAGGAAAAGTAAGAATCATCTCAACAAAAAGGATGATGCTGTTAGGTTCTTACAAGAAAGAAGAATGCCAAGCAGAGAAAGAAATCAGGCAAGGGACAGCTATCATGCAGAAGGGGACTTCCATTTGAAATACAGTAGGACTCATGCTTTCACTGACACTGAAAAAGCTCATAGCAACAGCATTCTACCAGCCTGCTCCAGAAAGAATATAATTTATGCATCACATTCAGATTTTCAAGATGCTTAATCTACATGATAGCAGTATGCATTCACACCTCTTCAGGCATATGACAAAGGGCTACACTTCGAGGAGAAAAACATGCATTCTGTTCAAACACATTAATTCAACTTGACTGAAAAACAGGAGCTAATGCATTCTGAGCTACATATTATGAATTAGGCAGTTTTTCTGATTGCAACGTGCTTGTTTGTATCTGACTGCTGACTTTCATTCTTCAAATGCAAATACTAAATATTCATCATGATTAAAGAACTACCCAAACTAAACAAGCTAGTCAATAAGGGATGGATGTTTGGAGGAGCCCCCTTCTCAGCTTTGTACTAGTCTTGGTAAGTCTTTGGCCTGATTAGTCTGGAGAGCAGTATCTCCCAGCTTTATGCGGTATATCACTGGAGTCAGAAGGCAAAAGAAAGAGCAACAAGAAGTGAAGTGAAGAATGAATGTGACCTGCATTTTCGTTCTCTTGAAAGAAGCTCCTTTTTTACTGAAAAAGATCCAAGCACCACAGGTGCACCAAATAATACTGTGGGCTTTAGCAGTAGCACAGGGCTTAAAAGACTGTCTCTCTCTGACCTACTTTTCACTTTACATGTAGTTTTTTGAGTAAGAAGCACTAAAAAGACTTATCTGAGCGAAAAGGAAAAGCCTGGTTAAAATAGGGGAATTCATACTATGGACAAAAGCAGGCAAAAAGCCGAAGCACCAGTGAAGGTGTCTGTGCAAGAAAAAACCCAACAAAACAAAACAAACAAAAAAAACCCCAATAAAACCCCACCACACACAAAAAAACCCACCACCAACAAGAAAAGACAAACAAGAAACACACAACCACCAGCATAATTTCTTCCAGAAATTATTATAAATGCTGGCTCTTTGTACTAATGCAGGAGCACCTGAAGGGTGTTCAATATGAAATCACCACCACCTGTAGCAATACCAACTTCTGACAGGAAACCGAGAAATTCAAAACTAAAAAGTATGCCGAAACAAGCACATCACTCAAGCCATGATTCTTCTCTTGGTGACAACAATATTGTTTCTAGAACTAGTTTGTAAATAACAAGCAGATTTTAGAAGGGTTTTGCACAGCAAGAAATCTAACTGGGAGAGAATGCAATTTAACACCTGTAGAGGTTACTTGGACTTTCAAGTTTTACTAGTCTAACACAAAGACATATCTTTGCACACATCCTACACAAACAACTGAGTCTCCAGGAGCAGTAAGGTTAGAAAAAGGCTTTTTAGACAGCTTAAAGTTACACAGAACGTTCATTACAAAAGTGATCGTTCTGCCATGTTGAATCATGATGGTCTGCATTAAGGAAATTTGTCACTTAAAGGTGGGGGGGGGGCGTACTGTGTCATAACAATGTTATTAATAATCTTTAAAGTGTGGGGGAAATGGTCTTGTTTACTAGTGTCCTTGGTAATATTTACAGACCTCTAAGTGCTTCAACCGATTAATTGCAAAACTACACAGGAAACAGCAGCTAATAGAGGGAATCACTATTAAATAAAAAAAACCCCAAAAACTGTATTCTTCAGCAGCACATACAAGAAAATAGTTCCTCAAGAAAAAAAAAAAAATCTGTGTCAGGAACAAAAGAAAATCCAAGTCTCCTAGTTCTCTCTCAAAACAGTTCTTGCTTTTTCGGTCAAAAGCCTCAAGACAGCAAACAGAAGCTCAAAATCAGAGCAAAGAGCAGAAGACATAGTCTCTTGAATTTATAACCAGGGCCAGAGGAGGAGCAAAGTAAAAGTGGTGCCATGGTGCAGAACAGCCTAAGAACATTCAAAATTACTCCATCCCAGAGAATTTTTGTTTTCTTGTCGCAGAACCATGCCAGTTCTGACAGTTTTGTTGGACAGCATTTGCCAGGTTAGACTTCAAGCAATCTCAAATTATATCATTCAGTGTTGAGGGAGGGTGGGGAAATAAGCATACAGATCACATGATTTGGGCTGCAAGGCTGGCAAGCGTTATTTTTACTGAAGAATTTGATCATCTACAGTAAAAATGCAGAAGCCAAGCAATCCTGTATTAATGCCTGTGAAGAGCCATACAGAGAAGCAGACTGACACATGGTTAAATGCTACTACAGTCACATAATTTTGTCTGCATTATTCAACGAAGCATAGATCCAAAAAGGTACTAAACAGCATGTTCTATGTACCCTTACATGCCTACAAAGCATTTCTGGACATATGGTTGCAGATTCCAGTGGAGCATTTAAGAGTAGCACAGATGCTAAATTACTCCCCAGCAATGCTCTAATATTCATTCAAAGTCCTTGTTTAAATACATACTTGCCTCCAAAACTCTGGGACACTAGGTGAGTTTAGATGCAAATAATGGCTTAGGTCTGTACTCAGGCTGTACCAGAAATGCAGTACAGGTGCCTTTCTCAACACTACTTCCAAAACACAGGCACTAATAATGTATTTCCTTCCAGATCCAAATATGCAGAAAGATCAGCAAGTAGATGGAAGAGTATAATGAAGACGAACACAATCCAAAAAGCAATTCAGTGAATTTTTTTCCATCACCAATGAACTGTGCAACTTCTCCAGTGCTCTTTCTGTTGCAACATTGTGCATTCCCTTCTTCCTATGAAAGGAAATTGCTGCTGTCACCGTTTCCCAGTGTAGTCTTAGTTTAGCTAAATACTTGCTCCTTTGAAATTCTAACTGCAAATTTTCACAGTGGACTAACAACTGAATACTTGGAGAAAGTACAAGCAGAACAAAACCTGAAAATGTGCACTGGCTTAACAATAGCATTAAAATGTATAAAGAGACATTAAAAAGATGATGCATAACTTCTCCTGATTAACAAATAGCTTTCCAAGGAGTTGTAACATATCAATAAAACTTTCTAGTATTCAAACTTGAGATCCGCTTCTCCCTGTCTGTTTTTACTAGACACATCCTCATCTCAGCTGACGATCAAGAGTGGCCAGTTAGGTTCATCTAATAGGTCTTGACATGAGTACTGCTCACAAATTTCTTGCTTAGGAGAAAGACCTCACAGGGTATTTAAAAATCTGATCCACTCATATAGCCCCTCAACACAGACATCTGAAGTAAGGCTTGGGTAGCTGAGTCTCCCTAAAGTCATAGCTCTGATCTATTCAGCTGCCATGTAAGCTCCTACACACTGAAATTCCAAATATATCCACTTGAACCATCTTCTTGATTTTTCATCCTCAGCTTTCTCAGACAGTGGAGTTGTGCTCTTTTGTTGTATGCTGTTTCTCTTTTGTTAAATAGTGCTTAGTAAGAAATATAGAAATCACTCTTCAGGCAGACACCAGAATTCAGGTACCTTATTTTAATAATCCAGAACAGAACTATAATGCAGTGCTTGCATAATTGAGGACAACTCATATTGGAGCTACAGACATGCAATGGCTAGCTAAAGCTATTTCTACACTACTATATAAAACAAGAAAGTGAATGCTCTGCAGAATTTCTAAACTCCCCCTTTGCCTTCCCCTTCCTCTCTCCAGAAGTAGTAACAGTGCCCACACTTCTTACAGCACTGGTTTTGTAATATATATTCTTTACAGTCACACCTGAGCATTGTTCAAAAAAGTACTGGCCTAGGCTAAAACAATGGCAAGGACAAAACCACAACCAATCAACATAGACAACTATTTATTTGGGGCCTTGCAGCACTTCACTTTGAGTACAGAGCATAGATTTGACTTAATTTGTATACTGATACAGTATTCCAGATGAGATGGTGGGTCATAAGCTATAGCTTCTAGAGCATTCAAGCAATCTCTAATTTTTGATGGGATTTTCAGAATATACACAGGAATCTCTGAGCTCAAATAAATAATTACTTGCAGCTGAAGTCTTTTAAGACTTGAAAATGAGACAAAGCAGAAAGATTTCTATAAAGTATTACTCAAGCATTTAGACTTTCGGACATACATTTTTGTACATACACTCATTTGCAATTCTACAGATGGGACTTGAAATATATAAAGTGATCATCAGTTGCTACAAAGCTCTAGATCAAACAAAGGAACTGGTAAAAGTTATTTCTCATACTTGTGTAGATGCAAGAACTTTAGCAGTTACACAACACTGCAGTACTGAAATCTGTCTGAAAGAATAATGCATGACAGCAATTTCTCATAAAGAATTCATGCTTTTAGTACAGAAGTGTTTGTTTTGTTGTTGTAGGTTCCCTCGATTTATTTCTCTCTCTACTAGCCATTCCACTTACACGGCTTCCAACATTGTGACATTAGTTCAGGACTATCTGAAGGCAGTAACTTCTCTTCTCTGAACGTCAAAGAGTTAAATGTACATTTTTATTCCATCAATACTGAGTTGCAATTTACCAGCCCTGTGTTGGTTTAGTGAATTATACACAATTTCTATGCTAAGGTCAAATTCAATTCAGTGACATAGGGGAGAATGGTGATATCTGAAAGTGCTTAGATGAAATAGACAGGTATGGGTAGAACTGTATTAAGACCCAATTTTCCACAGTGGTCAAAGATTATAACTTAGCCAGTAGCAGAACAGGATTGGTTGCTTGCCCTCTAGACCTTCTCCCAGAAACAATACAGATTTCTTGGGGTTTTTCTCTGAACAACTTCCCATTATTGGTGCTACTAGAAAAACTTCTTTCATGGCAGTATTTCTTTAGCATTTTCTAGTTGGTGCCCTGAGGATCCACGGTATGAAGTTCTCATCATCCCATGTAAAATCTGGCAGTTACTTCACTCTGTGACCTTTTTTTCCTATTCACAGCATCTCTTTTTGTAGAAAAGCTGTATGGTTCCTCTACAGATACCTTGGGTCACATCCCTACATAATTCCTATTTTAGTAATTGACAGAGCCAAAGACCAGGGCCACATTAATTTAGTTTATGTTTCATACCTCTAATAAAGCCAAGAACTGTCTTTGGTATAAATTCTGTGGAAAGTATGCTGAGATTCTGGAAAATGTCTTTGCATTAGACAAGAACAGTCTTGTGCATTTTCACCTGAAAAAGCTACTAAGTATGTAAACAAACATGATAACTGGCAGTGGGGACAAAAGTGCTGGACGCCTAAAAATTGAACTGTTGCTGCTACCAACATTTTGCTTCATTCTCCTACCTAGCAGAATTTTTTTAAGGCATCTTTTCCCCCTCTGATGTGCATCAAGTAGTGCGTACTTCAACGCAGGAAGAACTCACTGCTGAAAAATCAATGCAGTGAACTGTTAAGTTGAAGACTGATTAAAGCTTTGCTTCAAGCAAACAATTTCATTTTCAGGAACAGAGTCTTAATAAGATGAAGGTGGATGACCACTGGATCCCTCAATCTGCATCTTTCACACAGTTATACTACATTTTCTAAGGTACCTAAAATTGACATCTTTGACACTCCAGAAGAGTAATTATCTTCCTTAAAATACTAAGATCTGCACTTATGAAAATGTAAGTGACCCATCCAAGTGGAGACACAGCTATTATGATAGCATGGCAGGTGGTGAAATATTAGAGCCATTTTCACATTCAGAAACACTTGCAGTACCACTTCTTCCACTTTTGCCCCTGAGTGCTACTTAATGGTACATTTAGGATGATTGAAAGAGGACCCTGCACAGACAACAGATTTCACAGAAGCTAAAAATGAATTTTATTTTCCTTGCAGAGATATTTGCATTTACTCCCTTCACTGGATAGTGTTTGCAATGGTTCATTACCAGGTACTTAATGATAAACTGTGCTGTCAAAAACAAACTGCAAACAGTAAAAACATTAATAGCGTACCCCATATGTTATCAACAGCACCAACACAATCCATAGTAACATGCTGTCTTCTGAAACATCACTGACAAAGGGAAAATCCAACTACAAAATCTTGTGACATTACTATAAAAAAGTCATTTTTAACCAATTTTAATTTTAGATATGTATCTACTCCAGGGATCCAAGGACTCTTCTGAGTTTCCCTACTTTCTATTTTCCAAGTGACATATAAAAAGCTTTGGTATTATGCCAGTTAAGACAGAGAAAAATCATAATATTTCACTTTGTGTTTGAAGCCACACAGAAATAACTATCGGGTTCAGCACATATCTTTAAACAGGTCCTGCAAAAGCGTAACTCAGCTTTCGGGTTTTGAGAATCCACTGTAACACTATGACAGCATAAGAATACTTAATTTAGGGAATCTAAATTGCCATTCATGATTCTAATCTGCAAGTCTACAAGCCCCACAGAAGTACTGCTAAACTCATTTTGACAGAAAGTAAAGATTACAAAGGTAAACATCACTAGCTTGTGGTCAAACACTTAACTCAGAAGCAGCAGTGGAAGTTATTAGTATCAAGTGTTAACGATAATATTCAGTAACACTAGAGTCTGGCACATGTAGTGAAAATGCCCTCACTTTTATCCCCTGATGTGCAAAGATGCCATCAATTCTAATTTCAACACTTCAGTCTTAACAAACTTGTTTTACAGCCTGATAAACTCTACCAGTTTAAACTGCAAACCTCCAAGCTAAGAAGCACAACTCAAAGATAACCTGAGAGTTTCAAAAAATAATTCATCTCAAGACAGTCCACCTAGTTTGCTTAAAAGTGCAACTGAGCCCCAAGAGCTTCCACTGACTTTTAAACTGAAAACACATTTGTACATATTACAGACCTCAAGAACTCCAGTCCCACCTCCAGTATTGCTTCTGTGGAACAACTTTTCATGACCAAAGTAATCATCTGTGAAGGAACTTGTCTGCAGTTACATTCACATATGCTCAATAGCCCAATACCAATTGCCAGCAAGAGCATCTACTAATGGGGGCACAAATGACATCCCCTCCTTATTGATGGCCCCTGATCTACATGTCAAATATTTTTCCAACCTAAGAAGGCAGAAATATCAGACCAATTAGATGTTTTAAAAATAGATTCATAATTGCAGATTTAGATTTAAAAAGTTTTATATATATATTTAGATTACCTTTCTCCTAGCTCTGCCATTTTCTGCAGGATTGAGTGATAGTCCTAAATACAGTAGACAAGCAGGCCTCATCAGGCAGGCTCTGAAACTGATCAGCTTTAAAGTGTAATTATAATTAGCTGTGAAACATTCTGAAAGGAGGGAATTATAAGCTACCTACCAAGGAACAGCTGGGCTATCTGTCATAAATGGTTCAGCAGCAACTTGGTCCTACAGGTTTCTCCACTTTAAGCAGAAAAAGATTTCCCTAGAAGAGTCTATTTGTGCAAACAGTTATTGCTTATTAAAAAGGATCAGTACTGCCATTCACAACAAATAAATAAAACAACCCCACTGGTGAGGTTTCCAACTGTCTGGTTATTTTAGCATAACTATATTGATCAGTATTCATTTCCAAGCTGTTATGAAAATAAATTCTAAAAACAATAATCTATGCTGGAAATGCAGCTATAATCATTACTGTGTATCTTAAAGTAGCTTGGCCTTGGCTAAAAAAAATAAAAAAGCAATAGCATTTAAACACTATGATAAAAGCTTTTTTTGAATACAGACACCTTACTGGTCATGGCTTTTAAAGGCAAACTGAGGCAATATAAACACTTCTTTTTATTACTGAAGGTACATATTAGAAATAAAAGCCATATATGACAATGATTTTAACCTTGTTTACTAGTATTATTGGAGAACTAAAATCTAAAAGAAAATACATCTATGTGCCAGGGAGACATTCTCAGCTAAGATTAAAGTTAATGGCAATATGAAATTTTCAATAAGCTAATAACCTGCCATGCTAAGTGACTGTGACAGATCAGGTCAGGTACCTCTGTTCTTTGTAAGAAAGGAGTTGACATCAAATAAAGGAAGTGCATTTTACCATACTTAGATAAAGTTCTGTAGGTATTCTTGATCCTCAAAGCACTTATCTGTTAGAGGTTAAGCCCTACAAATTAGGGCAAAAGTAGCGAAAAAAAGGTATGGCATATAAATTTGCATCAACAGCCTTGTCACACCGTATAAACCTGACACCAAAGGGAAAGGCAAAACCATGGGCAACCATTTTGCACCTCTCTGTGATTTCTCAGCTTCAAATCAAGACAAAACAGTATCCTTATATACATTTACGAATCACTTCCAGAGATCCACAAGTGTATTTGAAAGTCTGAACTCCTCCTTTCAGATTATCTCAGATAACTTACCCTAATTTTGATGCTATTACAGGAAATCTCATAGCCCCCAAGAGAACAAAGATTACAGCATTTTTTAAAGGGAGATTATCTTGAGATGGCTCACATAAGTTGATGGAAAAGCTATTTAGCCATAAGAGAGGCAGATGCCCTTCGATAGCTTTGACAAGCTGAATGCATCACCTCAGCAATACTCTGTAGGCCTGAAAGATGAATCAGGTTTATAAACACTGCACTAAATAAAATCATCTTTGTTACCTGCTTGAAAGAGACCTTTGCAGTCTGCAAAGCTGTTTATTCTTTCTTTTAGTTTATTCTTTCTTTAGGAAAGAATAAACAGTTCTGAGTAAATCCCTTTTGCTTCTAAAAAATAAAGTAACACAGGAATTAGAGAAACAGACTACAAATTTGTGTGTTAGGAAATTGAGACTTCTGATAGAGCTCCTTGCATAGAATTAGTTTGCAGCCAAAAAGTAGTATTTCAAATTGCCATAAAATTATTAATTGGACCTTACTGAAAGATGAACTAAAATGTTCACCTAAGTTTTAGCTATTCTATTTCATACTGGGGATTGATTTGAAAAAAAATAAAACAACATTGACTACCACATACTTCCTACTGAAGTCCACAGATGGACTTTGGTTCTATTGTTTATTCTTTTTTGTTAAAAAAAATTAAAAAGTACTCATTTAATGTACACAGTCTTAAAACTGGGATCCAGCTTAGCCAGCAGCTGAATAAAAAAATGATGTAAACTAGACCAAGACTTTATGGTGCATTGGCTAATGTGCTGCAACTCTGCATACAAAAATCTTTTTATATAACAGGAAATACATACTACATAATGAAACTTCCAGGAAATATTTTCTAAATTAAAAGCCATAGCTCAGAACTGAAATTTATCTTTCCTAGCTATCCCCTTGCTCCCCAGTTTTTTTAGTCCCACATACCTGAAGTAAGTAGCTATACACACTTCATTCTGCTTCCATTTTGTAAAACTAAAATACTACCCATCATTTACATTTAGCAAAAATGTAAAAGTTACTCCAAAGGTGACAGCTGAAACACAACCAGTATTGCCTATTTTTTCCTCCTCTTCCCCACTCCCTTAGCGTATGTTGTATCATAGAATCACTAAGGTTGGAAAAGACCTCTAAGATTATCATAAAGTCCAACTGTCAACCCACCAATACCAAACTTTATTTTTAATGCATTTGCTATCTCGGTGGTTGTGAAAGTCTGATACTATTCATCCAAAAAAGAAAAAGCTCAAGGATAATGAAAGAATGTGTTTTTCAATTCTCTAGCAGTGTCAAAAATGCTGCTATGAAAACATTTTCATTTCCTAAATTAGTTAAACTTGACTTCCCCCCCACCTCAAGGAATGGCAAACATTACTTTTAAGGCCTTGTAACAGTTACTTTTAAAATAAAATTTAAAAAATTCTGAAGAAAAAACCATTTTGACTCAGAAAATCATTCATCATTAAGCTTTCAAATGCTCTTTCCATTTCTGCAAGAAACAGTTTTACAAAATACAAAGGGTATTTTAATTGTTGAATTTTTGAAGAATTCAGCCAAAACCTGATTTAAGTTAAAATATCTGAAAGATAAGCCAAGTCAGGGCTAAAGAATACATCTATATAAACAGACATTTGGAATACAATGACACCTATTGGCTTTGAATCAAAACCTGTACCACGGATCTTTGCACTTCCAATACTGTTTTTATACAGCAGAGACCTGAGCTGCAGAGGTACTTTCATAAGTAGACTCATCTATCACCATGGAGAAATACAGAAATGTCTTGGAAACAATCCTAAGCTGTAATGCAATGCCATCACACGGCTCCGTTATTCTCTGTTAGGGAGCCATTCTGATCAAACACCAATCTACACATTTTCCTTCCACTTGCTTCCAGATACAATTTTGTTCTGCCTCAGTTATGGTTTACTTCACAATTCTGTCCATCAATAAAGGCTACTGCATTCTAGTAGTGCTGAAATATCCATGGATGGCCATAGCATACTCAGTTTGATTAATAAGCAGGATCTGACGGTGTGAAGCTCGTTTTCATTTGAAAGACTTCGCTAAGCCCACAACAGAGACATTTAAGAATCGAAGTGGCTGAACTCATTCATTCGTTGTAAGAAAATCATGCTCAAAATCTCTCCTCTCTGCTCCTAAACCTCAAGAAAAACAGGCAAATATCAAAATATAGGATTCAAAGGGAAAATTTTAACAATAGACTAAACATCAGTTGATTTCATTAGGTTCTACTCTTTTCATTTGAATCAAGGGTAGCAGCATCAAGCTTTGAACTGGCAAAGAGGTATCTGCTCCAAAGAAGCTCTCAGATGGAAACTCAGCTCCATTCAAACCATGGCAGGAGCCCCAAAGGTATCCTCGACATTGTGCCAGATTATACTTGTCCTTTTCATGGGCATACAAGGGGAAAAAATAAAACCAAATAAATAAACCCCAAACCACTAAAAAAGATTCCACAGATTGGATAGCTACTGAGCAGCAGTCCTTATAAACTCTGCAGTACCTGGAATGGCAAGATGGCTTGCCCCAGTCCTCCCTTACCCTTGGGACCCACAGCGGCAGGTTGCTGTCAGAAGCCTTTCGTCCCTGTTATCCTCCTCACCTGGGAAACAGTAAAAGTTTGTTCCCATCAGCACAGGATAGCAATTGTATTCCCACAAGGCACTTTCAGCAGACAAATGAAGCCTCTGAAACACAATGCCCTCTGGTTTCTCCACTGGGCCATGCAGCTTCAAACCAGCTCTGACAAACCACAGTGACACTGCCTCTGGTCGTGTCTGAGGGGAAAGATGCAGCTTTCCAGCACCAGTGGAAAGAAGATTAAGAAGATAGTGCAATAGCCTATCATAGTGGAGACATATAAAGAACTAGAAAAAGAGAAAAATCAGTCTCCCAGAAGCTACTATCAGGACAATGAAAGATAAAGTCCATTTCCCTTTATGGTTTTGCCATTTCCAAGCTTGTTTTCATTCTTATTCAGAATAAAGGAAAAAAAAGGATCTAAAATATCTGAGAAAAAAACCTAAGTCACAGTTTGTACATAACCTGCTTTAACCCAGAATCATGAAACCTGGAAGCTATAGGATCCAGTATCACAGATTGAGATAGACAAAGCACCTGGAGAAGACACAACTAAGGGTCAAAATCCAGCCTGTCAAACAAGACCTGAACAGAATCCTTCCTGGTTTCTGGAAAAACATTTCTACTCTGACAATACTGCAAGTTCCAGCAAACCTCCTCTTCTTTTAATTTGAGCATTCCACACCATTTTTTCATCTATCACCTCTGTGCTGGTATACAGCAAACATATGCAGAAACACTGGTACACAGTCATGAGAGCAAGACGTCTAACCCTTGAGGTGAAGTGTCTGTTCTTTCAGAGAGCAGGAGGACATTGTTCTGCAAGAGCTACTTATGCTGTGACGTGCTCATTTCTGTCAGTGAGGGTGACAGTTAGGGATCCTCTAGAGGAGAGGTTTTTTTACTGAAGAGGATTCCTTTCTTTTTCAACTTACTGAATAACTAGCATATTTCTATAATAGGATATTTGTTTTGGTTTTTTTTTCATGGCTGGCAGCTTCCATTTATTACAGACTGTTCTGAAGAAATGCTACCTACTAGCAGTGACTGTTTTCTTTAATGGTAAAAAGTATTGAAATTTCTATCCTTACAAATCCATAATTACTTCTGGGAGTACTGAATAATGATTTAGTGGTCATTCTAGTAAAAACCTACTCATGTTTAGCAAATCTCAACTCTCTCAGCAAAGAACTTGGATGACAACCCTAAAACCTGTTCCTCCATATAGCTCCCATTATATTTACCAATGCAATGGCCTCTTCATTGTCTCCTTGTAAAACAGTATTTTCAGTCACCTGCATCACTGCCACAGTAATTACTTGGGCTAACATCTTCCTAGGTGAAAACAGGACTGGATTTTTCCTTCCTGAGAAACCTGAGCAATTGTTTTTTCATTTCTGGGAATGAACACTGGAGAAACAGACAACAGTTTTGGGGACTAAAATAAATAACTGAATAAATACATGAATAATAAAGGAATACATTCCAGTCACTTTTTGTTTCTGGTGCTCTAAGGGTCTTCACTGCTCCAGAGCAAAAATCCATCACAGAAGCAGTACTTATCATACCGCAGGTCTTTCCTTCTCTTGTTGCTCTTATGACAAACTGCCAAATATCCACTGAGGGACTAGCAACCCAAACAAGTGTGGCTTGCATGCATGCAGTTCAGAAACTTCAGATTATACCTGTCCAGAATGCAAAAGAAAGAGCTCTCTGAAAGCATTAAAACTCATCCAAGTCAGAATTCACAACCAAAAATAGAATAAAAAGCAATTTAGTGGGACAAGGCTACTATGATGGAGAAAGTAATTAATTAACTTCTTAACTGACTTCCTGTGTAACATATCAGAATCACAGAATCATTACGGTTGGAAAGGACCCTCAAGATCATCTAGTCCAATCGATAGCCCTACACTACTCTTACGAGCAATGAAAAGTCAACAGCATATTAAGAGTTGCCAAAAACCAGTACTTTGGTTGCCACGGTTCTAAGCCTTTTCTAATTACAAAGACACAGTCAAATCCAAAGCACAATGAGCATTCTCACTTCTCTCAAGGAAGAATGTGACTTTTTTCTTACTATTGGCATAGTATCAATTAATACAAATTAAATGTTAAGTATTTCATACTTATCTCACACAGTAAATGGCACATCATGCTTCCATTCTTGTCAAAGCCTCGGGCTAGATCCTCAAAGGAAGAAAAATTCATTAAAGACAAAGTAGCACAATGAGAAGAATTCTTCTGACCTTTTCCTGTATTCGAGAAAAAAAAACCCCAACACTGTAATGCTAATTCACTTAGCTGTATGTATTACAAATATTTAAAAGATTGTGCTTGCATTTTATTCTATGAACATAAGGGCACAGAACTGGCACTGTTCAGCTGCCATTCTCAAAAGAGTCTGGGGGTTTTTATGCAAACAATAAGAATTAGCTGTCTTTTTGTTTGAAGTACTCCAGCTCTACAGAATTCAGAAAACATACCTAGAGCTGTGAGAACTGTGGCCTCTAAGTGTCATAATCTTTAAAAATAATATACGAAAGTAAGTGAAAAAAGTTCAGGCTGCTGCTGTGTGAAGTAGTAAGAAACGCCTCCTCTCATCCAAAGTATCATTTATCTTTGTTAAATATTGTAGCGGTGTCTTAGACTTAAAAGCCTCAGTTCTGTGCTTTGCAAAATCAAAGGCACGATGACTCCATAAAGGTTATTGGTTGGGGCAACAACTTTTTAATAGCAAATAATTAATTCTCTTTTTTACTCCTTGCAGCTTTCCTGTAGCAAAGTATTTCCATTCCAATTTAGCCTACCTCAGGTCACAATGTATTTCATCCTTCGACTATGCTTTCTGCAGAGATAATGAATTGTTACAGCTTTTCATATCAAAAGAATGAGTGAAGTGCAAAAGAAAACTCAGGATGATATAGTTCTCTCTATTTCTGGCACTATTTTATCTTCTCAGAGCTGTGTTAATCTGGTGGAAGCGTTATACTTCATTTAATGCAAACTCAACAACGTCCACATTATACAGCCAAGAAATCAATCTAATCTCAGAAAAATAAACTACTTCTCCGACTGTAAAATATTTAACAAGGGCATAGCACAGGCTAAGTGGTGTGACTACCTAAAATAATCTGCATCATTTTATTCTCATATTTCAAATGTGTTGGTTTGGGGGCTTTATGCTGGAAATGGAGGAAGGTATTAGAAAAGAGAGAATAAGGGAAACCTGAATATCTTTGTTGCTTTTGTCATTTTTAGCCATTCTTGCCAAGGATACATATATTTATATTAACATTTTCTTAAATTTTCAGATGAAAAGGGTTTCCACTGACCCCTTGAAATGAAAGCAGATTTGCTCCTGCAGTCACTGCATTACAAAAATCACCATTAAAAGTGAAGCTGTTTCTGACTGCAAGAACATTCCCAATGTTGACTCTGATTAGAAATCAGAATTCAAAATTCAAAGTCAAAATCGATTTTCAACTGAATTTAACTAATTGCATTGTAGTCATTTTTTTTTAAGATACTGAGAAATACAATTGCCTAAAAACATAAATAAGGATGTTCTGTAATTCTGCAAGGTAGTTTTTAAAATGTAAGTTATGTTTAAGGCAATGCTGCACTAGCAAGCCTCGTAAGTATGATACGGTTAGTATACTACAAAAGTTGAAAGACACCAAGGCAGAATGACCTAAAAAGCAATACATCCTTTGGCTTCATCTTCCCCTTCTCTCACTGCTATTACTATACAACTTATAACTACAAAGAGTGAGATAAAGGTATCCTAACTGACTAACACTTACTTGGATGTTCATGTATATAATGCAGTGGACAGGATTTGCAGATATGACAAGTTACCTTTTTGATTTCAATAAATGTCCTGGCAATGGCTACTGCACCTATTGGCAAATGGCTCTGACAGTATTTTTTCTGTCTTCTAGTTTTTCCAAAACTATTTATATGTGTGCATGCATATTTTTTGTTACTGATCAAACACTAAGACCTTTGATGGCATAGGATCACAAAACCACAAAATAAAGCTGTCAGTTATCATCTATATGAGAATGCATCTTCCTTTTAAACCAATTTTATAAGAATACTGCAAGTGCCACTAATCTTGATTTTTACATGTATAATTTAATAGCAAAGACACCTTAGCAGGAGGGTGGAGACTAAACATTCTTCTAGTCCATGCCAGCTATTCACTTCCACTGCCTTCTTAAACTAATACCTGAACTGTGCTCTGAATCGATGTGTGTGGAAAAAAACACCACTGAAACCAGAAAGGCAAATGGGTAAGGGTAAGTGTCTTGGAACACTGAAAAGGCCAATAACATCCAGAAGATCAGCTGACAACTAAACAGTCTCAGGAAGTATTATGTCAGAGGGAAGAACACTCCAGTGACCTGGAAACACATGAAAGTCTACATTCAAGCTGTGTGTTCAAGCACAAGACACACCAAATGTCATTTCACTTTATAGATTTTGCTTGCCTTACAGATCTTAAATTAAAAAGCATGGAGTAACAGAGGGAGGCAGAACCAAGAACCTGATATGAGCACAACATTTGACTACTGCAAATATTGACCTAG
The DNA here is from genome assembly GCA_013399015.1 of Galbula dea. NCBI lineage: Eukaryota > Metazoa > Chordata > Aves > Piciformes > Galbulidae > Galbula > Galbula dea. The sequence continues at coordinate 1,017,752 of VWZX01002966.1, forward strand.
ATTGTGTATGTCTTCATAAGCAAAAGGAGCTTATTATAACCTGTGCAAATGACAAGCCTGTTTTGCAGGCTTGGGAGAATGAGGAAACAACTAGAAGAAGCTTTAGTAACAACACTGGCCTTTCAGGTCAAGCAAAGAACAAACTCAGAGATGTTTGTCCTATTACTCTGCCAACTTTTATTCTTCATACCCAATCAGATGGCCACCTCAAAGCTCAATAAATGTACCACTGCTTGGTCATTCTTTTACAGTCTAAAATGGGTACCTTGACTGCCTTATTACCAATGGATCTTCCCTCTGCCTCTCCAGAGGGCAGTTTACCCCAGCCTCCCTGAAGCACGCCATGGACATGTTCCCACTAGGTCTCCAAAGATCTAGCATGGATAAAGCAGCTGTACTTTGGCACGTTAATGTCTGCAGACTAATATACTTTGCTTCTAACTATGGAGGGGAATTTAAACAAAAGAAAAAACCTAGACACCTGCAGAACAGAAACTATTTGAATAAAGCCACAGAAACAAAAATGCCATTGAATTTTGCTCTGTCCTCAGCAGCTTCTTGCTCTGCTCTGTGGCTTAGCTGTGCACATCTAACAATTTAGTTAAGTATGTTCAGCACAGCCAGAACCATTGGTACAGAGCCTGGGAACAGGACATCTCTGCATACATAAGCAAGCAGTTTGGAGCTGTCATAAGATCATTTTATTCTCAGGTGTATGCTATGCTTTACAAGGTCTTAAAAGCACATGTAAGCATGCTTCATCGCTACAGCAAACGTGCTTGCAGTTCTGAGGTGACCAGCTAACGCTTTAGTTGTACTTATATTGGGGGTGACAGCTTCAGTATTAATTCAGACAAAAGATGAGCGGTAACAACAACCGAAATTGCTTGTGAAGAAGCTAATCTTTATGACAACAGACTTTTATTTTTCTTTTAGCTTAACTAAGACATCTTAAAGCCCTGATAAAGACTGAGTGAATCTTTACCAATTTATTCATCCAGGAGACTTAATTATACTGAGTAAATGGATAAAGCAGCAAATGAATCATACTGATGGATAAATGAATTATATTGAGTAAATGGTTTATAATGAATAAATTTTTGAAGTGGTTAAATGAATTGCAGCAACTAACTACAGAGTGATTACATTAATTGTTTCTATTTCTACCAGTACCAGCTTTTCCATGATGTACTGACTCAAGGTTGGATTTTAAAAAACGTTTCTAATATCTTTTGCATTTAATTTATATTACATATTCCATGAACACAGTTATTCAAACATGTTGCTCTTTCCACCAGTTCTGGGTATCCCCAAAGGAACTGAAAAACTGTGGGACCAGCGAGACAGTATTTTGTAGCAGATTCTAAAATTAAAAACACAACATGTTCTCTTAGTTGCTTACCACTGTAACTCCAAAGTTCATTACAAAATCTAACTGTGCCTGGGTATTGAGATGTCAAAGACATTTTGGTATTTGCCACATAAATCAGATGTCCCACAGCTAATCAGTTTCATTTGCAATATAACATGTTTAATATAGGTCTCAAATGTTCTTGCTTCAGCTAACAAACTGCATGTCAAGTGGCTAGGGAAAAAAAGGTCACAAAAACATACCATGAGAGACACCCCAAATGTCATATTCATCTGTTTTGATACCTACTATCAAAAACATCCAGAGAAATCAGCAGTCACTGTGTCAAACAGTTCCAGTGTGCCATACCTGAGCAAAACACCCACACATTAAAGTCACTTAAGCACTGGCTAGAAAGGAATGACTTTGCTTCTTCATTTCTGCCTTTTATTAGCATCTTTTTTACAGCACGAGTTACATTTTGAAATGTCTACAGAAAACGTATAAGGCAAATTCAGAGCAGAGTTTGCAATGTCAAACAAACAACGTATTACTACAGCTTAAAATACAAATAACCACCAGCTTTAATTCCGACTAGACATCCCTTTGCTTAAGGAAATTAAATTAATGACTCCACTTCTAATGTTTACTAGGAACAACTCCTAAAATGTGAGGCCAAACTAAACACACATGATAATGAGAATGAAAACATACAACTTATACTAGTGTTGTTTGTTCCAATGTCCATATTCTTCTTGGGTTTCTGTCTCAAACTAGGTATGAAATATACCAATTCAGGTTTCATTTTGGCTGTGTATTACACAAGCTAAGAAACAGCTAAGAAAGCTGAACTGCAAAAGCTTATGGAAGTAAACGAAGGAAGACTACATTGAACTACTCAGGCAGAGGCAGACACTGGACAGACAAAAGGTAATGACATGACTCCATTTAAGTGCAATAGGTACGCTGCAAATGTAAGGTGGTAGACAGTATAATTTTCCATGTGAATTCTATTTCTAGACCACACTCATTTTCAGTTTGCATTGATGTTCTTTTACCAAGTCATCTCAGACTGGCTGGTCAAAAAGCTATTCCACAGGAAAGACGGTTTTATTCTGGGTTCTACTTTTCTGCATGCTTTATTTAAGCCGAGTCCTTTATCAGATTGGAATAAATTAAAAAGTAATTAAACATTTTATGTCTGTAAACTGCAATATCACAGAAAAAGTTTTCAGGTCCCCAAAACTCTTTTTAGCAAAAGGTGCTCTGATTCAATAACCTCTGAAGCTCAGTACCAACTTCTCTTGGAAAATAAGAATTAAAACCATTCAAAGTAAAAGCGTTAAGTTTGCCTGGTTACAAAGCTAATTTTAAAGCAGTTCAGCTACAGCTGCTGTCAGTATACATATGCCTGCTCTTACCATTTTTTTTTTCTTGAACTGAGGGAGAGGGCATATTTTAGGGCACTGAGAACACCCCCTACCCCTCCACCTCCCATGCTTCAGGCAGTGCTCACACAGCAGTGCTACTGTATCTCCTGTTACATGGATACAGTGGAAGTACAGGTAGTTCAAAACTAGTCTATAAAAGGATGCTTAAAAGGCACAGCCCAACTTCCCTGTAAAAGATTAGCTTTATTTACTTTCAAGAAGAGACCAACATGCATCAGCTCAGTAAAAGCATATAAAATAGCAAGCAATGTGGTTAACAGAGAACAGACAATTTATGTTCACCTTTTCTTAGAATAGAAGGACATGAAGATACTCGGTTACACAAAAAACAAGCAAGTTCTTAATCATGCATGCACATTACCGGCATTTGAATTCTATGGTTTGTGTGTTCATAAATCAAGATCTCAAGTTATGCACAACAGTCCTGCTGGATTCCAGTTCTTTGGGTTCAACAGTTTACCACTTTGTGCAGCCTGGTTTTAATTCACAGAATAATTTCTCTTAGAAGTAAATGAATTGTGTCTCTGGCAGTCACAGGTGCGAGTAGCTTCTGGATTAACTTTACTGATTTTTCTAATATCTATACACTTTTACAACCTCCATCAGAAAAGCCCAGGAAGTTGAGGCCCAGCACAGACATAAGTACGTTTTTTATACTAATTAAATAAATTGGAGCTGAGGCAACTGGTTTGAGGTAGCTGATGACCTAGCACATATGGGCATACCTCTATCAAAACCAGAAAGCCATGCTGATTCTCAAAAGACAACCCTGTGGGTCTCCTTCTCAAGACAGAATATACTATCTACATTCCTTTCAGAACAAATATACTATCCATATACAGACAGGTATTTGCATACCTAGGTACCTTTTTGGCTTCACGAAAGAAGCCGAGAGCCTTTCGTGAATAAGGCAGTGTATTCAGCCTAAAAATATCATAATGGAAAAGCAATTAGGTGTCCACAATTTTACTGCACATTCCAAAGCTTCTAGAAGGAAAAACTGGATGTATTTTAAATATTGTATTTCAAAGAAAAACTGTAGAACTAAAGGCTTGAGTAAGAAAGATACCATCAACTATACATTGAAATTTCCATGACCATTTTTTTTATTCCACAATGCAACAAAAATGCCAAGTAAATAACTCCCACTGAGAGCAAGTGGGGATCCCCTAGCAACACTAGCACCCTTACTTTATGGTGAAGATTAAGTAAGTGACTGCATTTCATGAACCAACTTTCTTGTTCAGTTCTGTAAGTTATGAAACACTGTCACAAAACAGACAACATGAAAGGATTTTCCTTCTCCATCTTTATTTCCCCAAAACCTGTATCCCTCTGGCATTACATACATTAAAACATTGTCTTACTTTTAAATCTCTGATCTCCATTTGGGGTTGCTAACATTTACATGGTTACCACCGCTGAAACCAAGGTACAAACTTCTTTGATTTTGGACAACGAGAAGGTATTCACCTACCATGTGCCAATACTCATTTACAAAGCAGCTGGAAGTGAAAAGAATGGCTAAAAGTGATTAATAGCTACCTGTCAGCAATGTGCTCTCCCTACACTGGCTGTAATTCTGAGTTTCTAAATATACTATACAAATGCCCATTTGAACCACTTAGCTATTATGCTATCGCTGTATCAACCACACAGATGGCAAAAAGGATTTCTAAGTTGACTGCCAGCAGACTGCTGAAAGTGCACCAACAGTGACGGAAAAATCCTAATAACTCTACATAGATTGGCATGAGAAATGTACCAGACTGACAACTTTGCAGACTCAGTCCACAAAACAGCGAGGGCAACAGCTGTGCCATCTTCTCCATACTGCCCCATCTCTGTATTTCACTGCTGACCTGGAGAGACCACCGCTAGAAGTAAAGAAACATTTCAGTTATTTTGGCATCTCTGATGAGGCTGCTAGCAAGGGTGCCAATTAGTGCCAGGTTTCATCATATTTGTAAAGTGGAAATGTGTTTACTCAGAACTGGGCTGAGACTACCAAATTAATTTTACATGGAGTGCTTAGCCACCGGGTGGTAACAACTTGCAGCTACTAATGATTTGGCTGGATTCGAATCCTAGAGGTAAAAAGTGAAAGGCTGTCTGCCCCACTGCTGCTCCCTTGACATACTCTGACCTGTACTAAAATTTTATAATGAGGAAAGAAAGCTTTTGGGCACACCAGGACATGAGGATGAAGATAGCTGCTCTTAAGCTACCAGTCTTTCCAAGCCAACTCAGGACTGCATACACCACCATGTTTAAGAGGACTGCTGTAGCACAGACTACAAGAACAGTCTTCTGCCAGTCACTAATGGCTGTTAATGCTGCAAGACACAGCATGCATGATACATTTTGCACTGCTTCAGTATTAGGAAAATGCTGGACTGATGCTGCTTACCCAAGGCCATGAGGGGTCCATTAGGTTTTATTACACAATACAAATATTTCCAAATGTCTGATATCAGAAATGTGAAAATAGCACAGAGGCATATTTAAAAGAACATTTATTCATCTTACAGTTGAGAGTTCTGCCCAAATTTTGTTTAAAGGAACAGCTACAATTACTATCACTCTTATGTCTGTAGTACAACTATCAGTAATCTGAAACAAATGAAGCATTATAAAATCTGTGGATTAAAACCAAGCTGAATGCCTCACTGACCACTTCAGCTGAGAGACTCTCCAAGAAAACCATATAACTCCTCATAAGTAATTCCAGCAATTCTGTTACCTTATAACACTCTGAAAGATCAGGCCACCAGAAATAGATATTAAGCACTACAAAATTATATGATACCATATTTAACAAAGCATCTTTTCTGGTCAGGTTCCTCTTCATAGTCATCCTTTTTGTGTGCTAATGAAGTTTTTTTTTCTTTGTTTGGGTTTATCTCTGGCAAGGATGTTCTAACTGCTTTTAATATGACTGGGAACCAAGGTAAAGTAGTTCAGCTTACATTAGAAGAGGGATTAGTATAGCAATTTGTTCAGCTGAAGTGTAGTGAACTACATTTTGGCATCTGAAACTTGTAGACTGCTCTTCCTTAAAATATGCATTGTGAAGCCCTACAGGCAGATACCATCCTCCATTATCATAAGGTTAAAATAAAAAATAATGGTCCTGTGCTTCATTGCAGCTACCTACACAGAAACACTGCAAATATGTTTAAACCTTAGCTCAGCTGCTTGGGTTAGTGTCAGGCCAGATAAAGAAAGTAGTCTTTCTTAGTGAAAGGAACAAAGCTCTCATCTCCGGCATAGTCCTGCCTGTTACCGTCAGCCTGACATGAATCATGTATCACAACAGCTCACCTGGATTCCTGGGGGCTGCACAGTGGCTCTGCCTCAAGTCAATGGATTATCACTTCCCAGTTTGTTCCACAGAGTAAAATGCCTAAGCAATAATGTTGGCAAATTCAGTGAAGCTAGTAGCCAATACATGGCTGGTTTTCATCCTCTTTAGTAACAAAAAATGGGGAGTTTCAGATACATTCCCAAGCTACAACTGAAGTATTTTTTCTAGTTTAATCACAAATGCTTCTGTTGTTTTTTCATTCACATTTCAGATCAAGCAACTTACTAAAAATAGAGTTTTACATGTCCTCTTATCTTTGCCACAATTCTATCTATCTTCAATATCTATCACATTCCACAAAGATTCATCCCCCTTCTGTTTTCAGCACTGAAGCTGTTCCTGTATCACTGCTAACCTGCTACTTCATTTACACTTTCCCAGTAAGCGTTCTAAATACAGCAAAGCCTACAGCTTTCTTCTAACAAACCACCTCTTTGAGTAATCACTCCTGCTAGAAAGTCCACATGCCTCTTTCTTGGTTGTTCTCTATGTTCATATATGTAAACAAGCATTGGAGTAGCCAGAAGATCCCTGTGTTATTATTCCATTCTATTCCTTATTAATCATTCCAAGGCATTCCCATTTAAGCTATGCATTAACATTAGAAAAGTTACAGCACTGAGTATCCAGAACAAAGCCATTCTCTCCCTGTGAAGAAACTGCAGACAATATTACACAAACAATTTGAATTCCGCCCCATATCCTGGTTCTCCAAACAACATGACTTCACTTAAAAAGCTGCATTATGGATACCAAAATACACAAGACCTATTATTTTATTAAAAGCTTGATAACAAAACAAGCTTGCTTAACCTTTAATAAAAGGCATTATTCAAGTTAATGAGATTTAAAAGTCTTAAATTCAAGAACAGAAATTTAATAGCAGATGTTAAGTGAGCACTATTATTGAAATAAACTTGTATGAAAGAGATGAGATGTACAAGAGTAAAAATGGGAACAGCATTTTGTGGCACAGAAGTAATCTCTGACCTCTTCTATAAAGCTGCAGTAAGAAATGAGACACTTCGTAAATGCACAGACATGAGAGAAAGATACACACACCTGAAATTGGAATCAAAAGGAACATGCAAGGAAACACCTTCCTGTAAAGGTCACAAACCTAACAAGCTTTTCGAAGGGACTGGTTATTTACAAGGACGGCAAAAAGAGCAGGAGTTACTGTTCTTGGTAAATACAGTTTTTGGGAGATCACAAATATCTAATGGGTGGGCGTGAGGAGGATGGGTCCAGTGTCTTTTTAGTGGTGTTCAATGACAGGAAAAGGGGGAATGGGCACAAACTAGAGCACAGGAAGCCCCACCTAAACATAAAGAAAAACTTTCCCTTGAGAATGACAGAGCACAGGAAGAGGCTGCCCAGAGAGGTGACTAAGTCTCATTTGGAGACTTTCAAAACTCTCCTGGACACAATCCTGTGCAACCTGCTCTTGGTGAACCTGCTTTAGCAGTGGGATTGGACTAGGTGATTTCCAGAGGTACCTTACAACCCTCATCATTCTGTGATTCTGTGAAGATTGGAGGTAGGTAGCAAAAGTGCACGGAAGATACTATTAAAGGCTGGAAAAAAAATCATTCAAAGCCTTTTGGATGTTTATCTTTTAAATACAGTATGCTTATACTACATCAGTTTCTACTAGTCATGTCTTGCTATTAAGCCTTCTAGTCCCACAACTACTGATGAGCACAACACCTTCACTGCAAGAAATTGCATGTGTTGGGGTAAACACGGAAAACCCACTGCTTCTTATCATTGATTTTGCTTCCTGCTGTACTTGCACAATAAACAGTACATCACACCATTTAGTAGAAAATAAAGCTGACAGGGTAAGGGGAAAGGTCAGCTTTTCTGCCTTTCCTCTTGCACCACTGATCCACTCAACAGCCCAGCAGACTCCAATCTTTCTTCCACCTTGCTACAGTTCTTAGCTAGACTTCTTGGTTTACACATTTCTTCAAATATTTTAAGGAAACACAAACAGGCACTGCACAATCTCAGTGGAGAGACGCATTACCTAAGAACAGCAATGCAAAGCGCAAAGTGCATGAGAGAGAAGGTTACTGAATCTTACAATGAGAAGGTGGTCCAAAAAACAAGCTGCTTGGGAAACCTTTAGTTTCATTAAGAAACTAAGTTAAAAGCTATTGAGTAAAAGGGAAGGACTAAGACAAACAAAACCCTCAATAAATGCATTTGTTCAGAGGACTAAGTGTTTGTAAATAAGAAGAATTTCTCATGGCCCCAACGAGGTCAATGCAAAAACTCAGGTGCAAAGTGGAGCAGCTCATGACACAGATACGTCAATCAAACTTTCCAGGTAGGAGGAAAGACAACTCAACTCTCATACATTTTTTCTACCTTTGGCATACAGAAGAGGCAGAGAAGGGAGCAGTGCCACAAAGTGATCGAACACCTCTCCTATTAGGACAGGCTGAGGGAGCTGGGGTTGTTCAGCCTGAAGAAGAGAAGGCTCTGAGGAGACCTTACTGTGGCATTTCAATACTTAATGGTGGCCTACAGGAAAGATGGGGTCAGTCATTTTAGCAGGGCCTGCTGCAACAGGAGAAGGGGTAAATGTTTTAAACTAAAAGAGGGAAGATTTAGACTGGATATAAGATAGAAATTTTTTTACAGTGAGGATGGTGAAACACTGGAACAGGTTTCCCAGAGAGGTGATAGAAGCTCCATCCCCGGAAACATCGAAGGTCAGGTTGGATGGAACTGCAATCAAGCTAATCTAGTTGATGTCCCTGTTCTCTGCTGGGACATTGGACTAGATAACCTTTAAAGGTCCCTTCCAACCCAAAACATTCTATGATTTATAAAGTCTGCAAAGTCAGCAAAATTTTTACATAGAATTAGTCTTTCAATATTCAGACAGCTCTCATCCCTGCAATTACTCACGTTTAAGTGAACAATAATGTGGCTTGAAACACACAGAAGGAGAAAGTCTCAATTTTTTTTCACATATCTAGTTTCAAATGATAACATGGAACAGCAACTGTGGAATTGCAGTCACACATAGAAAGTAACCAAAAATCTGAGTTGTATAGGCACTCACCTATTTTTTTATCCCTAATTCCTGTTCTTCATTCTGCCAATTTTATGGGATTTTTTTAATCAATAATTTAATTGAAACTTCTATAATAATATTAACATATTCATTTCAAATGTTGCAAGGCCACAACTATGCCCAGGGCTGTGTACACAGTTATTATTGCTATCATTTGAGTTTATCCAGCCTATAGCATTAATAATGCAGATAAACTTAACCAAGCCCCATAATTCCTTCATCCACTGCAATAAAGTGGTGCATTTACAGTTTGTCTGGAGCATTAATATAGTAAAACCATCAAGAGCAGAGTTTTCTTCCCATTAGACAGAAGAAAGCCTTCTATTTTTAATTACTCTTTTAGCTCTCTTAATTTAAAAAAAAAAAAAAAAGAAATCAGTTCTAGAAATAGTATCAGCCTAATGAAAAAAAACCCACAACCAAAAACCAAAACCCACAAAACTCACCCTGAGCAGCCACTGTTTCCATTCAGTTTCACCATATCCAAAGTAGACTCTCCACCATTTTTCACTTTTACTTTGAAGAGCAGAACAGACCACTGATGAAAGAGGATTTATCCAATTATTATGAGCAAATTAGCTTTAACTTCCTCTAAACATCTACTAACAAGATATAAAATGACACTTCCCGGACACATCACCTGCATGACAAGGCCTTTATTGATTTTCATATCATATTCTTCAGAATATGACTCTCTTGAGAACTCTGCTTCCCAGAAGGAAAAAAATTGCCTTTTCTGTGTTTGAATTCAGATCTATTAATGCATCCTTTGCTGGAGACAGTGTCATTTTAGTTCTTTCTCTCCGTACTTGATGTGTCTACACCTTGTTGGCTCAGTGTCCTAATGGATCCCAGGGTTAGAGGTCAAGGTATGAAAACAAAAAATGGAATTGCTCTGCTTAGGAATCAATAAGAAAAAGACTCTTAAACTATCTAAAGGTTAAATGTTTAACTGAGGTCTGGTTAGTGTGTTCAACCTTCTGCTAAAGCTATAAATAAAGTATCAAATCCAAAAGAAGTCACACAACAAAAATAAAGACAAGAGTTAATATTATTGTTCAGCTTGCATACTTTCATCAGGAAATTCACAGCTGAAGGAACAGATCTTACTCCTTTCATTTGTCATTATGAAGGTTTCTGAAGTGCAACACTGACATAATCTCTTCACAAAACAATTTAAAAGGCTAAAAACCAACAGTAATTATTTCACAGATCAGGAAACGTTAACTTTGGTCATATGTCTGCATCTATCCATGATTACAAATTCAATCTGGGAAAAAAAACAGTGACAGGAACTCTTGAAACTGGCAGGAAGAAGCCATGGGGTTCTCACAACCTTTACTTGAATTTGAAAAACACAACAGATTAGCTATGTATGTGCAATGTCTAGCTTGCAGAAAGGTATCAATTTGAAGAAATATTTAAATTTTGTAATGTAGAAATAGCTGTACAAAAATACACCTGATGTTCTATCCTGCCCAGCTTTATTTGAGATAACTTCACAGCCATACATTTACACAGCTTAGATCACTGGAATATAGAAAAGGGAAAGTAAAAAGGCCCAAAATAACTGTTTGGCTCAAATTTTACCAGTCTGTCTTTGTAAAAGACAAAATATAATTGCATGACAGTTCTAACAGGAGCTAACTCCAGCTACAAAACGAGGAAATTACCTGACAGCTAAAGAAATGTGTTTTAATAACAGACACCTATGCATACTGAAAACAAAGCTCTCAAACCAGATCCCTATTACATTCACTCTTATGTAAATTCACATCATCTGGCCCAGTAGGTTTAACTATCCTTTGTTCTCCACCAAGAAGAGTTGGGGTTTTTTGGTTTGTTTGTTTGGGTTTTTCTACTTACCTCATTAGCTACACTGCCTGCACTGAATATTTGCATGTGATTCATTTTGCCTTTTCTTGGTGGAGCTTGCAGATTTTGTTGGGAAACTCATAGTTTTCTTAAAACAAAAGATCTTCATGTCAAAACTGCATTTTCTTCCTTATAAATATGTGGACATGGTACAATGGCCTCTTTACATATAACTCAGAGACACTGATTTGTAGGCATTTTAGACTCAGCAGTCCTCCAGCTATCATTACAAATCCTTAATCATTTCCAAACACTTCCTTCCATAGCATAACATGGTACACCAGCAGGATGTCCCTCTCTGGCCCTGGTCTGTTTATGTATAAGCCAGGGAACACTGGCTATCTTCACAGTCTGTGTTCTGAATTTAATTTCTGAGTGACTGAATTCCCTAGACCAAAAGAAAAGCTTTGAATGAACACACATGTGCTCTACCGGGCACAGACCTCATACTGACCCACCACCAATATAACTTACACAGAAGCAGACAATCAGCCTTACAAAATCCCATTTTTAGTGACTCAGCTGAAGGTCCATTGTGTTACTAGCACTAGATGATCAACCAACAATATCCATACATTATATGTCACTAACATTTACTAGGACATCTGTGATTTGCTTGAGGGGATATCTGCCATTCTCTTCAGCTGGCAAAATGCCTGCTGAGTGAAGACAATTCCAGTTTTGGCCAGGATAGCGTACAAAATTTGCACACAGCAGAAACTCAGCAACAACAACTTGGCCAATTGATTAAATCTGAGCACTGACCAGCAGGTGTCTTAGTGTGCTTTGAATGGCTTTCCATAAAACACTGTGCTTCACAGTGGCTGGACACACATCACTTTGGTCATACATCAGCTTGCCAGTGATTTTTTGCTGCAAGATAAAAGCATCATTTATTTGCAGTTCTTAGAAGTAACAGTTCCCCATGCCTCAAATTTTAGATATTTCCTCAGGAGATCTAAAAATTAACAAGTCACAAAATAAATGACAACAGGAATCTACTCATTTGAGTTCCCTTTATAAGGCAAATAAAAAACAGATTTGTGGCTTTTCCTCCCTCTCAGTTCCTGTTTTACAAGTAAAAGACCAGAGGAGTGCTGGCATACCAATCAACTCTCCTCTGAAAACTGTCACTTGTCATCAGAAAACCAGCTGTATGTTTCTGTTGTATCAGTGGCTTTCAGAAAACCGAACTACTGGTGTATACTTCCCCTCATGCTCTTCTGAATAATTTGTCAAGTTTGCTAAAAAGCTCAAGGCTTTACCTTCCTATGAGGAGGACCCATGGCATGTCAGCTCATCCCTGTAGTTTACTGAAGTCTTTCTAGATCCCATGACACAGACTTCCTATTCAAGGTCATGGAAGACCTTTCAGCAATATAAAAGATGCAAAAGTTCAGGAAATTCAACAGTTCAAATATTTGCTGTTTGTAGCTGTGCATTAGCAAAATCTACCTCTTTATTCAACATGTTTTTAAAAATACCAGCACTATACCCTTCACTCAACTGAGAGTTTGGAATATCTGACTAAATTTACTATAGATAGAGGTGTTATTTGGAATTGGCATTAAAAACTGTAGAATTATACAGCTGTAATCTCTGTACTTTTATAACGACAACACTTTCAGTAAAAGGAGACACACACTCTCAGTCCCATAGCAACACCAGAATCCCAGCAGCAAACCAAATTTCCACTCTAACCCAGATGATTTCAATTACACAATTGTTTGTCCACACACTAGGCTGATAAATTCACTGCATCTCTAAGGGCACCACTTTAAAACACTTGTTTTCTCTATATAAAAAAGACCCTGAATGCAATAAACTGACATTTGTAAAATGATAAATGGAAATGTGCTTTTACCCAACACACAGTTTGAACTCGCTGATACAGAAACAAGAACCTACCATTACTTAAAAGAGAATGACATACAGATGAAATAACTAAACCATCCAGAATTACAACTGATGAGAAACACACTTTGTGGATGGATCAGTAAACACCTCCTACATCACATGACAAATCCATACCTACTTATTAGGAATCCAAGAGAGACATAACCACAGAGGTAGTTTTATCTTACATCTTTGTGATTTATTTTTTTAATCTTTCTTCATAAATGCAGTAATAGCCACTGTCAAAGACAGAGCACTAAAACTTTGTTCATGATCTGAAGCTCAGGAACAACCTCAAAGTATTTGCAATATGCAAATCAGATCAGAAAGTAGTTCACATAATAAGGGAAAGATGTTCAGGAAAAGCTCTGCCAGTAGCACTGATCACATCTGCACAGTCATACACTTCAACTTTCATTTAAAGCCTCAAGCGGTAGAGTACCTTCATGGGAGGAACATGGCACTTGGCAAACTCCAACAGAAGCAATCCAAAGAAATTTTACTGATCAGATTAAGATCTCTGAAGTGTTACTATGAAAATACTTTACAATAGAGCAAATATGGCACTATTCCATGAGCAAAGGAGTTGGTACCACTGAAGATGCAATAGTAATCACTGTACACACTTCTCTAAAGTAAGCATAACCATAATCTGTGGGCTGAACAAAGAAGCCATTACACCAGATCAGTTCAACACTTCCCAGTCCTGCAGAATCCTTTCAAGGCAACTGTTCTCAGTCTTGAGAAGGTAAAGTTCAGCTTTGACAGAGACACCAGAAAACAAGGAAAAGTCAGATGGGGGTGACAATATTCACTAACCACTGAGGAAGCAGAAGTAGCCAGGGTCAGGGTAGAAAGGGTTTAAGACTGGAAACAGTAGCTTGGACAAGAGTAGCAAAATACAAGACTGCTGCTCAAGATACGCAAAAAGTAGTAGGATAGTGACCACTGCTCCACACACTGCATCCTGCAGTAGCAGCAGAGCTCCTGCAAGCACAAGACTCGCATTCTGGGCTGTGACACTAGCAAAAGTAAAACCACCAGAGGAAGCTGGCTACAAGGTTTACAGGCAACTCTGACCCTGCTCTTACTCTCCACCTTTCTAAGCAGTAATTTAGTAACCATTTCCCTCCCCTCTCTTCTCAAACGGGGGTTTTACGCAGGTGCATTCGAGATCTAAATTTTACGCAGCTCTTCAATATCGCTTAAAAAAAAATTCTCGGCCTTCACAGGCACATCTTGACAGGCTTGTAATCTTCTGTCTTAGACACCAAGCCCAAGCACGCTGAACCACAGAGTCTGAAATGCTCAAGCCTAAGGAATCTGAGAACTTCTGACCCACCTTCTCCTCATGTAATTGTCACCTTTAACCCCAGCTCTAACTAGCTCCCAGTTTAAGATTTGGACAGTCTCACTACTCATTCAAAATATGTCTCAGGCTTGACATGAGCTACTGTCCAAAAAACACTGAAAAGTAGTATCTGAAATATAATTATTAATACAGCCAGAAATATTTCCACCAATACAAAAGGCTGAAAATATCCTTGAGGTTACTGTTTCCGTAACTAACTGAATCACATCAGCAGTCTTATTTATAAGCTGGGAAAGGATTTAGAAATGCTTGACCTTCAGAAGTCAAAGAAAGATGCGGTTGTCCTCGTTACCATCTGAAACTTCACTGCCACTTGCTGAGGCAGATTTAATGCATCCTCCCAGCTTATCAGCAGAAATGGTAAATAGTCCACATTAATCACAACATGCCCATCTCATCTCAGTCTTTTGGGGATGAAGGTCCATTAGGGAATCAAAAACAGATAAAGCAGAACTTCAATTACTTGAAACTTCTACTCTGATTCTGCCTGAATTATCCTTCTGTTCCTCATAGAAAAAGGGTGGAAGAAGTGATTTATTTTCTGAGATATGCCCACTAAAACACAAGAGCAGCACAATACATTCCCATTTCCTTATCCAATTTTTAAAGAACATAAAGGCAGGCAGATGTCAAGAGGACTGACAACTCTGTTTCCCAGGTTTTCAGCAAGCAAATACTGTTCCTTACGCTGCATTTCTAAGATCAGAACAGGTGAAGGTGCTATTAGGTAAGTTAAGCAAGCAGCTCTCACTCCATGTCCTTTTGAATGAACTTGGCAACCACTGTAACTCCCAATTCTCAAAATTAGCTGAAGTTTAGAACATAAGCAGCCTAGATGCGATATGTACACAAGCCATTATCAAAGATGTAGCATGTTCCTAATACAAAAACTGGTTTGAATCTCAGTGACCTTTCACTGCTGTCAGGGTAAACAAAATGGGTTTTTTCCTGATTTAGGCATAGATATTTCATCAATGCACATTTCCCAAAAAACTGTAACTACATTATTTAAGAAAATTCAGTGCAGGCACATCAGGCTGAGTAAGCAGTAGTTCACATGCGTTCTCAGAAGCATATCTTCTTCAAAAGGATACAATATGCAACTTTCAAAATGCTTGTTTTTGACTGCTATTTCTGAACTACATGGAGAACAGAGGCTTACCCCTAATAAAACCCCAAAACAAACAAAAACAAAACAAAAAAACCACTTCACTCAATTCAGTCTAGTTTGAAGAGGCTGATATCGCATATATCCATCCAAAAGGAGACACAACAAAGCCACATCAAGTTACTGTGCTCTTCTGATAAAATATTGTACATTACACACAGAGAAAAGGTATTTCTTTATGAATGCTGTTTTCCTTACAGTGAGAAAGTCATGCCTACATCTTACAAAGTATTCTGCTTCACAGAGAAAGCATTTATGGAAAAGACAAATGCATGTATTGGATTGTGAGTTCTGTCATTCAAAAATCATTTATTAAAAAAAAAAAAGTTATGTGAATCTCTTGGAACATGCAATTTAGATTACCATAGCTAGACTCACTGTGAAATGATAAACCTCAAGACTGACCACACTTGGGGAAGAACATATCCAATATCAACAGTTTCACTCTACCACTACAGATCCAGCCACTAAGAGGAAAAACTCAAGAATGGAAGCCTGAGGCAAATAGCATTTATGGTGCTACATGCAAAAGCAGATTGCACACTGGAAGGCAGTACTTCTGAGTGTGACAAATTTAGCCACTTACATTCAGAAAGTAAATCTGTCATTCATGGAAGAAAGCTGTTCTCAGAGCTTGTGTGTTTGCAGGGCCATTCTTCCGATTTTGGCTGCTTGTAGTTTGATGTTCTTTTTTAGGCTGTGACAGTTTTACTTGCAAAGGGTTAATCAAGTCCCCAGCCTATACTGAAAAAGTTATGGCCACTATTACCAGTTATAGATATTTCTGCTTATAAGTTACCTGGCCACTGCAGGTGAAACAGGGCACAGAGCATATACTACTGTTTTGGTATTTAACACAGATATAGCCTCAGCAACCGAAAGAGTCTGTGGAAACTCAAATGGACTGGGATGGAAGCAACTACAGTTTTTCTTCCCCCCCTTAGGAGAGAGTTGTACAGCAGAACACAAAAGTGAGACAGGGCAGACGCTGTGCTGTGTCTGCCCCATGAGGATTTCCACCTCTCTATGCACTGCCTCTTGATGACTCCCTATACACAGTGCCTCTGTACTCCTTACAAAGGTCTTTGTGTTAGAGCCATCATCACCAAGTCCCCTGACAGATGAGAGAGCCTGGAAAAAATTATTTATTGAAAGCAATTTACCAGACAAATATTGACATTTGCTTCAAACTCCTTTCAGTAGTTCATTATTCAACTAGCTCCACAGACTGTCCAAATTCAATAAATAACTCCTTCAGTACACTCTTTTCACAACTCCTGAAATACTGCTTAGGAATAATTCTTATTATTTGACAAGCACATGTGTCAGACAAGTATTTTGCCCCTGCCTTTGGTATAGTAGTACTACAAAAACGGAGGGAAGAAGACACATCCCTGCAGCTCTACAAGACATCACCCTTCATTTTGTATTCAGGAAGGACTATAAACCTTGTAAAGCTCTAAGTACACACCAGAAATACTTATACAGAAGTGCTCTAGTTAAAATGAAGACCACAAGGTAAGTCTGATGTAGGATCCTATAGCCAAAAAAAACCCCTCTGCTATCACTTACATAGAACAAAGGAACACACTAATTATTCTCCACTCAAAGATGATATACCTGTGTTGCAAACTTACAGCCTGGTTCCAAACTGGAAGTGGATTTCATCACACACATCAACCTATGGCACTACTCAGGTTGTACAGGCCCGAAAATAACAAATTAAATCTTTACCACTAAAGGGAGATACGTAAGGAATCCGATTTCACAGTCCTAGCCCTTGTGTCATCACTTATCGTGGTGCCAAGCATGAGCAACATCCAAGCAACAAAATAGGACACCTTTTTAAAACAGTCTTAAAGACTAAGCCATTGCATATGCAACAGGTGAGTGGAGCATCTGCACCACTATTTTTAAAATGGAATTTTTCCTGATGTCCCAAAGAGATACTCCCAGGGTAAACATGAAGCAAGTACACTTTTCAATACAGATATCCAACATGGACTATTGTGTACTGTAGAGAAAAAAATTAAAAGGCTCATTATAAAAACTGAAAGAAAACTTAGTGGTGCGTATTGCTCTGCTTTTTCACCACTCCCCTTCTACAGCTCTGGACTATAATATATAATAACTGGAAAGTCAGAGACACACATTTTTCTGGGTTGTTAGTTCCTCTGTCCTTCCATCAAACTGGTGGTGTACCGGTGTACAAACTAAAGCATTCTTTTCTTGTACTTTAAAAGTTCAACTCTTTTTGCCTGAGGAATTCTCTTGGCTCACGGGTTTCATGTCAGCCCTTGATTGTGTTTTGATGTTTCTGCAGATCTACAATCAAGTTCAATTCTCAACAGCCAAAACAGACATTTGTCATCCTGTATGCATCAAATTTCCTGTGGCGCGCTGCCCACTTAATCATGCAGGCAAGGGGAGCTTTGACAAAACAAGGGGCTGTCTGCAAGCCACTGTGACCTAGCACATATGGAGTCATGTGTAATTACCATTACTTATAAGGATCACTGAAGGCTTCCTGGTGTTACTGCACACTAGTTCAACCACACCAATGTCTGAGTAAATATTTGCACGCAACAAGGAGCTGTTGAGAAGGTCTACAGTCACAGCCCCCAATACATGAAAAATTCAGCACATTAAATGTCTCCACTGATGCAGAGTGTTGAGTTTTCACTCTGATTTGATTAGCAGTGATGATTCTTTCATGAGGTGCGACTGTCCTTCTAGATTAGCATCAGCCCAGATTCCATGCAGCAGTCACGGAAAAAAGGAGAAGGGAAAAGAGCAGTCTGACACATTCCAAAGGTTACTTTGCAAAGTCTCTAGCAAGATATTTCTTGTTTAAAGGAAAAAGCTGAAGCCTAAATCTTAATTAAAAAAAAAAACACCTTTTTTATGTAGAACTCTAAATTTAAACATAAAATGCAAAATTGAAATATCAATACAAGTAAGAGTTAACTAAGAAAAAAAACCACCACCACAGGTTTAACTCAGGGAGTGTCTTAACATGCCACAAAAGAGACATCAATTCTTTATCCACAAAAGGCTAGAAACGTTACACAGGAATCTGTGCCTCCATAGTACTTAAGTATAATGATCATCTCCTAGTGAACACTCCAGAAATTATTATTTATACCAAATTAACATTTAGTTGCACCACTTCTAAAGGCTTTTCATATAAAGTATCTCTCATCACCAAGCAAGCAATTGGCAATTTTCAGTAATGATAATGTAACTTCACTGGGGTACTTTGTAACACCAGAATTTAAACTATTCTGCCATGGTAACCTTCCCATATTATTTCTATACTGTAACAGTGAAGGTCTGAACCTGTATCTAACAGAAGCAAACAAATTCTGCAGGAAAAGATACATTTATTGGACCAAGTAAAGTAGATGTAATGGACAAAAAAAAAGGGCTGGTATTCCTGACAGCTGTTCTTGTTTGCCAATCTGATCAGTTGCCTTTCAACTAAACAGTTGTGTTTACAAACCATGGTTTAGACATACTTCTGACTTGAGACAGATTGGCTTTTGGAAAGATTTTAAACTCTGCAGCAAGCATTCTGCCTTAATATGAAAAGCTGAGTAAGCACCAACCTAAAAAACCTCAAAAATTCATTTAAAATATGAATCGGAAGTGATTCGTCTTTGCCCTTCAAAAACAAAGTTCATCTCTGCTCCCAAACTCTCAGCCAAGTTTAAAAAAAAGTAACAATGTCATGCCTCTTTCTGACATTTCTAATATAAATATTAAAAATTAAGTTTATGATCTTGATATCATAAAGAATTTAGTGTCATTAACAGGGATTTTAAAAACTCATATTAAAAAATCCTTTTAAATCCTTTAAACTAAGTCTTTTAAAACAGTATCACTAGCTTTATAATACAAATACATAAACAAGTATTTTCCCTGGCATGACCCTAAGCTCAAAGATCCAAGACACAAATGATCACTTTTCCCGTGCTCTATCAAAAAGAAAAGCTTTTTTTCCCATAGTGTGTTTACGGATACCCTGTGTAGTTCCTCTCTAATAACAAGCAATGTCCTTTACTTTCCACCAGGAAAATTATTCTGTAAACTATGTACAAATTAAAATAACCTCTAGAAAAAAAACATACCTACCCTTCAGAAAAGAAGTATTTAGAAAGAAAACAATAAATTAATGGAAAAAATAAGAAGGGAAAACCACATCTACTCTGGTCATATAAGAATTCAGGAGCTTCTCCAAGATTCTGCCTGTGCATTACCCAACTAGGATCTTAACTCGGGCACAAATCTGTACATTAAATTACTGGGTAAGAACACTGGCAACTCTTGAGTCAGTGTGTACTGAGTAACTGCAGTTAACAGCATGCAAACTGCTTTAGTCACTCCATCTGGCCTATCAGGCTTCAAAACTTAGCTTATCGCTTGAATTAGTTTCTTAATGATGGGGGGTTGTTTACAGAAGTGAATCACAATTTTCCTTTGTTACCTTGAAACACCTTGATCATTGTAAACTCAGAATTCAATAAAAATACAAAAAAAAAAGGCAAGAGCTAAGAAGCTGAGTAGAACTGCCAGCACAAGGGCCAAAAGACTTGAAAGTGAGAAATGATGATCAAAAAAACCAGATAGGAACAAAACAAACAAACAAAAAATCAAGTGTAAAATCAACCAACCTGAACTGTACTACCATAGAGCAGGAACATCTGTTAGGCCAGCTTAAATTCTGAGGTTTTCTAAACCTTCATAATTAAAACAGGTTTAAGAGAGACAATACGATTTTATTTTTCTTTGCATTGAGTCTTCACTGGGAAACTCAGCAAATGGAGAAGTATGAAAGCAGTTTAAAAAAAGAGTTTACATTTAAACCTTCTGAAAAATAAAAGTTTGAAAACTTCCTGGAATCCTTTGAACATGAAAAGTTTGATGTTTGCAAGATACCAGATACCACTGGGCTAGTCTACTTCTCCAGTAATTTACAGCAAATTTAACCTTGTTAGTATTCAGAACCAACTTTAGTATGGAGAAGAAAAACAATATCACAGAAATGTAAGAAGAGGAGATAAAAGGAGAGCAGTGAGGACGAAAAGTGTATCATGTCTTAATTGAACTGAGGATAAGATAGGGAAGGATGATATGGCCTGCAGCTGTGGGAAAACACTTTTGATGATCCAGCATGCATGCTGAGCAAGGATGGGGACTCCCCAATACATGTCACTTTCAGAGGAAGTCACTGAAAAACAGGTTCAGCAGCATGCAAATTACAGCAGCTGCTGTATGCTTGTTAAAGGTGAATGAATAATTTGCCATGAATAATATGTTTGACAAACTTAGCCTCTCTCTTTTCATCGTGTTCCTAGAATACTGTGAATGGAATTGCATTATTCAAATATATCAGAATCTCTTTGTAGTATTTCCCTCCGCAGGGCTCAGCTGCCAATATTCAGAGGGCTGCTGAGCTGTGTTCAAAAAAAAGATAATCTGGTATTTTTCCATTTCCTGACTGGAAGAACAAACATAACCTACTTCTGAGAACAGACATGCACAAGTATTTAAAAATTGATTTCCATGAGTGACTGGCTATGTGACACATTCAGAGAGGAAAACAAAAAGGGGAGTACGATAAACATGTGCCTTGCACACCAATACTTTACTAACAAATGGTTTTCTGTGCAAACTTAGCTACACCAAAACCAACACACCTCACCACATGCTGAAGGCAGATCATCTTTGTAAAATGCCAGTTTCCTGGTTGTTCATGAAAGCCAAACATGAACCGCCATTTAAGCAATTAAATTTAATATTTGAGTAATCAGTTAAGGTTGCTTCCATTATTTTTGTTGTATAGCATTAACCCAGACCCCACTAGCATTGCTAGGATAAGGTATTAAACTGTATTCTTTCTTGGTAGCACACTCAGTCATATATACCGACCTAAAAAAAATTAAAAAAAAAGAGAGGAGGCAGCTTCCTTTTCAGCATCTCCAAGATCTGTTCAGCATCTCCAGGATTTGTTTCTTGTATAGTAAAGCAATCACCAAGAGCACAGTTACCGAAATGAAGACATTGGCAGCCAGCCAGATGTCAGTAAGCATACAATGGGTATTACTCACAAGTTTCTTGTGTGCTGTAATCTGTGAGTTCTAAAACCAGTGAGCTCCCATAAGTGCTTGTTGCCTCCTTTTGATGTCAGATTCTTTTGTAAAACACTGTCATCTTACATTAGCAGGAACATTATTTATTTTTTAATTCCCTGTTGGTATTTACTTTTCCTATTCTCTAATGTGTACCTTTGAGATGACTGTCCTACCACAAGAGCCTAGAGTACAGCATATGCATTAAATGAGGAACTACAATCACTGCCACCTTGAATTAAGTTGAGGGAACATAAGGCCTAAGATCCAATCCTTGGCTTTTCTTAACCTGCCATTAATGTGACAGCCTTTTAAAACCAAACCTGAGCAATCAGAATTTCAGAAAAACTTTTTAGGCATTACCAAGAACACTCTCACTTTTGATGAAAATTTGATAGTAGATACCACTCTTGCAATCCCCAAGCCAAAAACAGCGAGGCAAAACGCAGAGGGTTTTTTTGAGAGGTTGTCAGACACCAGCCAAAGGTAAGTCAGTTAGAGAAAGGAAAACGGAATAAACATTCTGGTTTTAATTTTATGTGTCTATTTACAGAAAGGAAGCTCAGTTCAGATCCTGAACACGAAGCCACCCCTAGCAAAAGCACTTTCATTCATTTGTAACCTCTCATACAGACACATGCCTGTTCATCTACCTTCTATATTCTAAACCCCAAAGCCAATTTCTAACCAGAAGCTTCCTATACAGGAAAGGCAACAGATGGTCTACAGTAAAATCCTCATTTTACAAAAGCTTAGGGCACCATGCATCTGAATAACTTCTATGTGCATATGGGCCTTATTAATACCACTAATAATACTTAAATAATAAAATAATTAAATCCTAATTAAATAAAAAATTGGCCATCTGCATTTCTTTTTCTCCTGTCCCCTGACTGGTGAGAATATGATTAAGTCACATAAGCAAATACTGATTTCATCCACTTTTTTTGTGATCTCAGGAAAAGCTACGCTGGCCATACTAAGCCATTTTTAGAGTGCTGGATGTTCTCCTTCCTAGGGCACCGAGATATCTATTACTTGAAATCTTCAATCTGGAAAAAAAGCGGTTGGTCATATGAGGAATAGGCTTTTCTGCACACACCATTTCATATGCTAGGTCACTCTTGCTTAGTAAATTATTGAGTCCCCAAGACTGGTAATACTGCAGCTTTAGAGGCTGCAGAAACACCTCTCTACTTTCAGTAACAGTAATTTCTCGTTTATCTGTACACAGCCATATATTCAGAAACTGGTTCTTTAAAAAGCCATTGGTTTGCAATAATGTGATATATATTTGAAATACTATTTGCTACCTTCCCCTTTACTATAGATATGGGATATAGTGAGAAAGTGACCACACTGTTTATGTTTGGCCTATTCACTTCAATAGTACAGAGTGCTTCATGTGGGACAGAAATGTCACACTGAAACGCGCCACTGTGTGTAAGACACAGGAGTGCTGGCTGGAAACCTGCCTTCACTTCCCAGTGCCTTCATCAGGTTCTGGACAGTGACTTCAGTTGTCAACAATGTGTTATGTAACAAAGGTCACTCCCCTGTGACTCTCACGGTGGCTTCTGCCATTGCTTCCCACTTAACTTTATCCCAAACCTTGGGCTGAATCAAAAGAAGTGTGGCTAGCAGATCAAGGAAGGTGATTCTGCCCCTCTACTCTGCTGTGGTGAGACCTCACCCCAAGTACTGCATCCACCTCTGGAGTCCTCAGCATAAGAAGGCCATGAACCTGTCAGAGCAGGTCCAGAGGAGGGTCACAAAAATGATCAGAGGGTTGGAACACTTCTGCTATGAGGAAAGGTTGAGACAGCTGAGGTTATTCAGGCTGGAGAAGAGAAAGCTCTGGGAAGACCTTATTGCAGCCTATCAGTACTTAAAGGGAGCCTATAAGAAAGATAGAGACAGTCTTTTCAGCAAGTCCTGTTGCAATAGGAGATGGAGTAATGGCTTTAAAGTAAAGGAGGGAGATTTAGACTGGACATAAGGAGAAAATGTTTCACAATGAGGATGAAGCACTGGAACAGACTGCCCAGAGAGGTGGTTGATGCCCCGTAACTGATCTAGTTATAGGTGTCCCTGCTTGCAGCGGGCGTGGTTGGACTAGATGACCTCTAAAGGTCCCTTAGAGGTCTAATCCTTCCACCATTTCTAAGTCAGAGACAGCAGATCCTCCTATATACACATCCATGCACATTACTCTTCAACTCCAAGAATCCATAAATTGGAACATGATGAACTAAAATTTAGTTCCAAATTCTTCAGCATAGGCACAGATAATTTCTTAACTTTCCAGGTTAAACAGTCACTTTCAAAATACCACAAACATTAAGAAAATAGTTTTTAATAATACAATGTGTAAAGAAATTGCAGTAGATACTACACTTCCAATATGTATTTTTTTATAAATCAGCAGTGAACTGTCTTAAGTTTCCTCCAGAATTTTTACATTCATTTAGTCTAGTGTTTTACATGTTTTCACTAAGTATGTTGGACACAAACGAAATATAAATAAGGTTTTTCTACAGCCACAAAAGCTTCACACTAAAGACAGCCCAGTATGAACTCCAAGAGTGCTGGCAGGATATGTTCTGTAAATGTCACTTCATTTGCTCTGTACTGAAAATCTACTTCCTTGTCCTTTGCAGTTTTGTCAATTACACTTGTCAGTAGCATTCAGGTGTTGATCAGGTAAGCGGAAAAGAACCAGAAAGCACTCAGGTGACACCTCAAAGAATACTTGTTAGCTTTGCTTCAGACCCTCAGTCCAGCCAGGGGCCTAGGCTCCTCTGCAAAAGTCACCTCCTCACTGTGCTCACTTCCGAGTTAGAAACTAGATTGCTGAAAATTAACTTCAATCCGTTATAAGCCTAAGCTATTGCCATCTCCAAAAATGCTTACCGCTACACATCCTAAAGCATTAGGAAGCAATCAGGAGCTGCAGCCAGCCCTCAGCAGACACAGTCACTCGGGGCCTTGGCTTTGACCCTCACCAAAGCCCCCTCACTCACTCCTGGCTTTGTGCAGCCCCTGAACCCACACATGCCTCAGCCCCACACCTCACCTTTGGATGGAAACTGGATGGTAAACTCTCAAAAACCACAGTTCAGTCACAGAAAGGCTTGAGGAAGAACTGTGAAGGCAAATAAGGCACAAGTAAGAAATCCATGAAGGACACTCACAGCACTTTTCAGGCCCCACACGCAACTTCTCCAACCCAGCACCTCGGAGCAGTCTCTCTCCCGCCCCCTCCTTCTAGAACCCTCCCCCGCCCACGCTCACTGAAACCTTCTGACTGCGGGGGTCGGGGTTTCTGGGGTGGGTGTTGGAGGTNTTTGCTGATCGCTTGTGCCCCTCAGGGCCGTGAGGGAGAGCTGGGTGAGTTTTTAAGTCTTTGCGATAGTGCCTCGCGTCCTCCTAGCAGAAGGAAAAAAAAAAAAAAGCATCAGCTGTTGCCACGTCTGTTGCATGGAAGCCGCTGTCAGCTCTGCACAATGGCTCTGAGGACGTGGCCTGTTGTATTCCCTTCAGGAAACATTGTCCATTCTCCACCGCTGCCCCTCGGTGCTGCGCTCCCTGCCCTGCCTCCTGGCAGACCAGTAAGACTGCTAAAAGCAGTTGTAACTGCAGACAGGGTGCTATGCTCAGCAGTGTTCCCTGAGCCCCAAGGACAGGCCCTGCCCCGAGAGCACCTTACAGTAATGGTTTTGGATCTCAATCGAAGGAAAGACACTGGTATAGCTGTAACGTGGCACAGTCTTCCACAGACTAGTGGGTGCTGTTGGTAGTAAAATCCCGATACGTATAATGACAAAACAGTTGCAACTGTGCAAACATCACCTTTTTCATCATTAAGTTGCTAATCAGACCGTATAAGGTTACCTCATTTTACACTCAACTGCTACAGCAAGCAGATGTGTTTTGTATTTTTTTTTTTAAATAAGCTGTTATTATGCCCACAACTCAGGCAACACTTTGAGGACTGGTGCAAATCTATTTTCTGATTCTTGTGTTATCTATTACAGTAAATACTGACTCACTAAACTGAGATGCCTCGACTCCCTAATGGTACTCAGCTCTACAATGTGTTACCTTTATTTTGAGATGTGGCAGGGCAAAAAACCCCAAAAAACAAAAAAGGCTATATCACTTTAGACTGCAAGCTATGACAGCAAGTTCAAACCCCATCAAAAATACTGCCATGCTTGTTCTTTTCTACCTTTATAAGAATAAAGCAGAAGCAATCCATGGAATAAGAACTATTAAATTGCTTTTCACATGAAAACATTTCAAGAGAACAATATGTTTTTCTGTCATCCGCAGAAGTTGTAAACCCACAGGCTCACTCTGTTTCAAAATTCAGTGAGAAATCAAAAATGACTGTATTTTCATTTGGAAATGCTGCTGTGGTGTTGAATGGGAGCAGGATTTTGGATTACATTAATCCTTGTACACAGGGGAAAATGGAAATCACATGCCAGACTTCTACCCAGTGACAGCAAGTAGCA
The DNA here is from genome assembly GCA_013399015.1 of Galbula dea. Classification (NCBI taxonomy): domain Eukaryota; kingdom Metazoa; phylum Chordata; class Aves; order Piciformes; family Galbulidae; genus Galbula; species Galbula dea. The sequence continues at coordinate 1,043,974 of VWZX01002966.1, forward strand.
GTGCACAGCAGCAAGTGGAGAGCCCGGACTGAAGAAGATCAGAAGTGTCTATAGCTCTGTAGCCTTTCTGAAATGGACTTCTTGTATTGACTGAACATTTCTGTGCTTTCACTTTCTTCAGAGCAGAACAAGGAAATACTTTTTGAAAAAAAATACTTTTTGAGAAAAATTGTTGCCAGTAGAATTGAGAAGTTTTCAATCAAAGATGTTTTGAGTGAAAGAAATTCAGTCAGCTCTACTTTTCAGTATCCTTTTATCCACACATGCCTTAAGTTATTATTTTCTTTTAGAGGAGAAGCCCATAAACATTCCTTATCTCCATAAACATAAAGTGGAAAGACTGGCCTAAGCCTCACTGTCAAAGATTCAAAACCAGAAACACATAGGCCATCCACAGGGATGTGGGTTTACATGTAGGTTTCCTCAGATTATGAGCTGTCTTTTTGAAGAGGAGTGTGATGGTGTTACTGAAGATAAGAGGAAAGAAATTTGGAAGACAATCTTTTGAAGAGCAGAAATTGTGCTGTACACACCGTCTGCCATCACTGCATCATTCCTTGTTTATTGTGGTTTGCTGCCACTGTCAAGTAAGAAGTGCATTTTTTTTATTTCATTCTACTGACACTTGAATAGATTAGCCTCCAGACAGTTTCTGTGGCCATACCTTCTGGCATATTGGAAAAGCTTTAATATAAAAGATGAAATGCATGTCTAAATTCACTAACCAGTTAATTACAGATTAAGAGATAAAATCTGACAATAGACATTGGAAGAGTACTGAGCAAACATTTTTTCATAAATGTAGGGGATAAATTTACATGCATTACTTAACTCGTGGAGAAGAATCAAGAAAAGGATTGCATGAAATCTATGTCAATTATAGCTAGTTTTGTTCTATACTGAAAGCCATGACACTGAGCAGTATGGAAGAGTTCAAGTTTGTTGTTCTGGCAAGATTAGTCTTTTCTGGAAAAATATCTGACTGTGTCCATATGGTCAAAAAGAGACAAGATAAATCATTAGTACTACCACAGGGTATTCAGCCTCAGGATCTCCTGGTGTTTTACAAACTTTAATTAATCCTTGTATTACTTTGGCAAGAAAGAAAACAAAATACTATCTCCAGATTGCCTCCTCAGCTATCCCCTCCCAGGCTTTCCGAGTGTTTCTGTTCTGACAGCTACCTGAGCTCTCACAGCAATAACAAAGCAAAGTTAAAAGTCCTGCAGATGTCTGGTTAGACTTTATTGAAAACCAGCCTAGAATCTACAAAAAGAGGAACATGAATAAACTTCTGTCAAGGGCACTGACTGCTGCGTTTGTAAATCCTACTCCAGACTCCGTTTATCTAACATTGTAAAGAGATTTAAAGCTCTAAACTTTGGGTTTGAATTCCTCTGTTTAACACATAAACTTATCTATTTTGTGGGATGGTGATAAAGAAGACTGCATTTTTTGCAGTCAGCTACCAAGAACTTTCTTAGCTGCGAGATCAGGTTATAAAATTGTGGCTATTATTTTTTTTCAATGCTTTCAGAGTTCAAATAAAAAAGAGCAAAACCATACTAGTATAACATTTATTGTTTCAGTTTCTTTAACCTACTCCTCCCTTTCAAGTTATCATGGTCTCAGACTTGAGAGAGACTTTTCCTTTTAGATTTGTTTAGCACTGAGACATGATGTTCATTATTTTGAGACTGAGTTCTTATGGTAGGTATACTTGCTAAAATTATGAGCTTTGTTCTAATGAAGAATTAACTCCTGATGCAATATATATGAACTACAAATCCTTATTCAAACAATCATAAAATGCTTTAACACAGCTGTGTCTCTCAGGTTTGGGATGTGGTCTCAGTATGCCAGAATCTATAAAGCAAAGCAGATATGGCGGGGGCCCATGTATTTTAGACAAAGGTGGCAACATTTATTCCCTTTTGTTCTTCATAGATGCTCCTGCACTGATGCCAACTAATGTGTAAAAACAATGAAACTGGCAATTTGACATTTTTAGTACAGTTGTATGATTTCATAGCTTTTTTCTCACCCTTGTTTACACTCTATTTTTTTAATACATCTCATTTTACACAGTTGTTTTCCCTTAGCACAGTAACAGAAAATTTGTTATATGTGTTTATGAACTTGATCTAGATCTGATGATGCCTGGCAAGCAGTGCTGGAGTGCAACAGTTTTCTGGGTGATAAGTAACAACATGTTATCACATAAATCTCAGTAAAATTAGCTAATTTTTGCCATGTACAGGCAACTGATAATGGTTGCTTTTACCAAATACACTAAACAGAGATGTACATTTTTAAGAATGCTATGTGATTCTTGCTTAATCCTCTATTTTAAATGATGAATTCGCTTAGGGAAGTTGTAATTTTTGTACTTGTAGCAGAGACTAAGATGTGCATGAGATGTTGTCTCCTTCCTGAGACGGCAATTCCAGCCTTGGCTTTTCAGTGTTTGATTATTCATTTTTAAGTATCATTTAAGTGGAAGGTTTCCTGGAGTGTCAGAAAAGTTGTCTCATCTTAGTGACATTTGCTGTCTCTCTTACTTCTACTTGTGTAATCTATGATTTATTTTCACCTATTTCCTTCCACTAATGTAGTCTTTAGCTATGCTGCTTTAGGCAGAACACTTAAAAATGTAGCAGATGTGCCAGCTGGTTGCAGAATCAGATATTTGCAAAACGTTGTTTTTACATTAATCTGAAGTTTGACAAATATTCTACTTATATTCAGTAATGCCTTTTTGTAATAAAGCATGTCTGTATATATGTGCATATTTGATTATAGATACACCACCTTGTCTCTTCTGTTTCAAGCTCAAAATAAAAATCAGTCCCCAAATTGCTAACATGCAGGCACACAGCAATTGTTGTAGAAGTCAAAGCAATCAAATTACTTAGTGTAGGTGGGTTCAGATGCTGAAGAGGCATATATTAACTTTTCATAAAGGATAAATTGCCTGGTAACATAATGTTGAGGACTGGGAAAGACCAGGCTTTAATTAGTTTATACTTTGAAATAACTCCCCTGTAAACTGAATAGCAGAGGTCCTTCTGTGTCTGTGATGATTTTCATTGTTCATCCTTGCACCTGCATCTGTTTCTAATAGAGATTCCTTAAGAAGGATAAATGAACAGAGTGTTTGTGATGAGAGTACCATTAATATGATACAACTTTACCATAGTTTTATTATTCATGAACGTTTTTCAGTGGTTACCAGGCAGATGAAAGTGCCTTGGGATATTGCACTCTGCAAGCTGGATCCCTGCAAGAATCCAGATTTAGAAGTAAAACTAAAGTCTTAAAAAACTACAAAAACTACTATTCAAACATTTTTTTTTAATCACAATAATTTCTGCTGTTTGATTCACCCTGCAGTCCCACAGGGTCATGGATGGAGAAGGAAACAGGAGTGACTGGCTGGAAGCTGTGGGAGAAGGAACAGTAACTAGAAGAACACAGAGGGAAGGTACTGTTTAAGCTGCAAAAACTCTGACATCCCCTGCAAACAAGCTTAATTTATGATTAAAGTTTTCATGAAACTAAATTATTCATCTGCCTAATCATGCTGCTCTGATGATGGGAGAATGTTTCCTGATTTTTTAATTAACATCAGTGAGAGAAAGAGATGCATTACTGCGGATGAAGTGAGGGAGAGAAAGGGAAAGTGTCTTGGAGGAGACAGATGTGGCTGGAATTACTGCTTTTTGGGAAGTCTCTGTTCCTTAAGGAACAGCAGCCTCAGGGAAATTATGCTGCCTAGTTAGGTATCTATCAGTTGTTTGCTGAATGCTGATAGCTTCTGCTTACTATTGAAGGCAGTATCAGCATAATGACAATTGTTCCTGGATGGTTTTTTTTCCCATTCAAATTCATCTTGAGTAGTAAGGCAACAGTCACCTCTCCATTACTTGTTTACAGAGTAATAAATGGGAGGGAATAGTCTAGTACACATACTTGTAAACAATCAGCAAGTGGGAATAGTTGCTTGGATTTCACTATGCATCCATATATAGGTCTATAAACAATAAAATTGACCTCCTTAAATTACCATGTAAGCTTATTGCTGGGGATTTCTGGGTAGTGAAAAGTTCAGTCTCACTTGACTCTGTCTCAAAAAGTGTGGAAAGAATTAAGTGATTCTGACTGAAGCAACCAACAAGAAATCTGAGAATGAAACTGGATTACAGAGAGCTCAGTAAGTGATACTTCCCTAATCAGCAGTAATTTTAAACAAACAGAACTTTGCAGGGCAAGGAAAGAGGAAGGTTATAGAGAAGGTGAGGGAAAAAAGAGTAAAATAGTGATCTGGAAAAATCAGGGACAGGGAATGGAAACTTTCTTTCTCTGGGCTGTAATCCCAAGTCAGTCTTCCTCCAGTTGAAAGATGCTCAGGAGTTAGTTAGCTGCAACCTTCTTCTAGCATCTATCACCTATTCTCAATTTGTAGTCCATGCTTAGGAATCTCAGATATTAGGCATCTCCTGTTTATTGTTCCTGAGGGATATAGAACTCATTATCCCTGCTGTACATAGACCACAATTCCAATGCCTCCTCAGTGCTGGTGCAGCTGATGACCCCAGCCTGAAGATCTTTTACACCAGCCATTTGTCAAATGCTGTCAGCACTCTCACTTTTCACTGGACCACTTCTTTCAGCAGCTCCAGCAGCATTTTCAGTCTCCTGAATAAAATCAGTGCATTATAGATTTTCTTTGCGGAATATTTTCACTGAGACTTTGCCCACAGGAGACATGCTTTTTCTCTCCTCTCTGGTCTACAGTGTTTTGTGCCCTCTCACTGGTGTTTCTTTCTGCATGCACTACAAAACCAATTCTCTGGCCAATGCATTTTTAAACATGAATGCAAGTGTTAAAGACATGTCATGTTTAAAAATATGTTTGTGTAGTGGGTTTTACTGGCTTTTTCTCAAACAACATATAGGCAAATTAGTCTTGGCCTCTCTGATCACAGAATCACAGAATGTTAGGAGCTGGAAGGGACCTCGAAAGATCATCTAGTCCAACCTCCCTGCCACAGCAGGATTCCCTAGGCCAGGTCACACAGAAGCGTGTCCAGACGGGTATTGAACATCTCCACAGAAGGAGACTCCACAACCTCTCTGGGCAGTCTGTTTCAGTGTTATGGCACCCTCACTGTGATCATGTATTCTAGCTCTTCAAAAAGGTAATTAAGAGAGGAGAGGAAGATGAAAAGAGATATAAGTCTGCAGTGAGAAGGAAGTACAGGAACTAATGCGTGGCTAGGTGTAGGAAAGGAAGGTTGTACCAAAGAGCAAGGTCATTGTCACAGGAGAGAGAAGTTCCAGCCTAAAAAAGCCAAAGGTTCCCTTCTGTGGCAGGGGATATACACTAAAAAAACCCCTATTACTGTCCAACTTCAGTTCCTCGCTGATTTTTCTCTACCCTTTTGCTAAAGACATTAGGAAGCAGCATGTTGCTCCACCTATGCTGAATCAGAGCCTCTTGAACAGATCTGCCTTGATTCTGGTATTGCTCTTGTACCTTATAAACTGGCAGTCATGCATCTGGTTCCTTCCAGTTCTGATCCAGAGACAGCACATTCTTTAAATTAGACTTCCATTTATCTTAGTTATCTTGATTTATGCAATGTTCTGTGGAACATTCATCATACAGCTAATCTTGAGTAACCTTGAGTAATATTTTAATCTTGCTGTCCCTAATTTTACCCTTTCTTTTCTCAGCCTTAGCCTTGAAGACTTCTCTTTCTGCCCTTGAAAAAAACACCTGTAAAGTCTTAGCAGATATTTCATACTTTCCTGCAAACTTTTCCTTCCAAGCTCTTTCCTTCTCTTCATCAGGTCTATTTCCCCACCATGGTTAGAACTGTTGGAAGGATTGAGGTGTTTAAAGGGGCACCTCGCTGGTGTGACAGTGTCTGACTACAATATCTTTGGGCTAATTTCACAGCACAAAGAGGTAAACTATTGTTTCTTGCCAGTTCACAATACATAATTTATTGAATTTTGGGTTATATATTTTTATTTTGAGTTTTATTTTGCTTTTCTTGAAACTGCAAGAATTTTAAACCTTTGTTGAATTGTTTGACAAACACTACTTGTGTGCCTCTAGACCAAATTGCTAACCGAGGCATCAAACAATACCTCCCAGCCATTCTATTTCAGATTCCTTTCTTAAGGAAATAGGTCTTACTTTTTAAAAGTTTAATACATTTTGAACCTCAGTCACATCCTCTGTTATCATTCTCCCACACTCCCATGATCTGTGAGCTTCAGAGGGCATGTCTTTAACCAGGCTTCTTCCTAGCCAGATACCCCCTAGGCCACATTCTGCAGACCATCCTTCCCTCAGAGACAAATACGATAAAAATGGATGGTTCCATGTCCAGCACTTTTGGAAGCAGCGCTGCAGTAATGCATGACAGCATCACTAGTAGCCTTTACTCATGGTGATCTCAAAACTTTCTTGTGGTCTGGGGCCACACAAGCCTCCCTCAGAGATGGGTCACTCCACTCAACCCCACTGATTTATGTTGATTTACTACAATACCCTCAAAGGTATCAATAGTTTTGCACTCCTTCCTGTATTTCCTTTCTCCTCCCTATACATATTTTTATTTAGAAAAAACCCTGAAAATATAAAAGCAATTACTCTGTATTTAATTGTCAGGTTTATGCAACTGAAGTTTGAAAAATTCAGAGGCCATACTGAAATTTTATTCTGCAGCTCAGCATAATGTGTGAGGATCTGAAAGGTCTCCAAATAGCAAGTGATTTCACAAACAGTTTTCTATGCACAGTAGTGTAGAGTGTACTAAAGGCAGAATTGCAGCCTTAATGAGTTTCATGCCTTGACTTCTGCAGTTTAGTGCTTTAATCTGAAAAATAGCCACAGACAGCCAAATTTTATGATTCTTACCATCTCTTTGAAGCCATTTGATGAGAGTTTAGAATGAGATTCTTTGCCTTTGCTTTCTCTTGAGCTCGTTTCTGAGCACTTAATGAATCCAACTTGAACACAACAAAGGTGCAGATTTGTTGCTTCCATGTTAATGAGTTCCCGCTCTGGATTTATACTGAAAGAGGTTGGAAAGTTTTTATTGTGAAATTTCCCACAGGAGTATTTTATATAGGCTGGGATGCTTGCCAGCAGTACAATACACAACAAATACCTCTCCTTGATCTGAATATGTTACTCATGACTGAATGTTTCTGATATGTAAAGTATGCTCAGGGACGTATGAAGCAAAAATGATACTCTAGTACCAGTTTTCCAGGATCTATGTACTTACTTCCCAAATAACCACCACCACAGCTGGCACATTCTTGGGTAACTCTTGGCAAAGAAATCTGACAATGATGACCTCACTTGCCAGCCATGGCACATGTCTTCCTGATCATGAATGAAATATGTTGGTGGGGTTGCACAGAGACATTGTTCTGGGCAGGTCTCTACTGCACTGCAGCCTGCAGAGCTGGAAATCTAAGAGGTACAGAATTCACATGCATGTCTATAAACTATTTCTGACTGTTGCAGAAGTTCTTCCAGTATGAAGCAGGAGACAGTCTTCCTGGAGACATTCTGGCAGTCATAAAAAAACAGTGCTCCCCCAAAGTCTTCTTGCTGTAGCAGCAAGCCACTGCACTCCTTTGCCTTCTACCTGATAGCTTAGGACTATAACAACTAGTTGCTTCCAAATGCATTAGGTAGACTTAGGTGCCCATTTTAACTCTCAAATGTAACCAAGCTGGAAAAAAGTATCTTCCAAGTGCTTATTGCAGGATACTTGAGTTTGTTCACTTTTTTTGTTTCATTTCTTTTGCTTTGTGGTTTTGTATTTAGGGACTTTTTAAAAGAAAAGGGTGCTGGATACTATTTATATTTATCCTGTGATAGAGCAAGTAAAGAAAAACATCTTCATGAATAAAATTTTAGTAAAATGTTTGTAGGAGTATTTCTATTTGAGAAAAGTTATGTATTTTAGAAACATATCGGATTGGTCAAATTGTGTTTTGGCCAACAATGTTGTATTATCTTTATGGAAAAAGTCCTCCTTTTGTATCAGGTAGTTCTATTAGTTCTTAAGAGTACCTATTAAGAGATCTTAAATGCTTGTTTAGCAAACACAAACCTTGAGTAGAAAACATTACCGACCTTCTAAATCAGATCAGTTTGAATAAGAAAAAGGAGATTTATATTCTTTGTAGAAGAGATGAAAGACATTTAAACTATTCTTCAATAATTAAAGTAGTATTGAATATGGTAGTACTTTCCCATCTCACTGCTGAATAATTGCATAAATCCACCTTATTTTCATCGCCTTTTGATCAAACAAGGGTTCTGGGTTTTGTGTCCAATAATCAGCAGCCTGTCCGGAAAGAATAACTATGCTACAGTCATATAACTCCAATGAATAGTTTTATAACTTTTAGATCTTCTGAATGTGCCAGAGGGTTGGAATAGCAACCACAAATGAGTAGTACCATGCCCCAGTCAATCAAATGTGCTGGGCAAGAGTAAAAATCTTATGTGCAGCTAATCAAGAAAATACTGCCAGTTTCAGGGATTTCTGAATTAGTGGTGAATTATTCAGTTCATTTCACAATGCCAGTAGCACGGTGTATCACTAGAGATCTGTTGAACTTATGTTTCTGTTTGCATTTATTGCAAACCTAAAGGATATTTAGGTTTACATGGAGACTTATATTCAGTCTAAATGATTTTTCCATATAAAGTGAAACCATACAAGTAAAAATATAAAAGTATGATAGGAAAAAGCAGTAACTTCTACACTCTTAAGGACGCTTTTTACTGAGACGCCGAGGAGTGCTTATGTACGGTAATTTGGGGAAACCAAGATTCTCTCATTACAGTTTTTGTCAGCTGTTGGTGGTGTAGTGAAAGGACGTGTTTTATGAGTGTCAGGTGGGAGATGGCTGTACTGAAACTGTTCCTGATTCAGCTCCATTCATTTTGATTTTGGCAGGAATCTTCCTGACATAGACCTTAATCTTAAAGGATGCTGAACTACTCTCTTATTACCTCAGGGGATGAGATCTCAGTAGCTTCACTGGAGATTATTTCTTACTGATTTTCATGGAATCATCAGAGTTGGAAGGGACCTTAAAGATCATCTAGTTCCAACCCCCCTGCCTGGCAGGGACACCTTCCACTAGATCAGGTTGCCCAGGGCCCCATCAAGCCTATTTTTAAGTCTGCTTGTTGTAGCAGGTACCACACTAATCCTGCAGGCTGAAGCTGGCAGAGGCAGGACCATAGCAGATATGAGGGCCCTCTGGTCATCATGGGTTGGCTATGTTTGTGGTACAATCCATTTGCAGCAGTTATCTGCAATCCAGTCTCCCAGGCTCACAACCTGGCTGCACTCAGGAATGGGGCCAAACCAGGCATCTCTTTCAAAAGGTCCCCTCTTCTCAGGGACAAGAAGACGAGAGCTGCAGGGTGCACAGCATGCAGCATCCGTGTGCATGACACACAAACCTCTGTGCACCAACAATACATAATCCAGAGAATAATTGGGCATGAAAAGCACGGAAGATTTCTAACCCTCTTTAAACAGACTGCTGCTTTTCTCTGAAGAAAATGAAGTGGAAAAAAAAGCATGACTTCAGTGTGTTTTCATAAGAGGTAATGTTTTGTGTATCACATTTCATATCTTTAAAGTAGCATTTTTAAGGTACCAAAAGCCAAAAATAAACTCTTGAACTAATTGCTAAAATTAAAATAGCAACTAGGAACTATCTATGGTTTGGAAGAAGATGTATATATCTGCAACATCAAATGTATTTTTGGTGTTATATACATGTACGCACCATTTCCATGAAGCCAATCTCATTTATTCAGCACATGCATATGTGTTTGTTTCTGTGTGTAATAACCCTCCCACAACAAGTATTTGCTAAATAAAGTCTTACTATATTTATGTAGCCAAAGTTTAGTTTCTGTGATTTTCATTCTGCAATTATTTAGCTAAGATGTTTTTCTGAAAGTTCAGAATTTTGTGTTCCTGAGCACAACTCTGAGTTATGTGCCACGCTCACAATAGATCCTATCTGTCTTTGTGGTCATGCATCAGTGCTACTGCAACTCTTTATATTAAAATTTCTTTAGATCTCCAGATGGTTTTTTAATGTTCCTTTACTTTGGGATTCTAATGTAGTTTCCTGTAAGCATTTCAAGAAAAGAAAGAAAAGAAAGGAAAATAAAGAACCCAGCTGAAAAATTACTACCATTTCAGTCTCTTCTGTTACTGCAATGATTTTTTTTGTGTGGTAAACATGTTTGGAAGGCAAGCCTGCAAGAGAGTGGCATTATGGCACTGCCCAGGGTAGGGAGAGGCATGGGGCAAGAGAATGCCATAGAGGATGATGACCCCAGCAGTGCAGTGCTGACCCACCCTGCACCATCATGCTTATCTTTGCCCTGTCACAGACTCTTATCAGCCTCTCAGACAAAATGAAGAATCGGATCAGTTTTTCTCGTCTGCACACCCGTGGACACAGCAGGGTTAGCTGCTATTAAAAGTATGGAGAAAAAAGAAAGAACAAAACATTTTCCTTTTTTTTTTTTTTTTTTAAATTTCCAAGCTTGCAAAATGATGTCTTGGAGTGTTAATCTGATTTGGTTAAGAACTATGTCTCTCTTATAGTGATTACTTGTATTGTGTCCTGAAGCTGACTAGACCCCAGAGATATCTCCAGTGCCATTTAGCAGCCCCTTACTGAGACTAGAGGTCCTTGTAAAATTAATGAGCTTTAAGGACTTCTTTAGTTGGAGCAGCATGCAACACTGAGCAGCCTTTTAATCAGCAGGTGACCTAACATTTCCTTGGAGCCATCACCCGCAGAAGATACACAAAAAATGGATAAACAGGTAGAGGGAAACAGGCAATGCTCTCTGGTAGCTTTTATCTCTGGACTGTGGCAAAATCCCGTGCCCAGTTCTGCGAGGTAACTGAATGGATGTCCAGATCAAACATTTGACCTTGCTCATGGCTGTGAATGATGCTCCACATGCTCTTGGAGCAAAATACTTTGACAGAACAGATCTGGAAGATCAAATCTGACAAGTCCCAAAGTGCTCCTGCTGATGTTATCTGGAACAGTTAACCACATGCTCCAAAAGAAATAACCAAAAGAAGACCTATTTCAGATGTTACCAAAGAATCAGCCAGTGACTGATTTACTATTTTCGTATTGGAATTATGGTTTCCACTCTAATATGTTTCATACATGGATTTCTTTTTCTGCTAGTGTGAATTTTTGCTGAGAACAAAAAAAAATCTGACATTCTCAATTATGTATTAAATGAACACAATGTAAAACTAATAATTTCTATATAATAAGGGGAAATAAAAATGACAGCTGAGCGTTTCTGTCTCATAAAGTTTTAGCTGTAGCAGGTTTTCTGCAGAATATTATGTTATGTATCCTCTGCAGTGTGCAGAAACCCTTCTTAACCTCACTTATTTTCAAATAACCAGAAAACAATGGTTGTCAGACCAAAAATGAAACACTGTTGATAAGCAAAACCAAATTATCTTTATCCAAATGACACTGAACAAAAATGCACAGAGTAACATTTGCAAGGAAAATAAAACAAAACACAGCCTGAAGTATCTGACAGACTGTGCCACATGTGAAGCAAAGGAAGAATTTGGACAGGCAGCTCTGCTTCTCTTTTGCACTGTTTTGCTCTGTAAGAATGACTGTAGCTGGAACAATGAGTTAACACTGAGTGAATAATACTTAAAATTTCCCCTCTGTATTATGTCGAACTGGTGGTTAGGGCACCAATTCCTCTTGAAGGTTGTTTACTGATCTGATGTGTTAGAACCTTTTATCAGCATCAGCTGGAGGAAAAAATAATTGTAAATAAACGATTACCAACCATAGAGCCAGTTTTAAAAAGAAATTCAACAAGCTTGGATCCAAACAAAAAAAATTCTATCTTCAAATTCTTCTACAGATTCATTAGAATGCTCAGGAAATTAGTTTATACAGGCTGCTGTTGTGCTTCTGTAATTAGATAAAAATACATGTCACCAAGAACTTGCTCTCCCTACTCCTTAATTCTGCTAATAGCGAACAAAAATAACAACAAACTTATCTGGAATCTTTTTTCTGTCACTAATAATAACGATGATGTTTGTTAGCTAACTTAAATGAAAAAACAAAAAACAGGTCTTCCACACAAACACAGTAAATGTAAGTTCCTGCCTGTAGGCAGTACATCCATGGGAATGTACTGGTTTGAAAAAAAAAAGCAAACCAAGCCACTAACTATATGCTAATTAATTGGTGGCAAATTGAAAACCAAACGCAGTAACTTTAACAGGAAAATCTCTAATAAATGTTAATAAAATTATAGCTTCACAGCTTTTATGAATTAAATTATTGATTACAAGCAGAATTCTCAAACCTGCAGATTGATTTTGAGGAGTTTTTTTCAAGTTTTTCAATCCCTTCAAATGATTTTTGGGGTATTTGTAAATAACAAATTTAATGTTAATTTTGAAAAATTCATTAATACAAGATGCCTAAATGCAAACTTATCTAGCCAGATATAGAAATGTAATTCAGAAGAGCACAAAATTCTTTAATGTTTTGACAGACAAAATACACTGTTTCAGACAAAAATTAATAACATAAGTAACTTATTTGGTGGAGTGATTGGAAAATAGGGAGGAAATGTCTCTTCAGTGAAACATAACAAAACCCATCTCTCAAAGAAATATGCCACTGGAAATACAGATACTGCATATCATTAAGTCTAAATGCAAACTTGAATAGGAACTGTCAAAACAAGCCAAGTACTCAGTTCTGTTTTCTTCCCTACAGTGCACATTCTGCTAAAACACTTTGGGCTATATTTTTGTCCTCCTTCATTTTTTAGATTTTTGTAAAGTAAATCAGATTTCAAAGAACATACCATGTAAGGTGCCCTGGCCAGCCCTCTAGCGACAACTGTGCCTGGCAGCTTAATAGTTCAGTAGTAAGACTCAAACCTGTACATTTAGTTAATGGATTTTTAAATTCTCCCGTCCAAAACCTCTTGTAAGCAGTAACAATTCCTGTTTTACAGACCAAACCTACAAAAGCTTACAGACCTATATAGCTCTAATCACATTTTGATCACTTTTAGTTTGATATGGATCAGACACTAATCTAAATGAGGAGCTAGAGAAATATTCTTAATTTTATCATTTGGGACTGAGGCATGCCCTCCATTTCTGCATGAGCCGCTTTTCTATCAGATTTTATTTAGCTTTTGAAAAGTTATAATATTCATAAGTTATTTGAACTTTTCAGTACATGACCCTGTGTGTAACTCCTCTTCTGCTGTACTTTCATCTCTACCGAAATAGGGACTTTTCTGAGAGCTCAAATATATAGACTTTGAATTTGAAGACCATTAGAAGATTTCAAAGACAGCATTGCTATTCCCAGAGAGAGTGGGAAAATTTTTTTTTGGCAGTGCTGCAGTATGCCATAATAATCAGGCCCTGCAAAAGAAAAATAGTAACTTATTGAGTACAAAATAAATATCCCTAAGCTGGAGGCCAAGGGACTATGACTATATACTAACACAGCACAGGAGAATAGCTAATTTGAAAATTTGGTTGCTGTGTTCAAAAGGCAAGAATACTTCTCTTCCTTGCAGAGCGCACAGACACAAATTTCAGTTTGGCACAGTAAATGAGAGTGATGTATAAGTGATATTAATCTTCTGGCTGAGAGGATTGTTATTGCATGTCCAACTGTGCCGGTTTCTTTTGCAGAGAGCAGCAAAAATCTTTTGATTAAAGACGTCAGCTGTTTTGAGAATCCGAAAATTGTAATCTCAAACTGTAGCCTCGTGTAACCACTGTCATATGGGAAAAGGGTGACTTGTTCTAAACTCAGCGCTTTTGAAAAATCATTTTAAGTAAATAATTATTAAGTCTAAACCCCCTTATTTCTAGTGGATCCATACCTTTTCCTCTCTGAGTCTATGCCAACAGTTAAGTATGGATCTGTACTAACATCAATTGGTTATTCTATTGCACATTAATGCTGTAGAAAAATGAAGCTGTGGATAATCAAAAGCTGAAGATGTTGACAACTTAAAAACTGCTGCATTAATTTCAGATTAATTCAAAACAAATCCTGTTTACCAAATGGAATTTTAGGACTTTTAAACAAAACTCTACGGTCTTGAGGCTTTGTTTGTTCATTCTCAGGGATTTTTTTTGCTCAAAGAACAAGTACAAGCAGGAAATGGAGACCAGCTCACTTACCTCCTGCTGCATCTGACCTCCAGTTCTCAAAATACTCAGGAGGAGGACTCTAGCTTTCAGTGCTTACTCTTCTGCTTTAATGTTGCTTAAACTACAGTGGTTGTGAAACTGCAATAAAATAGTCTTCTCTAATAATCATACTGAATTATGGGGTGGTACTCATTATACTATCATTGAGAAGGCTTTGTGCATCCACTGGAGCAGGTCCAGAGACCATATATCCTCTTTTATTTTTTTTCTCCATTATTTCTTTCAAAACAAAAAACCTGCAAAACTATCTCAGTCATGAAATGTTTGTGTATATAAATAAATATGTATACTACATATATGTAAATAAAAATTGTTTTCTGCTACTTCAGTGAAAAGACAATGTAAAAAATAGACTTTTCTAAAAAGATGTTCTGCAGGAAAAATTAATGTGCCTATATCTTCCCTTACAGTAAAACTATGTTAGGGAAGATCAGATTCAAACCCTACTTTGTGGTTTGGGAGCCTCTTTCTATGGTAAGAGCAAATGTGCGTGATGATCAATTCTGCTCTAACAGATTAAAGTGCAGGACATTGCTCTTCTTGTCTCTAGGGCACTTAAAGCACGTCTCCCCCTTTCCCAGCCAAGGCAGAGCTACCGTTGCATACAAGCTAATTGCTGTTATGAAGGAGACACTTGTGGCTAACGGTTAATTAGAGCTGGGATAGAGAACAACATGCTGTAAATGGAAGGTCCAATAATTAAGCAATGAACAAAATATAGGTGGTGTCTACTGCAAACAAGAACCTGTAAACATTAACCTGACTGAAGTCAGCAGTAAACACTGCAGTAAAAGCCAAACATGGAACATCAGTGATGTTGTTTGCTACAGGTTTTAGGCAGCAAATACAGTCAAGATTCAGATGTGCCCCCAGATATTTCATTTTGCTTTCCTTTTCTCAGTTCATCAGCTTCACAAATGGAAAATTTCCTTTCAATATATTTGAGGGACTTAAGAAAGCTTGGAAGAAGAATTCAGTCTGAGAAACTATTAGAGCTGCATTTTGACTTCATGTGCTATTTAACAAATTGGTAAAGGAAGCAGAGGATGAAACATACAACTGAGCTTCAGGAAGAAAAGCAAAACAGCCACACCTTTCTGCAGGGAAGTAGTGACAAATACAAGACAGGAGCTAAAATTAGAAAAGTACATCAGTATGGTTTGAGTCATGTTCATCTACTGTAATTCAGAAAGGACTGTTAGTCACCTGGTAGCTGTTACTCGGCTTCTAGTGACAGCTCTCCTAGAGTGGGTCTTGCTAGCTCTGCCGTGATGCCAGCTCAGGACCAGCTTGGTCAGTCTTTTGAAGGATGCTAAAACTGCCCTAGGACTACAGTAGTGCAGAAAGAAGTTTACCAGAGAGCAGGAAAAACCTTGGTTCTCACAGTCAGACCTTGGCTGTCCACTCTCTGAGGATAATCCTCTGCAAAGGATGTCTCCAAGCAGTGTCACAGTCTCCCTGCTAGTTATGATTGGACTAAAAGGGAAAGTGCTTGCTAGCTACTGGCAGTATACGTTGTATTTAAAATCTGATGCCGATGTGACCCTCCTGGTAAGGTGTTTTCTGTGAGAAATACAGCAGAAGTTGCAGAGAGCAGAATTAAATTTGATGCAATCAGTCAAGCAAAAACGAAGATGCTACTTATGTTCCTATCTTCTAGAATAATACATGCAAGTGCTATAGAGGTACTGATAATATTATTTCTACAGGCCTGAAAGGATGAGCATAAATTAAGACATAATGTGTATACAATATAGCCTAAAA
Organism: Galbula dea; assembly: GCA_013399015.1. Lineage (NCBI taxonomy): Eukaryota > Metazoa > Chordata > Aves > Piciformes > Galbulidae > Galbula > Galbula dea. The sequence continues at coordinate 1,060,083 of VWZX01002966.1, forward strand.
CAAACCACTGCCTTCATACACTGAGAGATCTATTTTGAAACATTTTGCTAAAATAGCATTTTGTCCTCAAAAACAACTGACAACAAATCTAAGCCTCAACAAACAATTTGGGGCACTCAGATGTTGAATAAGGATGCAGAAGCCCCGAGCTCTGCCACTGCCTTGTGACCCTGACCTTGTCTTACTTTTTTTCCCTTGGGTGTTGACAATGGCAGTCCTTAGGGACAGGGAATGTCTTTTACTATGCAATACAAAGATAGGTTTATCAAAACAATTCCCTTCCCACCCTCTGTATCTGCATTCTGGTTCCAAGTGGGTGTTTTGAGGCTCCTCTTTGGTTATTCCTGTGCCTCCCCCTTAGCATTTCTGAAAGGAATGACAATTCAACTGTAAATTATTGAAAAAAAGCAGTCAGGCAGAGATCTTTACTGAGATCTGTTTTCATGGATTTGTGCTGGCAGAAAGATGCACCTGGAAGTGTAGAGTGCTAAAGGGAATTTGGCTCACAGGATAGAAACCCAGAGGAGATTTGCTTTAGGATTGAGTAGTTCACCTTGCTGGAAGTATGCAATCTGTTTGAGGATGTACACATATATACTTATCTCTTTTTTTTATGCATTCACATAAAGATAGATTTCTAGCAGCTGTTTCAAATAAAAAACATCTCGGGATCTGACATGTTGGTAAAGAGCATTTGTAAGGAAAAGATCTTACTGCAGTGTGATCTTTGTCCTACAGAGAACACTTGTCTTAGTTACAGCAGTTCTCAATTACAAGATATAGAAAATAAATTATAAAAAATAAGGTTTTTGGAAAGATTTTTTATGGCTAAGCTGAGCCAGTCCAAACAGATTAGAAAAAAACTAAAAGAATGCTGAAAACAGAGCTTTCAGTCAGAAACCCTGATCTCAGTAGCAGAACATTTTGGGGTTTAGTTCCTTGTTCTGAAATTGGATTTACATATTTTGTTGTCAGAATACTAATTTTAGCTGAGGGGAAGCTCAAAAACAATGAAGTTACTTTATTGGAATTTCATAAAATCAATTTCTAAGCCTTCTTGAATCTCAAAATTAGTCAAGTTCAATTTGCTTTAAGCCATAAACCATACAACTTTTTAATGCTTTCTGGTCGGCAGGCAGGAAATAGTTTAAATTTGACAAAGGCTTTTGTTCTGCATGCACTTTCTGAGTTTCCAGGATTCTCTGGGTGCCTTTTTCCTCTCTCTTTGATTGTTTGAAAGAAATACAGACTCCTGTCCCACTGCTGAAATTCTAACTGCACCCAAGCTCCTTTTTTCATACGCAGACCAGAACTGGTAGAAGGGGACAGAAAACACCTCATTCTGCAGTGAAGCTGTTAACAGTCTTTAGCCTTTCTGAGCTAAAAAACATTGACTTGGAGAAATTTTGCTGGTTTGAATATTTATTTTTCAAAGGCTGTGACAGTGAATATTCTGTAAACAAGCAGATTTTTTTTGCTCCTAGTCTACTTTAAAGAAAGGCTAGGAGGAGGCAATACCTGCCCGAGCTACTGTATGTGCTGTGGCTGCAGTGACCTTAAAAAGACATTTTCTACAGTATCACAAAATGTGAAATAGAAGAAATACACTGTTACAACAGTGCAAATTCTTTCAGTGGAATTACTTTACCATTACCCTGGTTTGACTTAAAGCAGAAATGGAAACAGAAGTTGACTTTCAATTATTGTCAGGGAAAATTCACTATGACAACTGAAATGTGCAGCAAATTCCCACATAAGTGTGATGAGACAAAATCTTGTCAACTTTTGCTGATCTAAAGGTGGCAGAGAGACAAAACTACTTTGATTAACAGAGGTCATCTTTTGTTTCTTCCAAATAATTTCATTTTTCAGAATCCTGTTGTGCATGTTCAACCCAATTTTGCTTCTGTGGGAACAGAAACAGATTCTACACCTCTCCAAGAAGTTATTTCTTTTGAAAACTCCAGATGGAGGGTTTAGGGGATGTTTTCACATTTGTCTGCATCTTGTTCTGAAACAGATGAGTGATAAAGCAAGCTCTGACTCTAGTTACATATTCTCATATCTGATGTATTTGGGGAGTTAGAGAGCGACCAAATATATTGCAGTGTAGGAAAAAATGAGAATGTGGGGAAAATTTTAAAAGATGTTTGTAATGATTTTGAAAGGCCTATCATACATAACAGATGCGTATTTGTTGCCTAGGCCTGCCCTTCATTGTCTTCTATTGCCCTTCACTGGTAGAGTGCTGGTGATGTGCCTATGTTGCTCTACATGCAATCAAAGCATTAAAGCTACACTGATTTCTTCACAGGAGCTTGGATGGCTTAGGAAGCAGAAAATAAGAAAAAAAATAAGCACCCCCTGAATATAACCCAAAATTTACCCAAATATTTTTAAAAAATGTTGTATGAGAAAGACAGAGAGAGACATTATGGCTTTGGGGTTACAAGCTAAGACCTGTTTTCATTCTAATCTGAGATACAGATGTGTTCAACTAAACCCTCATTCATTTTTGTCAAGTATTATAAATGTTGTTTCAGGAAGCAATGTTTGAGTCCACAGGACATGAATATTTCAGTACGAACTGATAAAAGCTGAGAAAGGTGTAATCATTGTCTTGACAAAAGACAGTGACAGAGCTTCCTTTTGACCCAGCAAGAGGTGATTCCAGTTCACTATCTTCTGAGCAGTGAAAAATCTAGTAAAATCCAAATAATCTTATCCCAAAGTCCACTGGAGCCACAGGAAAGAACTCCTGTTGATTTCAGCAGTTTGTGGGTCTGGCATTTCTGTTCTTAAATGGGAAAAGAAGGAAGAAATCTCTATCCACATAGTTTGTCATTAAGGACTGAATCTTAGAATAACATCATGAAAATGACAGAGAAAAAGATATATGTAAAATAAAGAATTGCTAGCTTTGCTGATTATGACAAAAGTTACAAAAGTGTGCAAAGTAAATAATGGTGCAAATATGTGCAGACTCCACTTCTTAGAATTTATTGCATGATATTTTCCTTGGTACAATGAATTTCTGCATAGAAATTACTCATATTTTTGTTCCTTTGGGAGTTTTAGAGGAAAGTTTCTTTCTGTCCTCTTACTGCTGCCTAATAATAAAACAAGTTACATGGTTGGTAATCAATAGTGCAGGTTGAGAAGAATACATTTTAAAAAAACATAAGAAAAAGAAACTTAACAGACTGCATTAGCTACTGCTGTGAAGCAAAATCTATACTTTTGGTGCCTTATCCCCAGAAGCTGGCTAGCTTTCACTGTAGTTCTAGTTGATAGGGTGACATTACAGGTGATCTCCCTAAACCGTAGGATAGGCTAAAAAAGAACAAGTTGACAAACAGTTCACAAATGCATATTTGTACCCAGATATAAATATGATTGGTAATTGCAGTGGTCACTGACTTCAAAGCAAGGTGGCTCTATTAACATATGAAGTTTAAAATAAGAATCCCTTTTGAGCCACTGTAAAGGGCATATTATCATTCCTTTCAGAAATACATGCAATGGCTGATTGTACAATCATTTTCATTAACATAAGACCTTTAATAAATTAAACTCTCTTAAAATCAAGAAAACATGCACAGCATGTGGAAGGCTTTCCTCTTGGTCTCTAACTTACACATTTTCCCTCCTTTTGTCTCCTGTTTTCCCAGAGGCGTCAGTGGCATTGTGAGAAAGAAGGATTACATCTGCTTCAGAAGAACATGAAATCTTGACTAGAAGAGCTGCCTGAAGACAGATCTTAGAAATACTGTCTTCTCTCTGAAACATGTGTTGATTCCAGTTAAAAATTTGCAGGAGAGTTGATAAAACTGGAAAATTAAGTCTAAAGTAACATCATCTACTAACTTTCTCACGGTACAGTAAGCAGCAATGTTGCCTGCACCCTTATACTGGCTTCCAGGTAAGGACCAGCCCCACCTGACAGGGTTTCCCTGGTCAGATTCACAGTTACTAGTTGTGTTAAAACAGTTTCCTTCTGTGAAACTAACAGAAAGATATCTTATCAATTTTTCTTCCATTTAAAGACAATAAAGAAAACATACTAACTCAAAAACATTCTTCATTCTCTTCAGATCTTATGCTAATTAGAATAGGGCTATTTAAAATGCAGCATGAGAGTGAGTCACTGCCAATAAACCTTAGTTTTAATGGAGACAATTATTGTCTCAATTCCAGTTCTTCCAAATTTTGGAGGCTGCTGGGGGGCACAAGCAGTTTACAGAAGATGAAAGACCAAAATAAAATCAAACTTTTAGAAGAGAAACCATGACTGTATCCTCAAAACAGATTTATTTTCCTCAGAAAACTTGCTGAATTCTGTTCCAGCCTTTCCCAGCAGTTTCCGTAAAAAATCAGTATTCCCGGCAGGATTCTGAATTTATTTTGAATTATAGCATCTAAATCTTCAGGGATAAAAATTGAGACTACCAAAGTTGCCTCCAGGCTGTTTCCCACCAAAGTACTTTTCCTGGCTCTATTCATCACCTTTCAGGTGATTAGCTACAATATCCACTCTCAGCATTGTAATTTCTGCTTCCTACTGTTAAAACCCTATACTGACCACTTTCCTTTCTGCACTTTCCAGTCCGGTTTTTGAATCTTCATACTCCTAGTTTCATGACTTCTTTCTAGATTCTTCTCACGTTTGCCAGATCCAGGGAAGTTTCATTTCATGTTCCAAGACTCATCAGTAGTGTTTTGTTTCAGCTCTTTCAGGTTCTGAAGAGAAATAACAGTGTTTCCATGGGCTGTGTGTAAGGTGTACTCAGGCCTTTACTGTTTAAAAGCTACAAGCTCCAAGGCTAATGTGAATTCCTTAGGCTTTTCAGTGTGTTTATAGATTGGGTGGGTTTTTTCCTTATCCAGGGCTGCTGCACAAACGTGCCTCTTGTTTCACTGCTGTTGTGGTGATGAGCAATGATTGGAGAGCTGTTGGTTTGTCACTAACTTTCATCCTAAATTACTGTTCATTGTGCCTTTTTCAGTATTTATCTCCAAACAGATCAGTCTTCAAGAAAGATAACTCATCAACTGTGAGGCAAGAAGATGAAGAGAAGAAAGAAGATGGTTTTTTTATCCCAACAACGTTCACCATTTTCAACAAGGAATGAAAAAGAAAATTTTGTAATCCTGGCCTGGAACTTCAAGGATCTGTTTTCCAACAGAATTTGTAAATTTCAGCAAATTATTTTAATAATTTTCTGCCTTCGTTTCCCCATCCAGAAAAAAAAACCAATCAGATGTAATATCTTAGTCTACATTTTTTTCTCCCTGACCTGTGTAGCAATGAAGTTTCATGTAATAAGATTGGGTTTTTTGCTTGGGAGGGGGATGGGGATGTTGTTGTTTGTGGATATATTACATAAAGGTTAATGAAGTCGTAATCTCAGTTGGGCAAATTACAAAAAGCTGCTATGAGTAGCGTGAGTAAATCTACTAGGCAAGTCCAATTTGTTACAAGAATCATGATACAGTTGTCCAAATTAGGCAGTGATAAAGAAACAATTTTAAACATCTTCTCCAGAAAGAGAAATCAACAATTTGAGAACATATGTTCAAAGTAGTCACAGTGTCAAACCTGAGAGAATTCCAGAAGCATCTGGACAACACCCTCAGGACATTCTCTGATTCTATGATTCTTATACTGTAACTAATAGCCAGGATGCCTTTAAAAATTAGACAACCTACCTATCTGAAATGCAGGAAATTATAAGTCAAACCCAAAATGAAGTTTGCTGGTTTGGGTAAAATAGAATTACTTATTGAAATAATATTTGATGAAGTTGAATGCCTTTGGAAGGCAAATATCTTGAAGCTGGTGAAGAATAATGAAGAAAACTTAGAGATGGAAATATGAAGAGCTTTTATAAAATATGTTATTGGATACTAGATAACACAGCCAGACAATTACATGGAGAGCGTCTTCAGTCAGTAAATAGTCACAAATTTGAAATACAAAATTGCTTACCCAAGAAAGTACAAAACTTTGTGCTAATGTAGAATATTCATTAACATTAATATTGTCACCTTCCCTAACCTTGAATAATCTCCAAAATACACAGAGTCTGCTGATACAAACTCTTCTGTGTTATGCTGCGTAGAATAAATCCCCTGGGGGCTGAAACAGTCAGTGGCTATGTTCCAAATGCCCCCATGCAAAAGGGATCTTCAGCATTCAGTATGAACCCTCTACCACCTTTATGAAACCTGGTGACCCTTCAGTGTTCCACAGCTCAAGTCCTGGGTAAGTTCAGTCTTAACTATGCACCAGAAATACAGACCTCTCTCAAGTTGTAGCTACCAATTTGCTCTGCACTGCTGGAACTTGCCAGCTAATGTCTTACTGGAAGTTCTTCCCTGCTTTTCCCCTTCTATTGGCCTGGTTTACTGTGCTAACTCCATTCTCAGAAAACAAGATGCCAAGCAAAGACTAGTCACACTCCTTCAGTTCTACAGTAAACCTTTTCTCCTTTTTCAGATTCTGCAGTGTCCAGAACTTTTTCACAGTAACTTTACAAGAATTAGCAAGTAACTCTTGTCAGCTAAGCACACTGGGTATAACTGAACCTAAACCACCCTTTCTACAGCTTTTTTTAAAAAAACAAAAAGAAAAAAAGGCTCTTTAACAGAAATGCCATAAGACTTGCCAAATAAAACAATAAATTAACAGATCCAGGCCTGCTCCATGGGCTTCTGCGTTCAGCTCTCCTTTGTAAAATACTCCCACTGCCCTGACTTATTTTTCTGGTACTGCGTGTGGCCAAAGCCTCAGGGTACCAGGTCACAAAGCCAAATAACATCCAGACTGAGACGAAGAATGACAGTAATATTTGTAGCTAACTAATAATCAGTAAAAGGAAAAGCAGAAGATAATTTGGCTGGCTAACACAACATAAATTCCCAATTGGACAAAAGGTATTGCACCCAAAACGAGGTAGATACAATGCAAAAAAGAAACTGTGGTATCATTAAAGAGCATGAAAGTTAATTTGTCTTTTGGGAAATGTTGAAGCCCTTGAATTGGTCATTCTTGGGTTTAAGCATGTAGGCTCTGACACTGAACACTTCAATAAACAGCAGTGGATATAAGCTGTGGTTTTCAGTGTCTGTATTCCATGGGGAGCGAGTGGTGCAGGTCTCATAGTAAGTCTGTTATCCTCAAGATAAGTTTTCATTAGTATTTTTATTAATTTAAATTAGATATGTGCTACTGAGGAAGTTCTTTTAATCCCTCTGCTCTCATAGAGCTGAGTGTTTTACAATCTGAAGAGAGTTCTCAGTTTACAGCCTTGTTAACATGCTAACAGGCAAGATTTTACATTCTACAAGCAACTTGTTAAAGTGCTAATTTAATTAGCTTGCCCAGACAACAAAGGTCCAGGACCAACAGCTGATAGGAACTTAATTTTGCTTGTGTTTCAAATATAGCCACATGTGTTGTCATGACAAAGCTTTCAAGGTCAAGTTAATGGATGCTGGAACTAGGCTTCTGCTTGGCCTCTCTTCAGAAAAGTAGAATTTGTCTTACATTCTTCTGTCTTTCTGCTCAGTAGGAAGAACTGTTTCAGAAGAATTGATAAAATATGGCCTAGTTCAGCAGTGAACTATTTCTGCTACTACTGTTAACAGATTATTAGTAGTATTTATTCTTCTCCTATTACTTACCCTTTTTCTTTATGATTTTTCAGTCTGTGTTCATCATTATAACTGGCATTGCCATTTTCAGCTGCCATTTACAAGTAAATGACCATCACAGCTAGAAACCTCAGCCACCACTGGAGTCATTCTTTGCTGCTATAATACCACAGATACAGATATAGATCAGGATTTAGCATTACGTATTTCTTCGAACACCTTTGAATTTAAAGCCTGGAGAAGTTGGGCAGCACAAAATGATGTAGATTTTTCAAGACTGTGGTTCTGAGAGACTAACTAACTTGATTCTTGGGACACCAGCATCTTCTTTTCAAACATTTAAATATAAGAAAGGGATTTCTTGTGGCTGCTCAGCACTAAGATGTAATGCACACAAGGTTTGAAGAAAATACCGTGGACTGCCTCAAATATATTTGCTAAGTTTGCCGTGTATGTCTTAACAAGTGTCTGCCCAGAAGGATCTGCAATGAGCATCTTCTCTTTAGGTGACACAGAAATGCCACATATCTCCACACTGTCAGAAACAGGACAAGCATCCTGTATGTTAAGAGGAACAGAATTTGCTGAAGGCTGACTTTTAAACTTCTTGTAGCCCATTATTTTTAAGCAATTTTCAAAAGCTAATTAAATTACCAGTAAAGAGATAAGAACTAGGATGAAAAGTAACATGCAATTAAATGTTGGGATAAATGCCATATTGCATCTGAATTAGAATGAATTTCTGTTGATTGCTGTATTTGTCAGACAATGTTCAAAAATAGATTTTCAGTATATTAAAAGGAGAAAATTGTACACTGAGTGGGCAGTAGGTGGATGTGCCTGGAGGAGTTTGGCTTGTGTAAGGAAATAAATACCTTTGAACCTTGAATAATAAACATAAAGAAGGCAAGAGCATGTGATTCAAAGGTAGCACTTGTTTAACAAATACTTTGGAGGTAGGCTATGAAAGATTGGGAGCATATGTCAGCATAATTGCGACTGCAGCATCAGGACAAGAGAGGCTTAAGTTTAGAATAGTTTTTTCTTCAGTCAAGAGAAGAAAAATCCCGCTTTTAAGGGAAGAATTAGTCATTAAACACTGTGCAAGTGAGAAATGAGAAACCAAGGTCATGTCAGATTCCTACAGTCAATGCATAATAACAAAGAAAGCCATTCTTACACATTTTTTCAAATGCATAATTTTTTTCCCTTCAGTATCAAGTTAAATACTTCTAGTGAGAATTGCAAGAACTAAAATCCAGTTATGTCAACAGAGAGTCTTACAGTTTTGGTGCACTTTGATCCATGATCAGGTGCTTTGATTTCAGTAAGAGCTTTGGCTTCTTTCGTGATGCTCTGCACATATCTTCACACCACTTTGGTGATATATACCCTCGAAGGTTAAGAAGGCAGTTTCAATTCTGCATGTAATGCATATTCAGCCCATGTTTTTCCGCAGAGGTAGGCTTCTTTATTTTATTAGTGTGGGCATCTGTCCACTAGGAATTGGTGTAGTCACTGGTCTGACATTGTAGGTCACTTGACAGAGTGTTATGGGCAGAAAGGGGAGGAAAGAACATTTGTATCAGAGTAGACTTTTTAAGTGATCTGAAGTTATCTTTTATCATTTCATCTGAGATGCTTATTTTCATCAAAGGTAGATAAGGGGTTTTTTAAGTTTTTTTAAAAGATTTAGCTTGATGACAGTCTGGACAGTCAGCAATGTTTTCAACGCATAATCAGTCTAAATCACATTAAATTTTTTTTATTCAGATTTTCCAGTAAGCTGTCAGTTCCCCTACTTGGGATGTTTCAGTGATACTCTATTGTGGTTTTCAAGGATGGAGTATACACTTCCCCCAACGAAGTGCTAGGTCCTTCATCATCCTTGGCCCAGGCCACTATGGTACTGCCAGAGACCTCCAATAGGGATAGATTCCTCGGCAAAAGGTCAGATCTTGGCTCTGAATTTGGGGAATATTTGTCAGCTATGAATATATTTGGTTTGCATGGCAAGGTTGTGGTAGCAGGGGCTAAAGGAGCAGTTCCTGTGAGAAGCTGCTAGAAGCTTCCCTTGTGTCCAACAGACTCAATGGCAGACAGCTAGAAGACAGACCCTCTGCTGCTGGCCATGGCCGAGTCCACCAGTGATGGTGGTAGCACCTCTAAGATAACATACTTAAGAAGGGGAGAAAGTTGCTGTTCAACAGCAATTGGAGCCAGAGAGAGAGAATATGTGAGAGAAACAATCCTGAAGACATCAAGGTCACTGAAGGAGGAGGAGGAGGTGCTACTGGTGCCAGAGCAGAGTTTCCCCTGCAGCCTGAGGTGATGACCATGGTGAGGCAGGCTGTCTGCTTGAAGCCCATAGAGGTTAACAGTGGAGCAGATGGCCTCCTGCAGCCTGTGGGAAGAACTCATGCTGGAGAAGTTCACAGAAAACTGTCTCCCATGGGAGAGACCCCGCAATGGAATAGGGGAAGAGTGTGAGGATCCTCTCCCTGAGATAGTTTGTTCTCCATAAAGATGGATGGAAAACAGTCAGTTTACATTTGAACTATGTTTGAGCTAGGTAGAGGGAAGACTAGCACAGTAATAGGAGTTCACTTAGAGAGCTATTTAAAAAAAAAAAAAAGGCTAGGCAAAAATCTGCTAGAAATGGCAGTGATATTCTGTGCTATTTCTCACCATACGCTGGGAATGGAAGCAAGCTAGACAGTTCCTGCCACCTAGATTCTCATCCCTGCCAGCCTCTTATTCTCAGCTAGCAACCAGTGTAAAAAATACAAATTCCAAGGCTTCTGCAGAAAATACTCTTACCTTTAATTTGAAGAGCCAGATAATCTATCATCAGTGCTGCAAGGAGCAGCCCGAGAGAAAAACAAAGAAAAGGCGGGTGAACTTCATGCAGCCTGGTTAGCAGGGGTGACAGGGAGGCATAGTGTGAGTTATGATGAGTAACTGACAGATGCTTAGCTGCCTTCCTCTCTTCCCCCTTTCCTTGTCTAACAAGCAGTCCAGGTATTAAGCTGCTGGGTAACAATAAGATTTAGATTTTCTGGAAAGTATTTGTTCCATTTTATCAGCATACAGCAAGGTAAGAAGATTTGATATATAAAAAAAGGCAAAGCAATTGATGTTTTATCTAGGGATAATTATCTATCTTTCATGTTGCTTCTTGCTACATAGAAGCTTAGCTGATACAGCTGTTTTACTTTTCAATTATATTTCTTCTGGAAGACTTTTTTCATGTTAAAGCTTTTGAAAATGTTGAATAGAATCTACATAGTAGGTCTAATTAAAAAAAGGCCTCTATTAATCATAGTCAGAAATTGTGATCAACTCCACTACAGGAATTATCTCTTTCTTAAATGTGATAAAACATAGGATCAATCATCTAATAAGCTAGTCATTGCAGAATGGTTTTATTTTTAGGCAAATTCTCTTAACTGGATATGCTGAATATCACAAAAAAACCACCTATATTTATTTGAGAGGAAAAAAAAAGGATTACTTGATGGAAATGATCAGAAAAAATTTGACTTAGTTTTGTTTTCCTTCTTAATTTTTAGCTCTTTTTAGCCTTATGCTAGAGAAGTATCAAGCCCCAAATCTGCCTGTTGAAGTTCCCAGCTTATGGATGTTGAGACCTCAGAAAGGTCAAGAGGATGGAAAAAGCTATGTTTTTCAACAACTCTACAGAGGTCTTAAATGAGAGGAAATTGTGCATGCGCTGAATGAGAAAAAAAAAAGAAAAGAGAAAAAAGAGAGAGAACAGAGAGGAAAGAGAATGGGGCTGGAGGGGAGGGGGAGAAAAACATAGACTCTCTATTATCTTTCAGCTATCTGACAAATGAAGAGTCACAGCTGTCAATTGTGTTGCTGGATTATGAGCAAATTGCTGGAAGAATTTGGAAAGTATTCTATTTATGCCAGCTTTGCTAGTTATTTGCAGAAGAAGGCTTATCACCAGTGTGACATCCTTGAAGGATTTCACAAGATTCTCATGGGGAAAAAATCCTCATACATATCTATCTTATTTATAATTGACAAAAGGTACCTGCTCCTGCTTGGATAAAAGAGCCAAGCTAGTATAAAATACTCCAGTTTAATTTCTGATTTCAAAGGCCAGCTCTATGGTTTGTGGTTTTTTGTTTTGGTTTGATTTGTTTGGTTCTTTTGGGTTTTTTTGTTTGTGTTTGGTTTTGTTTTTTCCACCACAGATAACATGATCGCAGTTTTTGAAGCGATAAAGGAATGTGTGTGCCTGAGTTCTGACTGTTCCAGAGTTCTTTTAAGAATTCTTTTTAAGAATTCAGGTATAGATTCACTTGATTTCAACGGAAATTGTTTACAATGTTACAACAGCTTGAAATAAAATTTGTCAAAAATCAAAGATACATAGAGGTCCTCACTGCCGTAGGATCAGAGTGACTCAGAATCCTGAATTCATCCCTCTCCTCCTTTCTTCTGTGGGACATGAAAATGCCTTTAATTGCATTTTCACCAATAGCAGTTTGAGTTCTAGAGAGTAAAGAGATCTGCCTGTTACTATATAGAGAAACTGGTGCCAAGACCAAACAAAATAAAACAAAACAAAGATCTTGAGACTTTATTACCAAATTGCCCTTCCTCACTTGTGGCTAAGCAGCAGGACCCTCAAGACTTTTGTTGTATTTTCTCTTCTCAGCCGCACCAGTAAGCTGTGCTTTGCTGCTGGCTGGGGAGACCTAAACCGTGACATACGATCACAAGGACTCCATTGCTCAGGTCTGCTGCAGAGTAAGTAAGGGGTGACAGGTAATTATCTTCTCCACTAACAAGCTCTTGCAAACAGAAGCTTTGTTGAGGAAGGAAGCTCTTTGGTTGCAAACTAGAGAAGCCAGCAGCTAGCCTGCTCCTTGTGCATACTGGAGCGGACATAGTCATGACAAATTTCTGGACCTTCTTCTACCTCCTGGCTTTTGTCTGGATTTATTTGGATTAAGTTTCGCCAGTGAGGAATGAAACAACACCATTTAAGAACAAACCTATCCATTCTTATGAGTAACTCCAGCTGTCCCAAGAAAACTACAGGGTTTTTCTATGAAACCAACATTTATTTTGTTCTTGTTTATAGCCACATCAGTTACCAGTCTCCTCCTAACAAGGTTATCATTCAAAAGCAATGAACTGAGATCCAGAAAACCACAACAGTTTTTCTACTGCAGTCTTTCTCCAAGTGCATGCTATCTATAAACTGCAGTTGCAGTTGTAATTAATGGGGTCTGTCTATATAGAAGTTGAGTTACTATAGCTAGCTGTTAATACTTTTTAGAAACATATTTCCTTCTTGCTTTTCTTTACAGCATCCTAGTTTTCGACTTCGTGACATTAGAGAAAAGTCTACAAAAAGACTGTCAGGATACTTTGGAGAGTGTGAAATATGACAGACAATACAATGATGGAAATTACCAGTGCCTTGGGAACAAAGTAACATTTCTCTTTAATAAAACGTATCTTTGAAGAAAAATCTTAAAATCATTTTAAAGCATTCTTGTACTGCAAATGTTAGTCCTGAAGTTTCATCAAAACTCAGAGGAAAGTTCAGTGTCTTTAGAAGTTAATGGAATAAGTTATTCTTTAAGTCTAATTGCCTAATTTTGATTAAGAAAAGAGAGTTCATTTGTGAGCTAACTCCTCTCTCAAGTATTTCAGGCAGACTTTAAACTTCATATTAATCCTGTGATATGATTATATATATTAATATGTTAATATGATTATCCTTAACAGGTATTAGCATTCAGGTATTTAATTATTCTCACATTCATGACACTGGAAGTTGCATCTACAAGAAAACTTACTAAAGTTTCCTGGCAGAGATGAGATTTCAGGGATGTTGACAAGTACCTCTGTGCTGATATCAGCATCCACTTGCTTGTGAAGAGTTGAGGGCAAGAAGCAGAGCCACAGCTGTTGGCGTACACAAGCCTTCTGCGCCCAAAAAAAACCCAAAAAGGAGGGAGCAAGCACATGCCTACCACAGGAATTGGTGATCAGCCCAGATCTCTTGGTAGTCATGCAAAATTCGAATGCTACTCACCTTTTACATTTGTCTTTGCAAGTGTCCAAATCCTGGTCTGCTGATCCCTATAGAAATACACTTTTAAAATTCAATGTGTGCTTGTCAGGGCATCACTGATGACTTTGTGATTTGTTCAGAGAGCACTAAAATTGTTGGACTAAAAGGAAACCTAACAGCTCGTGGCTATCAAATAGTCAATACGCAAACTTAATAACTTGTTGAATATCCAGGCAAACAAGGTTCGTGAACATCACAAGTACAGGGGCAATGAAAAAATGAGTGAACTGAGTGAAAAGCAGGTAAGTTAGTTTTTAACAGTTGCATAGAATCAGACATTAATGTCTTTACATCTTAGTTGCTAATTACTGACTAACAGCTACTTGGTTTGTGATTCTGATGTTTCAGTTGCTGTTGACAACTGTTTATTCCTCCAAATCGAAGTTTTTACATAAAATATGGTATAGCACTTTTTTGCAAATAATTCATAGAATCACAAAATGTCAGGGGTTAGAAGGGACCTCGAAAGATCATCTAGTCTCAACCCCCTGTCAGAGCAGGATTCTTCCCTGACCGGGAATCGAACCCCAGGTCCTAGCAGTGAGAGCACTGAATCCTAACCACTAGACCACCACTTTCTAATTCATTCTTTCTCTAGTAATAAATTTATTCAAAATTTTTAAGAGATCTCTGTATTTGTTGACAATATAAGAAGCTCATTTTAGCATTAACCTGGTTTTGACTAGGTTATTCTCTTTTAAGTTTAAGAGTAGCAGAATAATCCTAACACATAATAAAATTCAACTATAAAATATTTCACCTCTTGCTTTCCCTGTCGTGCTTTCCTGTGGAAGCATATCTTCTGAATGAAATGGTTGAATAACTAGATGGCAGTGTAATGTAACATGGCAACACAATACCTGATCAGCAGGGTCTATTTTTAAATCTACTTTTGTCTTTGTTCATTTGTCCTATTAGCTGAACAGTGTGGGGTCTGGGGAACATCTCCTCATCTTCCGTTTAACCAGGAGGCAGCAGGTGCAGAGCTCCCATGCCCTGACAGGTGAGAAAATTTGGCAGCAGGCATAACAAGCAGTGCCTTAAAAACCAGAACAGTGGTTATCAAGAAAAACAGGTACTTTTTTTTCAACAACTGCTCCATCACCACTGCTTCTCCACCCTGCTTCTGAGCCCTGCCTTCCTTGTGTTCACTGTAGGTGATCAAACTGGAGACTAGCAAGCAGTGGAGCTACTTTTCTCATGTCTCAATATCTATTTGAGATATTTATCATCAATAAGTTCAATAGCACATAAATAAAATGAGAATTAAAAGGGTTAGCCTGCTTAGTACATAATGTGGCAACTGGTGAAAAACTGATGTAACATGTTCATGCCTGTCTCACTCCTAGGCAATTTATAATAGCCTCAAGTTCCAAAATAAAAAAGCACATAGCTGCAGAGAGACTTGTCATCTTCCTTACATGGGCTGTCATTCCCTTGGAAACATAATAATTAAGATGTCTGGTGTAACTGCTTCTGCCAGAAATTTTTTTAGATTTCAGCCCATTTAAATAAACTCAGAATTTAAGGGGAAATTTATTAAATGCTAAATGACAGACTGAGGAAAGTATTTATACTCTCAGGATTAAAAAATGACCAGATACCCAGAACTCCTTGCCAAAAATGTGAAAACTACCTTGTCTAGAAAATACGTAAATTATAAAAAAATAAATTAAAAATCACAACAATAATAAGGATGAGCATTAACTTGACCAGGAACAAGGACAGCTGAAACAGAATTGAAATGTTTCTTACTGATAGGAGGTATCCACCTGCTTAGATACTTTCACAGGTCTGGCGGTGCTAATATGACCCCTCAGCTGCCTCTCCAGTGACCTGTGTATTGGCCAAAGCATGTCGGCTGCTGGAGCTGATGAGTAGCTCGAGAGCACATGCTTCCACAGCAAGGGAGTCAGAGACTCTTACATGCCTGAGAAGGTGCCACAAGAGATTAAACAAATGCAGTGAGACAGTTGCACAGTATTTAGTGTACCGCTAGGCTGTCAAAAATAGTTAATTCTCATTTTGCATTAATCAGTGAAACAAGACTCAATTAAACAAGTTGTAACCAGGATTAAGAAGTGACATTAATTTGCCAGTTAGGAAAGGATACTTTTCTGCCCAGTTAGACATTCATTGTGTAGGTTTCCATCTGTGGAGCCATTGAAATGGAGTTAAGTCAGCTTCTTTTGTGTTCCTAGGCTTTCCTCTGTAAATAGCGCCTCTGAAAGGCTCCTAGATTATGAAGACTTCTACATTCTAACATACATTTAAAAGCCAGAGAAAAAAATCTAACTTCTAAGTATGGAGGAACAACCCTTTAGCTGCAAATGCACAAGCATCACCTGCTTGTGAAGCTGATCAGATGAAAAATTGAGTAAGCACAGACCTTGCAGGAATCACAAAATTTTTGAATCAATAAGACTACTTTACATGAATAGCTACAGGCTGTTACTCATAGGGTTTGGTAGGTGGATAGGGCTCTGACCCGGAGCAGACAAAGAAATAAGTGTGCCCATTATTAAGTTTCAGACTGGGGAAAAAATAATAAAAATTAGAGAACAAAAGCTTAAGAAAGGAGAGGAAAACTGGTAATGTTTTCAGATTGAACAATCCCACATCTTTCCAGAAGGGTGGACACTGGACTCCAGCTGAGGTTAAGTATTTAGTGCCAAGTGGAGCAAAATTATTACTTCGCATGCTTTGCATAGGGAGTCCCATATATGTACATCATTAAAATGTTTGTCCTTCTTGCAAAAGTTAACAAAAATATTGTTAACTCATGCTCACCTGATAACTGTGTGTTTTTCTGCAAAGTTGACTCCCAGTCATTTTCCAGCCTGCATTGTTGCAGGCAATTATTGCAAAGTTTTCTACCTCACGCTGTCTTTATTGTACTGTGCATTGCTTGGTCCCTTTCTCTACTTCAGCAAAGTCAATCTGAATCTGAATAGTATTCTCCATTGTATTTAAAGCATCCCTAGTTACAAGTCACCTACAAATTCGATAAGTATATTCCATATTCTGATATCCAAGTCACTAATAAGAATTTCAAGGCATACTGACACCTCTTAAACTTCATTCTGTGCACCCCTGCATTTTAACAGCAAACCTGAATGGTCATCTCATTCTGGAGTTCCAAATAGTTTTGCAGAGAGCTTGCGCTTTTTCCTGTTTGATTATGTTTCCCTATTTTGCATGTAAGAATATCAACTGAGACAATACCAAAAACCTTAGCAGCTTTCTGACATCTATTCCTTCACCCCTTTCCTATGAGTTATGATTCTGCCTTAGAAGGAAATTAAATAGGTTTCAAGGGACTTTTTCCTTGATAAATGAATATGGGTTCTTATCTTCTTCTCTTCTGGATGCTAACAAATATTTCTTTGAACCATGAATTTCAGTATACTTCCAGGAAAGACAGGTCAATCTGTTTAACCTTTATGCCTTAACTCATTCGTCTTCTCCTTTATGAAAAATAGCTACCTCTTCCCTTTTTTTCTCTTCTACTTTTCTTTAGTGGAAGAGTTGCATGTACAACGTGCTCCTGCTATGTAAATAATTATTTCAGGTTTTAAGTGGTTATCTTAAAGTTGCCAGTACTTGCATTCAGTACCCCAAAGGACTTTTCCATGAAGAAATATTTTGTAATAAATATTATAGGTCTGGGTGATCATGGAAGTAGTATGAAATTCTCTAAATTTAAAAAAAAAAAATCTTAAAGGGATTATTTTTATTTTTGCAGGTGTGGCGAATCACTGATTTTTGAAACGTTGTTGTTGGTTGGGTGGCATTTTTTAATGAATTGTACTCTGTAAAAGATTCACAGGAGGTAAGAGGATACCAGTACCAGGAATGTAAGTGTTTTGTTTCCTTTGATTGAAGTTTGGTGACATGTAGAAATGAGCTCAAACCCCCATTATGTGTTTTAACTTTGGTAAAACCACATGGCAACTTCATCAACCAAGTTCACAGCTCTCTGGAAGGCCAAAAGGAGAATAGTCTTAAGAAGGGTATCAGTTGTTCGCTGTTGAAGGACCTACTTTGTAGAAGGTTGAAACAAATAGATGTGTTGTGTTGTGTTTCTGCTGTTTGTGCTGTGCATTGTTTCTGTCTTTCTTGTAAATGTGGCTGGTGACTTTGCAAATACTGGAAATCTAGGAAAGAAAAGTTCCCACCTTAGAGTGGGCCACAATCATGCCAAAATTTATAGTAACTGTGGCTGGGTTTCATGAGTTAGTCCTCACTAAACCCAGACAACTGTGAGGATATGCTTAAGGCAATTAGCAGCAGTTACAGGTTAGAATAAAGAAATGCTTAGGAAAGACAATATTTGATAAGTTTGGCATTTTCTGTTTAGTTGATCCTGAAAATATTCATCCTAGGACATCTAGAGAACTGACTGAAGCAATCATAAATAGCTTGTGAACCAGAAAATTTTGTATTTCAGATGTCTATGTCACAAGACATATCTGCAGATAATGCAGAAAAGAAATTTTCTGTATCACAGAATCACAGAATGTTAGGAGTTGGAATGGACCTCGAAAGATCATCTAGTCCAACCCCCCTGCCACAGCAGGATTCCCTAGACCAGGTCACACAGAAGCGCATCCAGACGGGTTTTGAATATCTCCAGAGAAGGAGACTCCTCAACCTCTCTGGGCAGTCTTTTCCAGTGCTCTGTCACCCTCACTGTGAAAAAATTTCTACATGTATTCACACGGAATCTCCTATGCTT